>OX401914.1:7020000-7569528 GCA_947859195.1 Drymonia ruficornis
ATTTTTGCATAGTTTTCAATTTCGGAATATCGGCCATTCAGTTTCGGAATCCGAAATTAAGTTTAGTTTCTTAACAGCCGCCGTAATTCTTGAATGAATCATTTTTCCACTTTGTGCGCTATGCTAGAGTCTTTAAAATGAAACTAGTACATTATGGAACTATCAAAATGCCTGTAGAGTAATATCCCGCGACCTAAATGTTGAGAATAAAAGTACAAAAACATTATGTGAGAGGGATACTACTTACTTATATTCCCAAAACTGTTCATATTTCCTGGAGGGGTTTATTAAGGCGGGGCAAAATTCGACAAGTTTCATAAAGTCTTTCAAATCAAAGGCTTTCGTCAGCCTGGACTTTCTCTCAGTTTTAACTTATTGAGCCTAAACATGATGCGCAAAACTAGAGTCTATGAAACCAAACCCAAGAAAACGTCTGAACATTATCATAGAGGCACGAAATAGCGATAGAGCGAGGGTTATTATTATGTATGCGAGGGTATGTATTTCTGTCCTGAACCCGTTTCTTATTAATCCGAATTTGATCAATAGTATAAGATCATATTTGCTAATCATGAGATTAGGTTAGGCAGAGGCACGTACAGACGACCAGATCATGAAGGTGAAGGCTAGAAATTTGTGGAATTGATCAACGGCAAAGGAGTGAAATCAGTGTCGGGTAAAGAAAGAGCCCAGGCTGTTTTTATTGTCCTTTCGAGATTTTCCCCAAAAAATCCTAATGACAGTTAAAGGATTAACCATTTCGCATAGACTTCCTTCAGTATCCTCCATTTATCTGTCTAACAGGACTTTTCCAGTTCGATCGTGCGGCCTTCTTAACGTCATCTTTTCATAGCACTTGAGGTCCCCTTAGTGGATATTTATTTTTCAATAGTCTCGAGTCTCCACTAGAGTAGCTCTTTGCACCAAGATCCCTGATTTTGCTTAACATGACAAGTCCTTCATTCAATTTGAGGCAGGTTACTCGTTTGGTGACATCTCTGACTTTGCTTTGGTTTCTAATGGTCGATGGTTCAGCTTCCTGAGGTCTTTCGCTTAATAATATAGATCTAATTACGCCGATGAGACCGTCCAGCAATGTGGAGACTTTGCTTATTTTATCTTCTTCTTCTATTTAAGTACCCGAAGGCCCTTGTCATTGTAGCTGATGAAGCTCTTTCCATCATTCCCAGTCTAGGGCAGTATCTTTCACCTCCTGATACCAACCTTAAAATAAATCTGGCTCATGTAATTTATTCTTGGTCTTGCTCTTCCTCTTCATCGCTTTCCTCCTATCTTTTCTTCTAAGATGTTTTTCATAAAGGTGTCATATTGTATGAGTTGAGATAATTTTTCTTTAAACGATCTTCTTTATTTTAGCCTTTAAGCATATCCTCATTTGTGACTATTCCACATTTCAAACGCTTCAATGTATGCCCGTCTGTTTCAATGAGGGTCCACGATTCACACCCATATAGCGCTACGCTCTAAACTTTATTTTATTTATACAATTACATAATTGCCTGAGCTGGGTCCATTAAAATATTTTGGTTTTTTGTCTGTTTGTCTATCTATCAGTACTTCTGTTCAAGCATCACGAGAAAATGGCTTAACCGATTCCAATGAAGTTTCACTAAACATAATAATATCATCACGATATTAGAGGTCGAGCTACAGAATAAAAATAAAATCCAGCGCTAGTTGAAGCTGCGGCTGTAAGCTATTTTTCGTCGTAAAATGATTCGAAAACGACATATCTATTGTTTTTTTTTAATGAAACTAGCCGTAAAATACTAAATATTTCAAATTTTACATTAAAATTGCATTTTATAATCAATTTACTAAAATGTCGTTTCAATTTCGGAATTCCGAAATTCCGAAATTGACGAGCCCAATTTCGTAGGCCAATTCCGAAATTGAAAATCTATGAAACTGCATGCCCTACTAGGTACTAAGTGAGATTAATGTTGGCGTATGTATTATCTGAAGCTTGTCTATTTTTAGGTGTTGGTTACACCCAAGCCCTCGGAGCCAGCTACGTATTATCATACTACGTATCGATTATCGGACTGTGCTTCTACTATTTATTAATGAGCTTTCATAGTACGCTGCCATGGGCTGTTTGTCAACCCGAATGGTCGAACTGCGTACCATCTGGAGAATCCGCTAAGACGAGCAATCAAGGAAAAGCTTCGAGCAGTGCTGAATTATATTTCACGTGAGTTACTTTCCGTCTTGACGGATTGGTCCCGGGTAGCCATAGACCGGAGCAAGTGGAAAAAGGGAGGGGAGGCCTTTGCCCTGCAGTGGGACAGTACAGGCTAGAAATGAATGAAATGAAATGAGTTACTTTGCTTTTCTATATATTCATTATCGTTATCATTAAGTACAAACATTTTTGAAAGTATACCTACCTATTTGCCTAGCCGGGTCGGGAATCGATCGGGCTGATTAAAAAACAACCTTTATTACTGCACCAGCCGATAGTGTCTTGGGTAGGTTCCTCATAGAATGATAGTACATAGTCATGTGTTATATGACAGTGTCGCTTATAGGAGCAAATAATAATTCTGGCAAGTATAGTCAAACGGCAAACTAAGGAAAGGATTTTATGGCACAAGGCACAAACGTTGGTGAGCGCAAACGAAAATTTTTACCGAGTCTCTAGTTTATGGGATACGCACTTAATTAATATCGCCACGCCTGCATTACGTGAGGGACAGTGAAGTACCTACCAGCTTTGTATACACCCTCATTTCGGAGTAGTTAATATTAGATTCCTACTCACTTATTTAGGTTATAGGCGAACTCATTTTTAGGGTTCCGTACCTCAAAAGGAAAAAACGGAACCCTTATAGGATCACTTTGTTGCCCGTCTGTCCGTGTGTCGGTCTATCAAGACGTGCACAGCCCAAGCCGCTGGTGTTACAAACATGAAATTTAAACAGTAGGTACCTTTTATGGCGTAGATGAAGAGCATAGGAAGGATTTTGGAAAAATCCACTCCTAAGGGGGTAAAACAAGTGGTGGATGTTTGTATGAAAGTCCCTCATTTTTGAAGTTAGAAACATGAAAATTTGTATTTAAGCTACTAATTACAAATAATAAATAGTAATTTCAGCGTTTTGTAAAATTTCGCCCCTAAGGGGGGTAAAATAAGGGGTGGAAGTTTGTATGGGGGTCCCAATTTGTACTTAACCCTCAGGGCGAGTCCTACTCGCACTTGTCCGATTTTTTTTACAGACATGCGGTTCTGCGCCAATCTGACGGTATTCATAACGGAATTGGTAAGTACCTAATCAATCAACATACCTAAGTAGCTAGCATAGATATTAGGTATCCAGGCAGGTAGCTATACAGATATTAGGTATAAATAATGTAGTTGAGGTTTTGGTAAATGTTAAATTCTATTATACCTTGACACACAAACGAGCCGAGCTAGAAGAGGCCCAGTGTGGTACCGTGTCCCTCTCACTCCGAGATGGAATAGAGATCATTCCACAAC
The DNA here is from genome assembly GCA_947859195.1 of Drymonia ruficornis. Classification (NCBI taxonomy): domain Eukaryota; kingdom Metazoa; phylum Arthropoda; class Insecta; order Lepidoptera; family Notodontidae; genus Drymonia; species Drymonia ruficornis. The sequence goes on from OX401914.1 coordinate 7,023,503, forward strand.
TTCCCCAAGTTTTTCCTTTATACTACAACCAGCAAAAGTACATACCTACAGTAAGCTGACGGGGAGGTGTTAACAGGGCAATCGTGCGGGGTACAAGGGGCAAGGGGCGGGTGTTGTCCGCCCGGGAGACATATGGCGATTTTTTTGCGAACCGGGCCAAAACTATCAGGGGTAACTACTTATTGGATTGTAATTATTTAATTACTTAGATTGTTGATGTGGTTTAAAGGGCGGCGGTTTCCACTTACCATCAGGTGGACCGTCTGACAGTGTGCCATCCTTGACAGTGAAAAAATAATAAGTTTAATAATTGATGTATTCTGCTTTTGCTCTACAGGCTTACCGATATGGGATCAGGCGCTATGTTTGTTCGCAGCCTGGTTCTGTATCTATGTGATTGTCGCTCGCGGAGTCAAGAGTACCGGAAGGGCCTCCTACTTCTTGGCCGTGTTCCCGTACTTTGTTATGTTCATATTACTGATAAGGTTAGCAAACATCATGATTGTTAAACATTTGATCTTCTTAGTACACCCTGTACTGGGTATCAAATCGTAAGTATCAAATCTCAAATGTCTAACCAATCGCCAGACTTTTTACAACATCGCGACTATGTAATTTGAGCCAGGCGTTTTTTCATCTTATCGCCATCCAACCAGATTTTCGAATGGAAAGTCAGATAGGTAATGCTCTTTACTAGGTACTTTGCCTATTTATTTTAATTCGACTTCATTTATTTTCAATATTTTAGGGCCGTTACGTTACCAGGCGCTAGCAAAGGAATAATGTTTTTCATCACTCCAGATTGGTCAAAAATTTTGGAGATTAAGGTAAGTTAGCGTTATTATTAGGTACGTAAGTGCATTTGTTAGGTTTCCGTAAATTTTTACAGAATGTGTATTTCTGTTGCCGCTACAACAACAAATACTAAAAATTTAAAAATAAAGGGGGTCCCCATACAAGAAACTTAATATTTTTGAGGTTTTTATTTTACGGTGGTACGGTCCCTTCGTGTGCGAGTCCGACACGCACTTGGTCGGTTTTTAATATTCGCTGGTACCTCCTTAGGTAAGTACAGTAGGGGTATGAAAACCTTAACCTCTTTCAGTCAGTCTCTCAGTATCAGTATAGTAGTCAGTATCTCAAACCGCCACTGGCTTGTAAATCATGTAAGGAACAATTATTTATGTCAAGTTCATTCGAGGTCAAATGACATTCGATGTCAACGGTTACTTGAGGTCAAAGGTCATTCGAGGTCAAAGTCGACCCGTGTCCTTTTCCCCATCCTTATACTCAAACTTAAACCTAAACCTAATTGCGCCCCTAAGGAATTAAGGATACACATTGACCGGGGTTTTACCCTATGTATTTTGACTTTTTGATATTTTGACAAATGTTTGTTTTTTTAAAGGCCAGCACTTTTCGATTAATAAAGAAGTACCTATCTAATACCACAACTAATACTTATGGCGAACGAATGAGAGAGTGAATGAGGGAGAGAGGAGAGAGATTCGGAGTGGGAACGATTTGTGATTGTTGTAAGGAAGAGGTTTTAAATAGAAAAATTGTCTTTAACAATAGAACCCTCAATAACGTTCAATCTTAATTGTTTTATGAATTATGGTTGAATTTCGACCACGGGCGACCACTAGTATAATATAATTATTCTGTTTTCTTGTAGGTGTGGTATGCGGCAGTCACTCAAGTGTTCTTCTCTCTATCTGTTTGTTCTGGAGCTTTGATTATGTTTGCCTCTTACAACCACTTCACCCAAAACGTTTACAGGTGGGTGCAGTTACCATACCCCTAACCCCCAATGCATACTGGCAAAAAGTCTCCATAAATTTAACGGTTCGTGTGTAACTTTAATGCTAATGTTAACATAATATTATTTGTCGCCTTTTTTTCCGTCCAGAGATTCAATGATTGTGACCACTTTGGATACGTTTACAAGTTTAATCTCTGGCATCACTATTTTCGGAGTTCTTGGAAACTTGGCACATCAGCTTGGTTATGACGATATTGTCGACGTTATAGGCTCTGGAGGCACAAGTCTCGCCTTCATTTCTTATCCTGATGCAATTGCACAATCACCATTTATGCCACAAGTAAGGACTTACATGATTTGACTTCTGCCTAAACTAATCGGAATTTTGCTCGTCTTTGTTTAAATTATTTTATCTTTGCAGCTTTTCGCAGTCCTCTTTTTCCTGATGATGACAGTACTAGGCATAGGCTCTGGAGTCGCGTTACTCTCAACAATTAACGCTATATTTCAAGACAAATTCCCGAAAATACGTACTATTTACATATCAGCATTTACTTGTTTAGCTGGTTTTCTATTTGGACTGGTATATGTCACACCGGTGAGTGCTTTGAATACATCATTCGTTTGTAAATATATGTACCTACTACGGTAGATGGTCTATAATAGTAGGTAGGTACCTAATTAAATATACTATAGGTGCGTGTACAGTACACGGTGTACCTAAGTACTGCGAAACAAGAGCGTGTCGCGCCACGCAAATTTTAAGGTTCCAATAGTAGCCAATTCAATAAACGAAAACTATTTTTTGGCTAGCTTTATGGGTGGTAATAAAAATCACAACCTTAACGACGGCGCAGTTAGGTACCTAATAGGTATCTTCTTTCTTGGGTTGTTCTGCCGGCATAATACACCATCCCAATCATTGTGGCCTTGACCTCAATGTCATGTGACCTTGACCTCAACTTTAGGATGAAAGTATCTCCGAAGTATCGTTACAACTTTAAGGGTATCTGACCTTCACTTGTTAAGGGCCCCACAGATTAACAGTTCGCCTGCAGTCTCTGGTCGCATCAGGTGGCCTGCCGTCCAAGGTCTGCATAGCCCACTCACTAAAACGATTATTGCCTGCCGGCGATGGTCGAATGCCGGCTCTGGGTCTGCCTACACTAGCAGGCCGTAGCCGCACAAACAAATAAAATTCAAATGTCTCTTTGTAATGTCAAAATAACATTTTTTTTACTGAATGCATATGAAAGTATTTACACATTATTTAAACATTCGGTCGTTAAAATCTCTCAAAGGGCAAGTCTGATAATAACATGTTCTATAGAAAAATTATTTCATTTGAAAACAACTTTTCAACGATACCCCACATGATAGGGTACGTAAGAAAAAATAAAACATCCCCACTTTCCATGTAGGGACTACGGAACCCTAAAAAACTACAGTGCGAATAATTACATGCCTATATTTTTTCCTGTAACAGCTGTCAATAGAGAGTACCGATTCTAGTATAAGACGATGAGGTTTTTCTTTCAGGGTGGACAATACGTTCTTGAATTGGTAGACTACTACGGAGGAACATTCGTGCGATTAAATGCTGCTATCATGGAGATTATTGGCGTTTTCTGGATCTACGGTAGGTACCTCCCTAATTAATTAATTGTAATTTTTGAAATGACAATAAATTTGTGAAAAAAAAATATCCATCTTTTATCTCCATGGCAGGTCTGGAGAATATTTGTTTAGATTTACAGTTCACGTTGGGAAAGACGAGCTCGTGGTACTGGCGTATCTGTTGGAGTATTGTTACACCTTCTCTGATGATACCGGTCTGCATCTACGCTGTTATTACAAAGAAGCAACTTGTGTTTCGTGGAACCTACGAATATCCCGCAGGCGCCTATTGTACGTATTTGCCGTTAAGTTTCTCTCAAGTGAATGATTCTTTAAAACCTGCAACAGGCATTTTTCTTAATTTTTACACCATAAACAAAATGGTGCTGATTTTGTTGGTAGGTACACAAACGAATTTCTTCGATTCGATTCGACTCGTCTTGGCGAGCCTACTAGTGGACGCGAGCCTTAACATTTGTTTCTACTCTCTATGATTACAACTGTAGATAACGTACCTAATGAGTAAAGCAGAGCACTTTTCAGACGTCTTAATTTAAGGTCAACAGAATTGGCATCATTCTTTTTTCTCTTCGGATTAACATTAGGTGTTTCGTGATTATACAATTATACAATACAAACTTTTTTTTTTTTTTTCAGTTGCCGGGTATTTGATGCAGTACTCAGGAATGATCGTTGTTCCGCTATTCTTGATAGGAGCTCTGTGGAAATATAGAGCTGATACTTGTGCGAAGGTACATTAGCTAGGTATACAGGATGTTAGGTTAGACGAGGAACGTATTCAAGCCATCAAACTCATTATAATTCATACTTACGTCATTAACTAAAAAAATATAAATAAAAAACACTAATTAATGACAGACAGAACTTTACATAATTTTCGCAACTTGGGCGAAATGCGCTGGTTTCCTCCAAAAGCGGTGCCGTCATATAACGGCCGCACTAGAACATTGGCTATGTAAACTATGGCGCGACCGTTATATGACGACACCACTTTTGGAGGAACCCAGCGCTTTACGCTAGCTAGACCGACGACTATGAACTGTCTTATCAAAAGGAATTAACTCGTGTAAATTCCCTTAATCCGTTTTCCTTCTTACTTCATTTGATTTATTAATTTCTCATTAATAGAGCATTCGCCAGTAATGTAACGTCACAGAGTCGAGCATTAATCACTAGGTGTAATGAACCGAACATTACAGTGCGCAACCTGTAATGATACAATTCTAGCATTACATCAGTGAGGGAGGAGAACCGAGCATTACAGTGCGCAACTTGTAACATCAATGCGCACAAATGTTACATTACAAGCGAATGGCCGTGAGTCAGGGAGGCAGTATTGTAACGTAATGTTCAAAATCGAATCTGTAACGTTAGATTACAGGCGAATGCTCCCAGTGAGGGAGCACCTTTACCCAGGACCCTGCATTGTAGTTGACAACATTAATATACTTATTCGTGATCCTGCACTAAACCAGGGTGGTGGATTATGGCCTGAATCTCCCTCGCGTTGAGGGGAGGCCCGTGCCCAGGAATGGGAGATCTAAAGGGGTTTTTTTGCAGACTGTGAAGAATGCATTCACTCAGAAGGAAGCTTATGGACCTCAAGATGAGCAGAAGAGATTGGAGTGGAAGGAATTTAGGGCAAAGGCGAAGCTCGAGCACGATCTGCAACGCAAAAATCGGATACACCATATACTCCTAAGCCTTTACGGCGGTTATAAACGGATAAAATGATGTCATGTATATGTACTTATTATAAGGTAGAGATCATTTTTCTCCTTATTAAGTATTATATTTCTGCACTTAAATTATTGTCACGTGTACATGCAGCATCAGATATACCTATAGGCGCGCGCCATGTGGGTACCTATTCAAATAACTACACTCCTAAGAAAACCAATAAGCAATAACATCTGTACGACAAAACTATTCAAATTATTCCTGTATATATCCTATGCGTTAATCTATATATAGGTAGGTATATAAAGAAGAGTCCAAAACCTATCAAACCTACAGATTTGAAATTTACACTGGGGGTCAGTCGCCTCAAGGGAAGCCAGTTCTACCAAGCTGGTCCAAGTTGGTAGACATTCAGATGTACCCTCGTGGTAAACAAGACAAGCAACGGTTAATTGTAATGTTAAACTACACTGGCCTCTAGATGAGGGATAGGGCGGATTTTATGGAACTTTATACTGTGTAGGCTGGGTGACACGAATTTGGTGTTGTATTTGTTGAAAAATAGTTGGGAATATTAGAAAACCATCCATAATGGTAAAAATGGGGTCTTAACATTTTTAGAGGAATATGATTCTACTTTAATTTTTTTTTAATCTTGTTATCAGTGTTAAGTATATACATTTTATAAATGTTTCAATAATCCACCCCATCTGCTTTTGGTTTGAATTACCCATGGAGATTTTATAGGTTCATGGAATTACCACATTATTTTGATGATTTTTTAGTCATTCTTTTTCTCCACCGCTAAGTTTTCTTGTTGCCCACCCGTGGTGGACAAGAAGAATAACTCGAAACTATCGAGTTTGGGTTCGTTTGATTAGTCTTGGACAATAATAAAATTAGCCATAGGTACATGGTTACAGGGGTCTGGTGATGGAGCAGCTGGTCATTATAATTCAATGGTTGCAGAATAATGTCGAGTTCTTTCGACTGGGCTTTGAGAGTACCTACTTTTATCATCCACTAGCTGATGCCCGCGGCTTCGCCCGCGTGGAAAGTATTAAAATGGATATAGTATGTTATCCTTAAAGGATAGACAAATGCCATCGCGGACTTTTCTGTAGACCTATATAAGATACACAATTCCACCATACATAATTTTGTTATATCTCAAAGGGTATAGGCAGCGTATTCGTTGAAAGCTCCCAGACGGCTTATTTTTTTCCGACACCTCCATCTTGACAAATTATACTAAAACCTTCCTCGAGAACCACTCTATCCATTGGTGAAAACAGCATGAAAATCGGTGCAGTAGTTTTTGAGTTTATCGTGAACAGACAGACGCGGCGGAGGACTTTGTTTTTTAATATAAAAAAGTAAAGGAAGTAAGTAGTAAAGTGATACATGGTCGAGAGAGTCCGATGATGAATCTGAATGGCAATCACTGAAGTAGGTATACGCTTGATAAACAATCATAAAACTGTAACTGAGAAAAACGGATTTCAACGGGGTAAATACTAAAAGGAAGGTACTCTTGTATGTACCAAAGGTAAGGTACCAAATAAATTATTGGGGATCGATATCTTGCGCTATAGCGAACACTAATTAGTTAAATATTTCTAAACAAACAAATCTTGACAATTATGAATAAACTAATCACCCAAGAAAAGAAAACAGATCTGTCATTGCTTGAAACTGACTGCTTGGCGCAGTGGTTCGACAGCGTAGGCCGCTCGGCTCTCAGCATCGGGTGGTCGCAAGGTAGATTTCCGCCAGAGGCAAATTTCGGAAACTACCTTTTCGTAATTTGCAAAACACTATACCCCATTTATTATAACATTAGAAATAAGAGGCTCGTAGAAGCAGGGATCCAAAACATTTTATTTCAAAGTCAAAACAACTTTTATTTAGAGTGGTTACATTAAAATTGTTTTCACATAAAACAATGCGAAATACTTCGATAACCAAAATAAAAGTACTTTTTATACTATGTTTTATTTATAATTACATCGTATCACACATTTTAAACTGACAACAAAAAAATTATGACAAAATAAATTATGGTGATTGACTCAATGACAAACACTGACAGAAATTTATTTACGTCTATTTCATAGACAACATAATCCGACAAAATTAGAAACACCTTGCTGTCATAACCTCTGAACGGATTAGGTAACATTTTAGATTTGTTAGGATTATAGTGGAACGAACCACGTTCCCGGTATTGTTCACCCCTGCTTCTTTCAGGTTTTTAGCATCGACACTTAATTTTAAATTGGACTGAAATGATAATATTTAAATGAAAGACAATTTATTTTATAATATAAATAATTAAAATAATTACAGTTAGGTGTGACAAGCTGGTATATAAATAGATTATAATAAATTCGACGTCAATCATAACTGTAACATGTTATTTGTACTTTTGTTACAAAGGTGACACTAAAAATAACCTTTTTTAACTTCTGTCTAATGCTATAACAAATGGAGTATAGGGTGCCCACAAAAATCAGAAACCTTTTGTTGCGTAGATGATTCCGGTCACTTTGATTGTGTAGCACGTATCGGACAAATGAATAAGCTTAACTTAGCTACTTCTGATGCTGCATGTACATGGTATCATGTAGGTAATAAATTAATTACTTTATTTTAAAATATGTTTTATTTTAAACTTAATGGTAGTAACAACTTTGTATTAAAAAGTTAAACTATGTGCAAATACTGTTGCTAGTACTTTTTCAGACATGAATTCTAAATGATTACTTAAGTTATCTTTTATGTGACTACGGTGACAAACTAGCGTACGGCACGCCTGATGTTAAACAGTTACCGTAGCCGATAGATGCTTGCAATACCGCTCGCACGTTGCCGACCTGAAGGGGAGGGGAAGGGGGGTTGAGCTTCCGGCTCTTTCGAAACGCAGCCGTAATAGCTTCTTTACGCCGAGCTTCTGTGAGACGGTGGCACCTAACCATGGACCAATTACTAAGGGGACTGGCCCTAAGCAACTCGGCCAAGTGGTCGGCCTAGTACTAACATCGACATAAAACGAAGCGAGTAGTTCAACTATTTACCGGTAGATAGAACAATGAAAAAACAATGACCACGTTTTTTTCATACATATATCTAATAAGGGCACCTCTTTCTTTAGTATTTACTCTGTGCACCTAACCTACTACCCCCCCGGTCGAGCCAGCCCAAATAAGCTTCCGTATACAGATAATTCCTTGCAGAAACTCTAGTGAGTCGTGAGTCTAGGATTTGAAACAAAACAACTTATTTATTAATTTTATTGTTTGTATTTTATTACATTATATTATTAGTAAAGTAAGAACAACTTTACATACACCTACAGAACTAAAAGCCATATTCAACACATAAGTATAGCGTAGGATCGAAGTTCTACAGACAACTTAATTATTTAATGTAAAGTGCTTTAGTACACAGTATCAGTAGTGTCATTAGAGGTCTACTTATGTTTAGAATTCTTCTTCTTCTTACTCGACTTCTTCTTATGCTTACGTTTCTTTTTCTTTTTCTTATGATCGTCATCGCTGGAATCTGACTCGCTCTCGCTGTCACTTGCAACACGCTTTTTCTTTTTCTTACTACGCTTCTTTTTCTTTTTACGTTTGCGAGCATCCGATGAAGACGACGATGACGAATCGTCAGAGTCGCTAGATGACTCGCTGTCTGAATTACGTTTCTTTTTCACGTTAGCCAAATCCAGTTTTATTGTTTCGTTTTCAAGTTTCGGTTTTTTGTTTTCATTATTGCCATTGGGTGATCCCGATCGTTCACGTTTTTTACCGATTTCCTCTTTATTCTCGTTATCTGATTCTACATTTTCATCATAGTCCGGTTCGAAATGCGATTCGTCTAAAGTAGATTTTTTTCTTTCCTTATCCGTATTTGTATTTTTTCCATCCCCCGACTCACGTTTATCTGAATGGCGCTCACGTAAGTCTTTGTTTTCGTAAATAATGCTTTTCTTTTCCTCTTTAGGATGTTTATCGACATACTTCTTTTCGTTAGGACTTCGGCCTCGATGCTTCGATTCGCCACCTTTAACAGCTTCTGGTAATAGGCGCCGGTCACTCTTAGAAGTTTCAGGTTTGTTGACGTCTTTTCGACCTCTTTCTCTTTCCACTGTTACTCGTCGGTACGGTTGTTCTCGTTTAGGCGTTTTGGATCTTGATTTTACACGTTCTACTGTACTCTGAACGACGCGAGATTCTCTGCCTCTACGAACATCTTCCACTTTTCCGCCTAGACGTTCCTTGACGGATAATTTCGGAGGCGGTGTTTTGGAATATCTTTTTTTCTTTTCATTTACTTCGATAGACCTCGATTCAGAGTCAGCTACAGGAACTGTTATTTGAAAGTTATTCATTGATGTTTTAGGTCCATCATCACCGTAAAGTTTAACACGATCACTACTTATTTTCTTAATTTCTATAGGTCTCAAAGAGTTAATCGCTTTTGCAAATATTGCATTTTCAGCTCGTTTAATTACATCCGATGTAACTTTACCTCCATCTTCTTCTTCGTCAGGAGAAGTAATTTCACCTGGTTCCTTTACCTTATCAGCATTATCTTCATCCACTTCCCATTTAGACAATTCTGGCACCGGTGCCAGCATTTCTTTATTAGTTTGATTTCCATTTTCTATATCAGCTTTTAAATCTAATTCATCAGTATTCACTTGGAGTTCGATACCATCAAATGGTTCTTCTTTCAGTAAAGTCTCAACTGATTTAGTATCCACAGGTGCTTCTTTTTCCTCGGTTTTCACATAGTTTTCTATTATTTCTTTGTCAATAGCTTCAGCAGGTTCATCGCTATATAAATCAACATTAGGTTTTTCGTTAAGAACTTCTTTCGAAGTAGATTCCTCAGCTTCCTTTTTAATAGGGAACTCTACAGTGTTAGTTGGTTCTGTTTTCACTATAATCGCTTTTTCAGTACCAAAATTATCGTTCTCTTGAACGTTACTTTTGATGTCTTCTTTTTCGATATCCTCATCTTCTTTTTTCGTGCCATCTTTGTCTTTCTTTTCCTTCTTTTCACGTTTCTTTTTCTTTTCAACATCTTTTTCTCTCTTCTTTTTCTTTCTTTCCTTTATTTTCTTCTCCTTTTCTTTATGATCCTTCCCCTTCTCAGTTGATTTATCGCGAGTTCTCTCCTCTTTCTTTTCTCGTCGACTATCTCTGTCACGATCACGAGACCGGTTTCGTGATTCGCTACGTTTTCTCTCGCGCCCTTCTCTGCTGCGTTTCGGTGACGAGCGCGACTTTCTATCAGGCGTCATCTTATCATGGTCACGTTCTTTTTCATATTCACGGCCTCTTTCAAAATCACGCGGGCGATCGTCCCGTCCTTCACGCATGTCGCGATTTTTGTCGTATCCAGATCTTCTATCGGGATCACGAGTCTTTTCAGTTCTATCTGACGGTTCCCTATTTTCATTATATCTTTCTCTATCCCGACCTTCTCTTTCTCTGTGTCTTTCATGGTCTACATTCGGGTTGCGCCTTGGGCCACCCCTGCTGCGCACATTAGATCTATAACCCGACCTAATTTGGTCTCTAGGTGCGGCTGCTTCATCTCTAAAGTTATCACGATAGTTAGGATCATGATAATTAGCAGGTACTGGTTCTCTTGGATCTGCACTAGGTGGTCTGAATGGCACACCCGGGTCTCGAAAAGGTGGTGGATTATCCCTAAAACCAGGATCTCTGAAGGGCACGTTTCTGTAAGTATCACGGAATGGCGGCAGACCCCCTCTAAAGTTTGGATCGCGAAACGGTCCCGGTGCACCGGGTTCACGATAAGGTTGCCCGTCTCTGAACGGCACAGGTCCTTGATCGCGGAACGATTGAGGTGGCCTATAATTATCCCGATAGCGCGGTGGTTGTTCGCCTACATGAACCGGTATCTCATTTGGAATAAGCGGTTGTATTGGCATATCTCTATAACCCGCTGGCCCGTCAACATAAGGCGGCGGTCTGTATGCATCTCTATAATTTGATGATGGTAATCTATCGCGATCGATAGGACCCGGTGGACCGAAGGGCGGTTTTTCAAAAGGCGATGGTTCAAATCCAGGTACAGGCGGCTCGACGCCCGGGGGAATTTCATCAAACGGAGGCGCATCATATCGTCCTCGGTACCCTGGTGGTGGGTCAGTTTGTATGGGTATACCCATAAGTGGCATTGGTTTGGCACCCAAAGGTGGATAGTTTAGTGGCGGTGCATTATTTCTAGGTCCATATCTGAAAAAAATAAGAAATTTCGAATTATATTATTTAAATTTTTAAGTAACGTTGGTTTTATTAAGGGTCTACTTGCAGCCAAACAGAAATATGCCGCGCGAATCGAACCTGCAATATTGCTTGCTTGAAGCCCTTACTTCTACGAAATTACTATTATACCGCTTACGTCATGATAGATAGATAAGCTGATCACATTCGATTATTAATAACATCCGATGGCGGTTGCACATTGCGGTTCAAATGATCTCGGTACAGCAAGCGAGCGAAAAGCGCCGAGACAAAATGGCATTCGTACTCATTCTGTGAGTCATCGAGGCGTCTCGTCGAGTGTGCAACTGCCATAAGAAATATGTCTTTATGAAATAGGAAAAATGCTTTTCCGTCTATGAACTCGAGATTAACAAGGAATGCAAGGGCTTCTATTGGTATTATTTTGATCGTTGTATTCATAAAATTATTTCAATACATACGCGTTTAGTCCTATTTCCAAACCAGACAGGACATTTTCTAAATTCTACCTCTGGATTCACAGATACATTCCTTTTCATTTACAGTACAAATTCACCAAGGGTCCAGTAAAGCAGCATCCTCCAACCTGCAGATTCCTCGAAATTCTGTTCTTTTTTTCTAAAAATTAAGTCTGATGTATTAGACTTCAAATATTAAACAAAAATTAAAAGAATGGCACTGGTACAACTTTAGATTAGTTGGATACATAGTTATCGAAACTTGATTATCATAGTTAATACATTACCGTAAGATCCACTAGCTTTAAAAAATAAACCAGCATAACAAAATAAATAAAAATTAAAAACGCAATATACACACCAAGAATACAATTATGTTAAATAATTACTTTAGAACTAAACGCATTCATGATAATTATGTATTTTTTATCGAATAATATAAATAAAACATTTAAGGCGAAAATAATTACATAGGTAAAAAGTACATGTATTAACTAAACTAATCATCTAACAATTTCATAACTGAAAATAATTGTATAACACTTATATATATGTACATAACACTTATATGTATTTTATTCGGTAACTACATCTATTTCTTAATAATTTAAAAATATAGAATACATCTCGTTGTTGGTAAAATATCCATCATTGCCGGTTAAAATTATATCTAGGAATACATTTTAGTAGGACCACAGAAGGCGAGGGTGTGGTTGTAATTTTGTATAGGAATAATGGCAGACAACGCAGATGCGTGCCCGTGCTGTGGGCGAACGTCGATGACATGCCGTGCGATCCCGGAAAGCAGTTTTAATAAACAAAGATGGATCGAAATTTTATTACAACAGTAGTCGGAGACATATTAAACATCGATACTTTTCAACTAGTTTAAACAATAATTAGGTCGTTAAAAAATCTCGTCTTCACTAAGGCAGTATCACAGCTATGTTAAAAGCTAAATGCATAAATAAATAAATAACAGTTTATAATATCATACAATCTATGATTACACACCATTTTCGACTAAACATCTTATCGGTGTAGGTAAATAAAATAATAATATTCATTCAAAAGGTTTCTTTAGAAAAGTGAAAATTTATACAAAAAAAATACTTAGTCATTATAATGAACATACATAAATGAAATACTAATTAATCACTCTAGTCTAGACCTGCGTCATGGTAGCTGAAGGTTTTATTGGTGATAAAATTATTATACTACATTTTAATTGATTTTCCAATCATATCCCACCGGGCATTACGATCAATCGTCGTTGATACGACACCAGGAATGTGTACCTTAACTTGTATTGCATTATTGTTATAAAGGGCACTACACACTGAAGCCGCCGACCCGCTGACGTCGCCTCGTCGGCGGGTTGTGTCGGCGGCTTATTTGGAAGTGCGGCGCTTCGGTGTGTAGAGTACTTTTCACGAAAGAAGTCCCGCACACGCGGCGCCACAGTCCTGCGACGGAATGTTGTTAACCCACTATTGTTTTAGACTCCCCAAAAATTAAATGTTTGATCATTGTAGGATAATCCGATCTTATTGTTTCAGTAATTTATTGAAATTTATTTACATTAAAACAGAAAAAAAATATTAAGATTAAGTTAGTTCCACTTATTGCCGTGGGACTTCTTGCGTGAAACGGACTTTAAAGCGCTAAAGCCACCGATGTCGGCGAGTTCAGTGTGAAGTGCGCTTTAAGTATTTTTATGTACGTATATTCATTACAAAAAGGTGTACCTACATGATAATTGGCATACAATCGTATACTTATCGCCGTAACTAAAACGCTAGTCATGTTAACTCGTTTATTTACTAAGTAGGTAATCACATCGCTACCAATAAATTAAATTATATTGTGTTGTAGGGTTACATAATGAAACGGCTAGTTTATGTGCATAATGTATACGCCGCCGTGTGCGAGGTTAAATACATGAAAAAATATTTTTACACACATTTTAATTTTACAGGATATTGTTATTGATCTCGATCGTCTTGAAACTAGTGTCCGACCGAAACAGGATTTTCTGCCGAAACCGAAACCGAAACCGAATCTTCGGCATCTGTTTTAGGTTCGGCCGAAACCGAAACCGAAACCGAACCTTTTTCAGACAAGTTAAAAATCTTTTGTTTACTGAAATTTGGCTTATTTTATACACTTATATTGACAGTTAAAAATGTTAGAATGTGTTAAATTAAATAAAAAGCAATAATTGAAGTATGTGAAAAAATAATTATTATTAATAATAATATATTTTAATATTACTGCTCTAATTAAAATAAACACAAAATAACAATCATATTAACACTTCTTGGAACAAAAATTTGTCAATAATCAACACTTACATTATTAAAAAAGGACCTCATTCATTGAGTATTTCGATTGCCTTTATAATCACAACATTTTTAAGACTAAATTCAACATTAATTGAGATCATTTTAATTTGCAGTTGGTAATTTAGGGTTATTCATAATTTAAGGTGGCAATCGTAATTGTAATATATTAAACCCCCGTTTTCATTTTCTACTTAGATTAGATACCTAGGGGCCATCCATTAATTACGTCACACAAATTTCATGATTTTTAGACCCCTCCCCCCTTGTCACAGCTGGTCACATTTGCGAGACTCCCTCCCTCCCTGTGTGACGTCACATATTTTTTATAATTTTCAGAAATTTACAAAATTTTTGGTTAACAATTCAAATTTCGGTTTTAATACTTAGATATATTAGATTTTTAAATGTGACGTCACAAAACTTAGGACACCCCCATGTCACACATTGTCACATTTCGTCGACCCCCTCCCCCCTTTACGTGTGACGGAATTAATGGATGGCACCCTATGTCACGTTCAGATCGATTCTCAAAAATATATGGACAACAGTAAATCCTTTACCAATAAAAAAAACAAGTATCTGAAGTTCACAGTTTCACACACAGCTAAATCATAGCCGGTAGTTGTTTGGGTAATTTAAAACCTCATCCAACAACAATAACCTAAAACAAATGTACCGTAACATAAAATAAATAATGATGAATGTGTGAATCAAATATAATATAACCTCTTTTCTTTTACATACTTAATTCTCATCATTCATAAATCCAAGTGAATAACTCAACGGAAAGAACTTCAATGCTTATAAAGGCCAATAACATAATATGTTAGAAAAAAGTAATAACAAAAACAAACACCGAACTCTCCCGAAATCAACCGAGTGACGCGCGATAATCCACGAACGCAGAGTTTCGGCGCGGCCGAAGGTTCGGTGGGTTTTCTGCCGAAACCGAAACTGGTGCCGAAACTAGATTTTTGAGCCGAAACTGGCCGAAACCGAAACCGAAACCGAATCTTCGGTCGGACACTACTTGAAACATTTTTCAACATACAAGGCAAAAAAGGAGGGTTACAAGTTTGATGCCTGACTGTCGGTCCATCTATCTTTCTGTTTGCATCGTTAGCTTCAGACCGGATAACCGATATATTATATCGGTGAGATTGTTCATAGCTATGGTTTATGGAAATAAGTTCTAAAGTTTAGAAAATATGGACATCCAGGTTTCAAAAATTAAATTTATCAAGGGTCACGTTGCATAAATGTGCTGAATGTAATGTAATCATTCCCATAATAAAATTTCCTGGTCTACACACCAAAACTAGCACATTATTCTTATTGAATATATAACAATACAAACAGTACTGTCCGTTCACAGTTATTTTACCTCTGACATTTACCTTATTTATTTATTTTTGAAAAACGTAGTCCATATTAGGTTTTTATAAGTCATGTAGGCTGTAGAATAAAGCCTAATCTACAGTTCATGGTCTCAAAGGCCAAGTTTAAAGGCTGACTTTGCGTTTTAAATAAATAATATGAGGAACGTCAGAGGTAAAATAACTGTGACAGTAGCAGTCATGATTCGTGTTGACAGATCTTCAAAAGCCAATCCTATACTAAACCATAGATAAATTGGACGTCCATGACTGAACGCACAGATACTTTGATATAATTGCATATATTGTAAAATATGAATACATACTTAAAGTAGAAAATAAAAAACAAATAGGTATGTAACAGTATAATTTATTAATAATATTTATCACAGTCATTTGATTTCGATTATTTATAAGAAGATATTAATAAATGCACATAACAAAAACATAAAATATACTTACCCTTAAAAAATATAATATGATTCTAAAAGACATGTAATATAGGCGGAATTTTAAATAACTACATATATAAAAATACTAATTAGCTATACAAATCAATCAAAGTGTCTAAATTGCAGACAGGTCAGTATCGGTTATCAACAATAAAAAATCCTATTAATTAGCAAGCAATAGTAGTTATTTATACAAAAAGCATATCAAACTTTTTAAGCAACTTATAAGCCTTAAAGGGGAAAAAAGTGACGTGGGTTGTATACAAATGTAATAAATTCGCAACAAAAGGACCATCAATAACAGCTGCTTATCTAATCTCTGTTATCGCATTTAAAAATTAATATTCACTTATTATAAGATAGCGATATTACTTTATCTTTTCGAATTAAAAGTAATTACTTTTCCTAACAACGGTATAAGCTGCGATAATGTGCGGCGCACGTGTTAATCTTTTTTTATAGCATCGTATTAAATACCCCGACTTCATACGCGCCTTTTATTTTACTTTTTGGAGTTCCGTACCCTACCAACCCAACGGATGCCATCGGGACCCTATTACTAAGCCTACGCCGTCCGTCTGTCCGTCTGTCAGCGGGCTATATCTCACGAAACGTAATAGGTAGAGTTGAAATTTTCACAAAATATGTATTTCTGTTGCCGCTACAACAACAAATACTAAAAATAAAATAAAATTTAAAAATAAAGGGGATACAAGAAACTTGGTATTTTTGACGTTTTCATTCTACGATGGTAAGGAACCCATTATGTGCGAGGCCGACACGCTCATGGCCGATTTTTACTGATTTATACTTAAGTAAGAAACCCCCGTGCCCATCAGTGGGACGTTAAAAGGGCTAAATTATTATTATTATTATATAATAAATTATTTAGTACTGAGAAGACCTAATCCGAATTCAAGTCGCAATGTTTCCATTCAATCTTTTACAAAAATAAAGCTTTTAGTAAAACCCGCTAATAAGGTCAATCCAGGGTTTTGTTTTTATTGTCACCAGGGCTAACAGCACCACGAATAACGTCACCCAATCGAATGAAACTACATCTAATAAGCTATTTTTTTACTCCATGGGCACTATGCCTGCCTGAGTGGAGCCTTTTCGTCATTGGTATCAGGCAATCTAGCTTACGTATTACAAAATCTCACAAACTATGAGACTTGGCATCATTTTGTGCACGCGTGTTTTTCTCAGTATTTTAATTAATTTCAACCTATTTGAGTACAAAGACGTATGTATACATGTAATAATATAGAAAAAAATACTATAATTAGTTAATGTTAGAATTTTTAACCTTAGGGCTGGATCAAACGAGCGTAACTTTCTAAGTTGTGAGCAGTAGTGTGGGAAATATCGTGTGTTTATTTATGATTGCGGTAATATATTTCATACTGTATTCGTACTAATTCGCGTCGTAGTATAAGGAAACCTCAATATTATACAGGGTGTCCCACAACTTTGCCACATGGAGAAAAGTACCTTAAATACTGTAGATAGAGAATTTTACTGAATGAAGACCTCATTTTTATTTTAAAATCAATACGAACTGCATTCATAGTTTTTCGAAAAGTCGCTTGCCTCACTATGGAATCGAACCGGCTAAAATCCCAAAAAATTACACACTGTACTTTTATGGCATCAATCGATAGGAGCAATCATAAGGACCAAATCTCTCTAACAAACATGGTAAATTAAATGATAGGAACCCCATGAAATCTAAACTTATAAATCCAAGAATTTAAAAATAAAGTGTAACCAAAAAAATGGAGCTAATCTCGAGCAACAAATTACAACCTAGCTAGTTTGTTTACCATTTATTTTTGTTCCATTAAAATAAGGAAAGGTTTTATGGTTTTCCTTTCATTTCGAAAACTCGCTTGCCACACTCGGGAATCGAACCGGCTAAA
Organism: Drymonia ruficornis; assembly: GCA_947859195.1. Taxonomy (NCBI): domain Eukaryota; kingdom Metazoa; phylum Arthropoda; class Insecta; order Lepidoptera; family Notodontidae; genus Drymonia; species Drymonia ruficornis. Next base: position 7,041,426 of record OX401914.1, read on the forward strand.
ATTCGAATAATAACATCCTGTACTTTTATGGCATCAATTGATAGGGTCAATCATAAGGATAAAATCTCTCTAACAAACATACTAAATTAAATGAAAGGAAACCCATAAAATCGTTACTTATTTTAATTTTAACTGATTTTAAATCTTATAAGTTAAGATATCGTGGTTTTCCTTTCATTAAATTTACCATGTTTGTTAGAGAGATTTGATCCTTATGATTGATCCTATCGATTGATGACATTGTAGCTGCTGACAGGACAAAGGGTTTGGCCGATAAGTGGGCCCTCGCTCCCACCTAGCCAGTCTCGGTTAGGACAGACACGGGTGAACACGCTAGAACCGTAACCTTTTGATATAAGTACCATTTAGCTATACATTTATATTTTACAAAGTGACATTAATTAAACAGACTTTATATTTTAAAAGTGTTTGAATTTGAACTACACGTAAACCGAGACCCAAGACCGTACTGTTATGAAGAACACAATTTACACTAAATTACGAAAGTGGTGACCCCGGTCACAAATAAATCACCCGTGCTATCGAATTATTTCGCCTAAGTAACAAATTTACCGTGTCACTAAATCTTTTACCGGAAAATCAGTGTCGCGTCAGTATGGCTCTACCGCAAGAACAACAGCAAAACAATAACGAGTTGGCAGCAATAACGCTAACAACTAGGATCCCTCAATTCTGGACGGATATGCCGCGGATGTGGTTTGTGCAGTTTGAGGCGATCATGTCACCGCAACATCAAAGCGAAGCCGTGAAATACGACTTGGTTTTATCAAAACTAGGGAAAGAAGAACTGAGCCAAGTAACAGATATAATTGATGAGCCACCGGAGACACAGCGGTATACAGTTTTGAAGACTCGCCTGCTAAAGGTATTTCAGGAGAGTGCGGCAGCTCAATTTCATCGACTGGTGATGGAAATGGACCTAGGGCAGCAACGCCCATCGCAGTTACTAGCGAAGATGCGTGAATTGGCCAAGAATTCAGGTACACAGGGCGATACCGTAAAGAACCTGTGGTTAGCACGCCTACCAGGTTGGGTACGCGCTATCTTAGCCAGTAGTAGTGCCGGCGCAAAACTAGATGACCTGGCAGGTATGGCTGATAAAATAATGGAAAATCTTAGGAGCGGAGAAATAGCAGCGGTTGACGCACCATCGACGTCTACCACTGCCACGCCTCAAATGGTCAACAGGGAACTGATAACAGAGATGAGAAACATGGCCATAGAGATCAGAAACCTGAGAAATGAGGTTAACAGCATTCGAGGACGTCAGATGCAGCGCGGAATAGGACGATGGAATAGAAGCAGATCGCGTTCCAGATCAGCAGGACCAGCAGGCCCACGTCGCACACCTCAAAGCGCAGATTGGCTATGCAGGTACCATTTCAAGTTCCGGGAGGCCGCAAGAAGATGTGAATCGCCCTGTACATGGAAGGCCCCGGAAAACTAAATGCCGTACAGTCTCAAGCGGTGGAAGATTGTACTGTAAGTCTCGCTAACAATCACCGCTTATGTGTAACAGACCGTAAAAGTAACATGACTTTCCTAATAGACACCGGTGCCAATGTATCGGTAGTTCCGGTCAATAGTGTGGACACTAGAAGTAAGTGCCGGGAGTGTGAGTACAAACTTTATGCAGCAAATGGGACAGAGATAAAAACATTTGGTGTAATTAATTTAGATCTTAACTTAGGTTTACGTCGTAATTTTAAATGGCCGTTTATATTGTGTAAGGTAGACAAGCCCATAATCGGGGCAGATTTCCTTAAAACGCACAGATTAATGGTCGATTTATATAATAAGAAATTAATTGATAATATTACAGAACTGTGTACGGTAGGGACCATCATAAGTTACCAAGGACCGTCAATCAAGAGTATTCAAAATGATAATCCGTTTCGAGAATTGTTAGAGGAATTTATAGAAATTACTAAGCCGGTATCATTCAAAGAAACTGATCCAACGCATACGGTAAAACATTTTATTGAGACAACAGGCCCACCGTTACATGCAAGGGCAAGACCATTGCCGCCGGATCGATACAACAAGGTAAGGGACGAATTTCGCCATATGGAGGAATTAGGTATTTGCAGACCATCGAAAAGTCAATGGGCCAGCCCGTTACACGTCGTCCCGAAAAAGGACGGCCAAATACGGCCCTGTGGAGATTACCGTCGTCTCAACGCAGTGACGAAACCAGATCGCTACCCAGTACCCCGGCTACAGGATTTCACCTATATATTGGCAGGTAAGACAGTGTACAGTCGTATAGATATTAATAGGGCGTACCATTTCATTAGCGTAGCGGAACAAGATATTGAAAAAACAGCGATCATTACGCCGTTCGGACTTTTTGAGTTCCCACGAATGACATTCGGTCTGAGGAACGCAGCACAGACGTTCCAAAGGTTCATGGACAACACGGTTCTACAGGGGATCGAGTACCTCGAAAAAAAAAACAAACAGTCAGCGTTGTTTTGCTATATTGATGACGTCATAATAGCTAGCGAAAATGAAATGGTACACAAAGAGCATGTTAGGTTAGTTTTTGAACGTTTTAGTAATATAGGTATAACTATTAACTTAAGTAAATGTTTATTTGGGCAGAGTAAAATAGAATTTTTGGGATATTCCGTAACTCCTGAAGGGATCAGTCCATTACCTGAAAAAGTAGAAGCAGTGACTAAATTCCCGAAGCCGGAAACAGTTGAACAACTCAGACGTTTTTTGGGAATGCTTAATTTCTATAGATCACATTTGCCTAACGCAGCAGAGTATCATGCCCACCTCAACCGATTTTTTCATAATTCAAAGAAGCGTGACAAAACCAAAATAGAATGGGATAGTGAGGCAGAGGAATCATTCGCACAATGTAAGGTGAGCCTACAAAGCGCCGTTACATTGTCGCATCCGATCTCCGACGCACCTTTATCGCTCATGACAGACGCATCAAATACATGTGTAGGAGCAGTTTTACAACAAAACGTTAATGGAGTTTGGCAACCGCTAGGATATTTTTCAAAGAAACTATCTGAGGCTCAAAGAAAGTACAGTACGTACGATCGTGAATTACTCGCTATTTACATGTCAATTATGCATTTCAGGAACATGGTCGAGGGACGCCAGCTAACGGTGTTCACGGACCACAAGCCGCTGACATACGCATTAACCAAGAGTAGTTCGGACAAAGAAACGCCTAGAAGGGTCAGGCAATTAATGTACGTAAGTGAGTTTACAAACGATATACAATACGTAACAGGAAACTATAAATTACGAAAGTGGTGACCCCGGTCACAAATAAATCACCCGTGCTATCGAATTATTTCGCCTAAGTAACAAATTTACCGTGTCACTAAATCTTTTACCGGAAAATCAGTGTCGCGTCAGTATGGCTCTACCGCAAGAACAACAGCAAAACAATAACGAGTTGGCAGCAATAACGCTAACAACTAGGATCCCTCAATTCTGGACGGATATGCCGCGGATGTGGTTTGTGCAGTTTGAGGCGATCATGTCACCGCAACATCAAAGCGAAGCCGTGAAATACGACTTGGTTTTATCAAAACTAGGGAAAGAAGAACTGAGCCAAGTAACAGATATAATTGATGAGCCACCGGAGACACAGCGGTATACAGTTTTGAAGACTCGCCTGCTAAAGGTATTTCAGGAGAGTGCGGCAGCTCAATTTCATCGACTGGTGATGGAAATGGACCTAGGGCAGCAACGCCCATCGCAGTTACTAGCGAAGATGCGTGAATTGGCCAAGAATTCAGGTACACAGGGCGATACCGTAAAGAACCTGTGGTTAGCACGCCTACCAGGTTGGGTACGCGCTATCTTAGCCAGTAGTAGTGCCGACGCAGAACTAGATGACCTGGCAGGTATGGCTGATAAAATAAGGGAAAATCTTAGGAGCGGAGAAATAGCAGCGGTTGACGCACCATCGACGTCTACCACTGCCACGACTCAAATGGTCAACAGGGAACTGATAACAGAGATGAGAAACATGGCCATAGAGATCAGAAACCTGAGAAATGAGGTTAACAGCATTCGAGGACGTCAGATGCAGCGCGGAATAGGACGATGGAATAGAAGCAGATCGCGTTCCAGATCAGCAGGACCAGCAGGCCCACGTCGCACACCTCAAAGCGCAGATTGGCTATGCAGGTACCATTTCAAGTTCCGGGAGGCCGCAAGAAGTTGTGAATCGCCCTGTACATGGAAGGCCCCGGAAAACTAAATGCCGTACAGTCTCAAGCGGTGGAAGATTGTACTGTAAGTCTCGCTAACAATCACCGCTTATGTGTAACAGACCGTAAAAGTAACATGACTTTCCTAATAGACACCGGTGCCAATGTATCGGTAGTTCCGGTCAATAGTGTGGACACTAGAAGTAAGTGCCGGGAGTGTGAGTACAAACTTTATGCAGCAAATGGGACAGAGATAAAAACATTTGGTGTAATTAATTTAGATCTTAACTTAGGTTTACGTCGTAATTTTAAATGGCCGTTTATATTGTGTAAGGTAGACAAGCCCATAATCGGGGCAGATTTCCTTAAAACGCACAGATTAATGGTCGATTTATATAATAAGAAATTAATTGATAATATTACAGAACTGTGTACGGTAGGGACCATCATAAGTTACCAAGGACCGTCAATCAAGAGTATTCAAAATGATAATCCGTTTCGAGAAACTTTCGTAATTTTAAAACTCTCTTCTTTTGCTAAACATGTCGAGCTCATTATCAAACGCTCAACAGCGTTCGAATGTTAATTTAGGATGTACTTTCACGCTTGTTATTGAAGCCGAGGGATTATTTTTCCGGAAAGGAATGTATTTGGTCCGAATGTATGATGGAAAAACTGAGGATATAGTAGCTGTGACTAGTATTTCTAAAAATGGTAGAATAGTTAAAATTCCTCAACCTTGTGCTTTCATGATTATTGAATGGTCACTCACAATAATGATTAGTTCAGACGGGTTTAGATTCTCTAATCTTCGAGACAGCAAGAGGTATCAAATGGCAACTGCGAATGTTATAAAACATGGAAAGACGATTGTTGACGGTAAGACTCGGTTCTCGTACCAGGTAGCTGCGCCTATAAATATCGTTTCACCTTTCATACGAATTGAAGATGTACCAACTCAGACGGAAATCACTAATGAAATGGATATGTTGCGAGCTTTAGGCATGTCCACTGTTGTTAACGGTCCATATTCTACGGCTTCAATGTTGGCGAAAAATAAAGTTAGAGCGGAACTCTCTTCAGTGTTAGATGAGATATCACCTGATCAGGGGAAGGATGAGCTAAGCGAGTTCGATGATGTTGAAATTGAGAAGCCTTCTTTATTGTTGACGAATGGAGAAGAACGCTTACCCAATCTTATCCGGACGACCGAGGATATTGCGAAATAGGATGCTGAAGCTTTACGTCATATCAGACATTCACCACAGGGACGAAATGTAATGAGTGCTACGTGGCTAACGAAAGTGGTGACCCCGGTCACAAATAAATCACCCGTGCTATCGAATTATTTCGCCTAAGTAACAAATTTACCGTGTCACTAAATCTTTTACCGGAAAATCAGTGTCGCGTCAGTATGGCTCTACCGCAAGAACAACAGCAAAACAATAACGAGTTGGCAGCAATAACGCTAACAACTAGGATCCCTCAATTCTGGACGGATATGCCGCGGATGTGGTTTGCGCAGTTTGAGGCGATCATGTCACCGCAACATCAAAGCGAAGCCGTGAAATACGACTTGGTTTTATCAAAACTAGGGAAAGAAGAACTGAGCCAAGTAACAGATATAATTGATGAGCCACCGGAGACACAGCGGTATACAGTTTTGAAGACTCGCCTGCTAAAGGTATTTCAGGAGAGTGCGGCAGCTCAATTTCATCGACTGGTGATGGAAATGGACCTAGGGCAGCAACGCCCATCGCAGTTACTAGCGAAGATGCGTGAATTGGCCAAGAATTCAGGTACACAGGGCGATACCGTAAAGAACCTGTGGTTAGCACGCCTACCAGGTTGGGTACGCGCTATCTTAGCCAGTAGTAGTGCCGACGCAAAACTAGATGACCTGGCAGGTATGGCTGATAAAATAATGGAAAATATTAGGAGCGGAGAAATAGCAGCGGTTGACGCACCATCGACGTCTACCACTGCCGCGACTCAAATGGTCAACAGGGAACTGATAACAGAGATGAGAAACATGGCCATAGAGATCAGAAACCTGAGAAATGAGGTTAACAGCATTCGAGGACGTCAGATGCAGCGCGGAAGAGGACGATGGAATAGAAGCAGATCGCGTTCCAGATCAGCAGGACCAGCAGGCCCACGTCGCACACCTCAAAGCGCAGATTGGCTATGCAGGTACCATTTCAAGTTCCGGGAGGCCGCAAGAAGTTGTGAATCGCCCTGTACATGGAAGGCCCCGGAAAACTAAATGCCGTACAGTCTCAAGCGGTGGAAGATTGTACTGTAAGTCTCGCTAACAATCACCGCTTATGTGTAACAGACCGTAAAAGTAACATGACTTTCCTAATAGACACCGGTGCCAATGTATCGGTAGTTCCGGTCAATAGTGTGGACACTAGAAGTAAGTGCCGGGAGTGTGAGTACAAACTTTATGCAGCAAATGGGACAGAGATAAAAACATTTGGTGTAATTAATTTAGATCTTAACTTAGGTTTACGTCGTAATTTTAAATGGCCGTTTATATTGTGTAAGGTAGACAAGCCCATAATCGGGGCAGATTTCCTTAAAACGCACAGATTAATGGTCGATTTATATAATAAGAAATTAATTGATAATATTACAGAACTGTGTACGGTAGGGACCATCATAAGTTACCAAGGACCGTCAATCAAGAGTATTCAAAATGATAATCCGTTTCGAGAATTGCTAGAGGAATTTATAGAAATTACTAAGCCGGTATCATTCAAAGAAACTGATCCAACGCATACGGTAAAACATTTTATTGAGACAACAGGCCCACCGTTACATGCAAGGGCAAGACCATTGCCGCCGGATCGATACAACAAGGTAAGGGACGAATTTCGCCATATGGAGGAATTAGGTATTTGCAGACCATCGAAAAGTCAATGGGCCAGCCCGTTACACGTCGTCCCGAAAAAGGACGGCCAAATACGGCCCTGTGGAGATTACCGTCGTCTCAACGCAGTGACGAAACCAGATCGCTACCCAGTACCCCGGCTACAGGATTTCACCTATATATTGGCAGGTAAGACAGTGTACAGTCGTATAGATATTAATAGGGCGTACCATTTCATTAGCGTAGCGGAACAAGATATTGAAAAAACAGCGATCATTACGCCGTTCGGACTTTTTGAGTTCCCACGAATGACATTCGGTCTGAGGAACGCAGCACAGACGTTCCAAAGGTTCATGGACAACACGGTTCTACAGGGGATCGAGTACCTCGAAAAAAAAAACAAACAGTCAGCGTTGTTTTGCTATATTGATGACGTCATAATAGCTAGCGAAAATGAAATGGTACACAAAGAGCATGTTAGGTTAGTTTTTGAACGTTTTAGTAATATAGGTATAACTATTAACTTAAGTAAATGTTTATTTGGGCAGAGTAAAATAGAATTTTTGGGATATTCCGTAACTCCTGAAGGGATCAGTCCATTACCTGAAAAAGTAGAAGCAGTGACTAAATTCCCGAAGCCGGAAACAGTTGAACAACTCAGACGTTTTTTGGGAATGCTTAATTTCTATAGATCACATTTGCCTAACGCAGCAGAGTATCATGCCCACCTCAACCGATTTTTTCATAATTCAAAGAAGCGTGACAAAACCAAAATAGAATGGGATAGTGAGGCAGAGGAATCATTCGCACAATGTAAGGTGAGCCTACAAAGCGCCGTTACATTGTCGCATCCGATCTCCGACGCACCTTTATCGCTCATGACAGACGCATCAAATACATGTGTAGGAGCAGTTTTACAACAAAACGTTAATGGAGTTTGGCAACCGCTAGGATATTTTTCAAAGAAACTATCTGAGGCTCAAAGAAAGTACAGTACGTACGATCGTGAATTACTCGCTATTTACATGTCAATTATGCATTTCAGGAACATGGTCGAGGGACGCCAGCTAACGGTGTTCACGGACCACAAGCCGCTGACATACGCATTAACCAAGAGTAGTTCGGACAAAGAAACGCCTAGAAGGGTCAGGCAATTAATGTACGTAAGTGAGTTTACAAACGATATACAATACGTAACAGGAAACTATAAATTACGAAAGTGGTGACCCCGGTCACAAATAAATCACCCGTGCTATCGAATTATTTCGCCTAAGTAACAAATTTACCGTGTCACTAAATCTTTTACCGGAAAATCAGTGTCGCGTCAGTATGGCTCTACCGCAAGAACAACAGCAAAACAATAACGAGTTGGCAGCAATAACGCTAACAACTAGGATCCCTCAATTCTGGACGGATATGCCGCGGATGTGGTTTGTGCAGTTTGAGGCGATCATGTCACCGCAACATCAAAGCGAAGCCGTGAAATACGACTTGGTTTTATCAAAACTAGGGAAAGAAGAACTGAGCCAAGTAACAGATATAATTGATGAGCCACCGGAGACACAGCGGTATACAGTTTTGAAGACTCGCCTGCTAAAGGTATTTCAGGAGAGTGCGGCAGCTCAATTTCATCGACTGGTGATGGAAATGGACCTAGGGCAGCAACGCCCATCGCAGTTACTAGCGAAGATGCGTGAATTGGCCAAGAATTCAGGTACACAGGGCGATACCGTAAAGAACCTGTGGTTAGCACGCCTACCAGGTTGGGTACGCGCTATCTTAGCCAGTAGTAGTGCCGACGCAGAACTAGATGACCTGGCAGGTATGGCTGATAAAATAAGGGAAAATCTTAGGAGCGGAGAAATAGCAGCGGTTGACGCACCATCGACGTCTACCACTGCCACGACTCAAATGGTCAACAGGGAACTGATAACAGAGATGAGAAACATGGCCATAGAGATCAGAAACCTGAGAAATGAGGTTAACAGCATTCGAGGACGTCAGATGCAGCGCGGAATAGGACGATGGAATAGAAGCAGATCGCGTTCCAGATCAGCAGGACCAGCAGGCCCACGTCGCACACCTCAAAGCGCAGATTGGCTATGCAGGTACCATTTCAAGTTCCGGGAGGCCGCAAGAAGTTGTGAATCGCCCTGTACATGGAAGGCCCCGGAAAACTAAATGCCGTACAGTCTCAAGCGGTGGAAGATTGTACTGTAAGTCTCGCTAACAATCACCGCTTATGTGTAACAGACCGTAAAAGTAACATGACTTTCCTAATAGACACCGGTGCCAATGTATCGGTAGTTCCGGTCAATAGTGTGGACACTAGAAGTAAGTGCCGGGAGTGTGAGTACAAACTTTATGCAGCAAATGGGACAGAGATAAAAACATTTGGTGTAATTAATTTAGATCTTAACTTAGGTTTACGTCGTAATTTTAAATGGCCGTTTATATTGTGTAAGGTAGACAAGCCCATAATCGGGGCAGATTTCCTTAAAACGCACAGATTAATGGTCGATTTATATAATAAGAAATTAATTGATAATATTACAGAACTGTGTACGGTAGGGACCATCATAAGTTACCAAGGACCGTCAATCAAGAGTATTCAAAATGATAATCCGTTTCGAGAAACTTTCGTAATTTTAAAACTCTCTTCTTTTGCTAAACATGTCGAGCTCATTATCAAACGCTCAACAGCGTTCGAATGTTAATTTAGGATGTACTTTCACGCTTGTTATTGAAGCCGAGGGATTATTTTTCCGGAAAGGAATGTATTTGGTCCGAATGTATGATGGAAAAACTGAGGATATAGTAGCTGTGACTAGTATTTCTAAAAATGGTAGAATAGTTAAAATTCCTCAACCTTGTGCTTTCATGATTATTGAATGGTCACTCACAATAATGATTAGTTCAGACGGGTTTAGATTCTCTAATCTTCGAGACAGCAAGAGGTATCAAATGGCAACTGCGAATGTTATAAAACATGGAAAGACGATTGTTGACGGTAAGACTCGGTTCTCGTACCAGGTAGCTGCGCCTATAAATATCGTTTCACCTTTCATACGAATTGAAGATGTACCAACTCAGACGGAAATCACTAATGAAATGGATATGTTGCGAGCTTTAGGCATGTCCACTGTTGTTAACGGTCCATATTCTACGGCTTCAATGTTGGCGAAAAATAAAGTTAGAGCGGAACTCTCTTCAGTGTTAGATGAGATATCACCTGATCAGGGGAAGGATGAGCTAAGCGAGTTCGATGATGTTGAAATTGAGAAGCCTTCTTTATTGTTGACGAATGGAGAAGAACGCTTACCCAATCTTATCCGGACGACCGAGGATATTGCGAAATAGGATGCTGAAGCTTTACGTCATATCAGACATTCACCACAGGGACGAAATGTAATGAGTGCTACGTGGCTAACGAAAGTGGTGACCCCGGTCACAAATAAATCACCCGTGCTATCGAATTATTTCGCCTAAGTAACAAATTTACCGTGTCACTAAATCTTTTACCGGAAAATCAGTGTCGCGTCAGTATGGCTCTACCGCAAGAACAACAGCAAAACAATAACGAGTTGGCAGCAATAACGCTAACAACTAGGATCCCTCAATTCTGGACGGATATGCCGCGGATGTGGTTTGCGCAGTTTGAGGCGATCATGTCACCGCAACATCAAAGCGAAGCCGTGAAATACGACTTGGTTTTATCAAAACTAGGGAAAGAAGAACTGAGCCAAGTAACAGATATAATTGATGAGCCACCGGAGACACAGCGGTATACAGTTTTGAAGACTCGCCTGCTAAAGGTATTTCAGGAGAGTGCGGCAGCTCAATTTCATCGACTGGTGATGGAAATGGACCTAGGGCAGCAACGCCCATCGCAGTTACTAGCGAAGATGCGTGAATTGGCCAAGAATTCAGGTACACAGGGCGATACCGTAAAGAACCTGTGGTTAGCACGCCTACCAGGTTGGGTACGCGCTATCTTAGCCAGTAGTAGTGCCGACGCAAAACTAGATGACCTGGCAGGTATGGCTGATAAAATAATGGAAAATATTAGGAGCGGAGAAATAGCAGCGGTTGACGCACCATCGACGTCTACCACTGCCGCGACTCAAATGGTCAACAGGGAACTGATAACAGAGATGAGAAACATGGCCATAGAGATCAGAAACCTGAGAAATGAGGTTAACAGCATTCGAGGACGTCAGATGCAGCGCGGAAGAGGACGATGGAATAGAAGCAGATCGCGTTCCAGATCAGCAGGACCAGCAGGCCCACGTCGCACACCTCAAAGCGCAGATTGGCTATGCAGGTACCATTTCAAGTTCCGGGAGGCCGCAAGAAGTTGTGAATCGCCCTGTACATGGAAGGCCCCGGAAAACTAAATGCCGTACAGTCTCAAGCGGTGGAAGATTGTACTGTAAGTCTCGCTAACAATCACCGCTTATGTGTAACAGACCGTAAAAGTAACATGACTTTCCTAATAGACACCGGTGCCAATGTATCGGTAGTTCCGGTCAATAGTGTGGACACTAGAAGTAAGTGCCGGGAGTGTGAGTACAAACTTTATGCAGCAAATGGGACAGAGATAAAAACATTTGGTGTAATTAATTTAGATCTTAACTTAGGTTTACGTCGTAATTTTAAATGGCCGTTTATATTGTGTAAGGTAGACAAGCCCATAATCGGGGCAGATTTCCTTAAAACGCACAGATTAATGGTCGATTTATATAATAAGAAATTAATTGATAATATTACAGAACTGTGTACGGTAGGGACCATCATAAGTTACCAAGGACCGTCAATCAAGAGTATTCAAAATGATAATCCGTTTCGAGAATTGCTAGAGGAATTTATAGAAATTACTAAGCCGGTATCATTCAAAGAAACTGATCCAACGCATACGGTAAAACATTTTATTGAGACAACAGGCCCACCGTTACATGCAAGGGCAAGACCATTGCCGCCGGATCGATACAACAAGGTAAGGGACGAATTTCGCCATATGGAGGAATTAGGTATTTGCAGACCATCGAAAAGTCAATGGGCCAGCCCGTTACACGTCGTCCCGAAAAAGGACGGCCAAATACGGCCCTGTGGAGATTACCGTCGTCTCAACGCAGTGACGAAACCAGATCGCTACCCAGTACCCCGGCTACAGGATTTCACCTATATATTGGCAGGTAAGACAGTGTACAGTCGTATAGATATTAATAGGGCGTACCATTTCATTAGCGTAGCGGAACAAGATATTGAAAAAACAGCGATCATTACGCCGTTCGGACTTTTTGAGTTCCCACGAATGACATTCGGTCTGAGGAACGCAGCACAGACGTTCCAAAGGTTCATGGACAACACGGTTCTACAGGGGATCGAGTACCTCGAAAAAAAAAACAAACAGTCAGCGTTGTTTTGCTATATTGATGACGTCATAATAGCTAGCGAAAATGAAATGGTACACAAAGAGCATGTTAGGTTAGTTTTTGAACGTTTTAGTAATATAGGTATAACTATTAACTTAAGTAAATGTTTATTTGGGCAGAGTAAAATAGAATTTTTGGGATATTCCGTAACTCCTGAAGGGATCAGTCCATTACCTGAAAAAGTAGAAGCAGTGACTAAATTCCCGAAGCCGGAAACAGTTGAACAACTCAGACGTTTTTTGGGAATGCTTAATTTCTATAGATCACATTTGCCTAACGCAGCAGAGTATCATGCCCACCTCAACCGATTTTTTCATAATTCAAAGAAGCGTGACAAAACCAAAATAGAATGGGATAGTGAGGCAGAGGAATCATTCGCACAATGTAAGGTGAGCCTACAAAGCGCCGTTACATTGTCGCATCCGATCTCCGACGCACCTTTATCGCTCATGACAGACGCATCAAATACATGTGTAGGAGCAGTTTTACAACAAAACGTTAATGGAGTTTGGCAACCGCTAGGATATTTTTCAAAGAAACTATCTGAGGCTCAAAGAAAGTACAGTACGTACGATCGTGAATTACTCGCTATTTACATGTCAATTATGCATTTCAGGAACATGGTCGAGGGACGCCAGCTAACGGTGTTCACGGACCACAAGCCGCTGACATACGCATTAACCAAGAGTAGTTCGGACAAAGAAACGCCTAGAAGGGTCAGGCAATTAATGTACGTAAGTGAGTTTACAAACGATATACAATACGTAACAGGAAACTATAAATTACGAAAGTGGTGACCCCGGTCACAAATAAATCACCCGTGCTATCGAATTATTTCGCCTAAGTAACAAATTTACCGTGTCACTAAATCTTTTACCGGAAAATCAGTGTCGCGTCAGTATGGCTCTACCGCAAGAACAACAGCAAAACAATAACGAGTTGGCAGCAATAACGCTAACAACTAGGATCCCTCAATTCTGGACGGATATGCCGCGGATGTGGTTTGTGCAGTTTGAGGCGATCATGTCACCGCAACATCAAAGCGAAGCCGTGAAATACGACTTGGTTTTATCAAAACTAGGGAAAGAAGAACTGAGCCAAGTAACAGATATAATTGATGAGCCACCGGAGACACAGCGGTATACAGTTTTGAAGACTCGCCTGCTAAAGGTATTTCAGGAGAGTGCGGCAGCTCAATTTCATCGACTGGTGATGGAAATGGACCTAGGGCAGCAACGCCCATCGCAGTTACTAGCGAAGATGCGTGAATTGGCCAAGAATTCAGGTACACAGGGCGATACCGTAAAGAACCTGTGGTTAGCACGCCTACCAGGTTGGGTACGCGCTATCTTAGCCAGTAGTAGTGCCGACGCAGAACTAGATGACCTGGCAGGTATGGCTGATAAAATAAGGGAAAATCTTAGGAGCGGAGAAATAGCAGCGGTTGACGCACCATCGACGTCTACCACTGCCACGACTCAAATGGTCAACAGGGAACTGATAACAGAGATGAGAAACATGGCCATAGAGATCAGAAACCTGAGAAATGAGGTTAACAGCATTCGAGGACGTCAGATGCAGCGCGGAATAGGACGATGGAATAGAAGCAGATCGCGTTCCAGATCAGCAGGACCAGCAGGCCCACGTCGCACACCTCAAAGCGCAGATTGGCTATGCAGGTACCATTTCAAGTTCCGGGAGGCCGCAAGAAGTTGTGAATCGCCCTGTACATGGAAGGCCCCGGAAAACTAAATGCCGTACAGTCTCAAGCGGTGGAAGATTGTACTGTAAGTCTCGCTAACAATCACCGCTTATGTGTAACAGACCGTAAAAGTAACATGACTTTCCTAATAGACACCGGTGCCAATGTATCGGTAGTTCCGGTCAATAGTGTGGACACTAGAAGTAAGTGCCGGGAGTGTGAGTACAAACTTTATGCAGCAAATGGGACAGAGATAAAAACATTTGGTGTAATTAATTTAGATCTTAACTTAGGTTTACGTCGTAATTTTAAATGGCCGTTTATATTGTGTAAGGTAGACAAGCCCATAATCGGGGCAGATTTCCTTAAAACGCACAGATTAATGGTCGATTTATATAATAAGAAATTAATTGATAATATTACAGAACTGTGTACGGTAGGGACCATCATAAGTTACCAAGGACCGTCAATCAAGAGTATTCAAAATGATAATCCGTTTCGAGAAACTTTCGTAATTTTAAAACTCTCTTCTTTTGCTAAACATGTCGAGCTCATTATCAAACGCTCAACAGCGTTCGAATGTTAATTTAGGATGTACTTTCACGCTTGTTATTGAAGCCGAGGGATTATTTTTCCGGAAAGGAATGTATTTGGTCCGAATGTATGATGGAAAAACTGAGGATATAGTAGCTGTGACTAGTATTTCTAAAAATGGTAGAATAGTTAAAATTCCTCAACCTTGTGCTTTCATGATTATTGAATGGTCACTCACAATAATGATTAGTTCAGACGGGTTTAGATTCTCTAATCTTCGAGACAGCAAGAGGTATCAAATGGCAACTGCGAATGTTATAAAACATGGAAAGACGATTGTTGACGGTAAGACTCGGTTCTCGTACCAGGTAGCTGCGCCTATAAATATCGTTTCACCTTTCATACGAATTGAAGATGTACCAACTCAGACGGAAATCACTAATGAAATGGATATGTTGCGAGCTTTAGGCATGTCCACTGTTGTTAACGGTCCATATTCTACGGCTTCAATGTTGGCGAAAAATAAAGTTAGAGCGGAACTCTCTTCAGTGTTAGATGAGATATCACCTGATCAGGGGAAGGATGAGCTAAGCGAGTTCGATGATGTTGAAATTGAGAAGCCTTCTTTATTGTTGACGAATGGAGAAGAACGCTTACCCAATCTTATCCGGACGACCGAGGATATTGCGAAATAGGATGCTGAAGCTTTACGTCATATCAGACATTCACCACAGGGACGAAATGTAATGAGTGCTACGTGGCTAACGAAAGTGGTGACCCCGGTCACAAATAAATCACCCGTGCTATCGAATTATTTCGCCTAAGTAACAAATTTACCGTGTCACTAAATCTTTTACCGGAAAATCAGTGTCGCGTCAGTATGGCTCTACCGCAAGAACAACAGCAAAACAATAACGAGTTGGCAGCAATAACGCTAACAACTAGGATCCCTCAATTCTGGACGGATATGCCGCGGATGTGGTTTGCGCAGTTTGAGGCGATCATGTCACCGCAACATCAAAGCGAAGCCGTGAAATACGACTTGGTTTTATCAAAACTAGGGAAAGAAGAACTGAGCCAAGTAACAGATATAATTGATGAGCCACCGGAGACACAGCGGTATACAGTTTTGAAGACTCGCCTGCTAAAGGTATTTCAGGAGAGTGCGGCAGCTCAATTTCATCGACTGGTGATGGAAATGGACCTAGGGCAGCAACGCCCATCGCAGTTACTAGCGAAGATGCGTGAATTGGCCAAGAATTCAGGTACACAGGGCGATACCGTAAAGAACCTGTGGTTAGCACGCCTACCAGGTTGGGTACGCGCTATCTTAGCCAGTAGTAGTGCCGACGCAAAACTAGATGACCTGGCAGGTATGGCTGATAAAATAATGGAAAATATTAGGAGCGGAGAAATAGCAGCGGTTGACGCACCATCGACGTCTACCACTGCCGCGACTCAAATGGTCAACAGGGAACTGATAACAGAGATGAGAAACATGGCCATAGAGATCAGAAACCTGAGAAATGAGGTTAACAGCATTCGAGGACGTCAGATGCAGCGCGGAAGAGGACGATGGAATAGAAGCAGATCGCGTTCCAGATCAGCAGGACCAGCAGGCCCACGTCGCACACCTCAAAGCGCAGATTGGCTATGCAGGTACCATTTCAAGTTCCGGGAGGCCGCAAGAAGTTGTGAATCGCCCTGTACATGGAAGGCCCCGGAAAACTAAATGCCGTACAGTCTCAAGCGGTGGAAGATTGTACTGTAAGTCTCGCTAACAATCACCGCTTATGTGTAACAGACCGTAAAAGTAACATGACTTTCCTAATAGACACCGGTGCCAATGTATCGGTAGTTCCGGTCAATAGTGTGGACACTAGAAGTAAGTGCCGGGAGTGTGAGTACAAACTTTATGCAGCAAATGGGACAGAGATAAAAACATTTGGTGTAATTAATTTAGATCTTAACTTAGGTTTACGTCGTAATTTTAAATGGCCGTTTATATTGTGTAAGGTAGACAAGCCCATAATCGGGGCAGATTTCCTTAAAACGCACAGATTAATGGTCGATTTATATAATAAGAAATTAATTGATAATATTACAGAACTGTGTACGGTAGGGACCATCATAAGTTACCAAGGACCGTCAATCAAGAGTATTCAAAATGATAATCCGTTTCGAGAATTGCTAGAGGAATTTATAGAAATTACTAAGCCGGTATCATTCAAAGAAACTGATCCAACGCATACGGTAAAACATTTTATTGAGACAACAGGCCCACCGTTACATGCAAGGGCAAGACCATTGCCGCCGGATCGATACAACAAGGTAAGGGACGAATTTCGCCATATGGAGGAATTAGGTATTTGCAGACCATCGAAAAGTCAATGGGCCAGCCCGTTACACGTCGTCCCGAAAAAGGACGGCCAAATACGGCCCTGTGGAGATTACCGTCGTCTCAACGCAGTGACGAAACCAGATCGCTACCCAGTACCCCGGCTACAGGATTTCACCTATATATTGGCAGGTAAGACAGTGTACAGTCGTATAGATATTAATAGGGCGTACCATTTCATTAGCGTAGCGGAACAAGATATTGAAAAAACAGCGATCATTACGCCGTTCGGACTTTTTGAGTTCCCACGAATGACATTCGGTCTGAGGAACGCAGCACAGACGTTCCAAAGGTTCATGGACAACACGGTTCTACAGGGGATCGAGTACCTCGAAAAAAAAAACAAACAGTCAGCGTTGTTTTGCTATATTGATGACGTCATAATAGCTAGCGAAAATAGACAAGCCCATAATCGGGGCAGATTTCCTTAAAACGCACAGATTAATGGTCGATTTATATAATAAGAAATTAATTGATAATATTACAGAACTGTGTACGGTAGGGACCATCATAAGTTACCAAGGACCGTCAATCAAGAGTATTCAAAATGATAATCCGTTTCGAGAAACTTTCGTAATTTTAAAACTCTCTTCTTTTGCTAAACATGTCGAGCTCATTATCAAACGCTCAACAGCGTTCGAATGTTAATTTAGGATGTACTTTCACGCTTGTTATTGAAGCCGAGGGATTATTTTTCCGGAAAGGAATGTATTTGGTCCGAATGTATGATGGAAAAACTGAGGATATAGTAGCTGTGACTAGTATTTCTAAAAATGGTAGAATAGTTAAAATTCCTCAACCTTGTGCTTTCATGATTATTGAATGGTCACTCACAATAATGATTAGTTCAGACGGGTTTAGATTCTCTAATCTTCGAGACAGCAAGAGGTATCAAATGGCAACTGCGAATGTTATAAAACATGGAAAGACGATTGTTGACGGTAAGACTCGGTTCTCGTACCAGGTAGCTGCGCCTATAAATATCGTTTCACCTTTCATACGAATTGAAGATGTACCAACTCAGACGGAAATCACTAATGAAATGGATATGTTGCGAGCTTTAGGCATGTCCACTGTTGTTAACGGTCCATATTCTACGGCTTCAATGTTGGCGAAAAATAAAGTTAGAGCGGAACTCTCTTCAGTGTTAGATGAGATATCACCTGATCAGGGGAAGGATGAGCTAAGCGAGTTCGATGATGTTGAAATTGAGAAGCCTTCTTTATTGTTGACGAATGGAGAAGAACGCTTACCCAATCTTATCCGGACGACCGAGGATATTGCGAAATAGGATGCTGAAGCTTTACGTCATATCAGACATTCACCACAGGGACGAAATGTAATGAGTGCTACGTGGCTAACGAAAGTGGTGACCCCGGTCACAAATAAATCACCCGTGCTATCGAATTATTTCGCCTAAGTAACAAATTTACCGTGTCACTAAATCTTTTACCGGAAAATCAGTGTCGCGTCAGTATGGCTCTACCGCAAGAACAACAGCAAAACAATAACGAGTTGGCAGCAATAACGCTAACAACTAGGATCCCTCAATTCTGGACGGATATGCCGCGGATGTGGTTTGCGCAGTTTGAGGCGATCATGTCACCGCAACATCAAAGCGAAGCCGTGAAATACGACTTGGTTTTATCAAAACTAGGGAAAGAAGAACTGAGCCAAGTAACAGATATAATTGATGAGCCACCGGAGACACAGCGGTATACAGTTTTGAAGACTCGCCTGCTAAAGGTATTTCAGGAGAGTGCGGCAGCTCAATTTCATCGACTGGTGATGGAAATGGACCTAGGGCAGCAACGCCCATCGCAGTTACTAGCGAAGATGCGTGAATTGGCCAAGAATTCAGGTACACAGGGCGATACCGTAAAGAACCTGTGGTTAGCACGCCTACCAGGTTGGGTACGCGCTATCTTAGCCAGTAGTAGTGCCGACGCAAAACTAGATGACCTGGCAGGTATGGCTGATAAAATAATGGAAAATATTAGGAGCGGAGAAATAGCAGCGGTTGACGCACCATCGACGTCTACCACTGCCGCGACTCAAATGGTCAACAGGGAACTGATAACAGAGATGAGAAACATGGCCATAGAGATCAGAAACCTGAGAAATGAGGTTAACAGCATTCGAGGACGTCAGATGCAGCGCGGAAGAGGACGATGGAATAGAAGCAGATCGCGTTCCAGATCAGCAGGACCAGCAGGCCCACGTCGCACACCTCAAAGCGCAGATTGGCTATGCAGGTACCATTTCAAGTTCCGGGAGGCCGCAAGAAGTTGTGAATCGCCCTGTACATGGAAGGCCCCGGAAAACTAAATGCCGTACAGTCTCAAGCGGTGGAAGATTGTACTGTAAGTCTCGCTAACAATCACCGCTTATGTGTAACAGACCGTAAAAGTAACATGACTTTCCTAATAGACACCGGTGCCAATGTATCGGTAGTTCCGGTCAATAGTGTGGACACTAGAAGTAAGTGCCGGGAGTGTGAGTACAAACTTTATGCAGCAAATGGGACAGAGATAAAAACATTTGGTGTAATTAATTTAGATCTTAACTTAGGTTTACGTCGTAATTTTAAATGGCCGTTTATATTGTGTAAGGTAGACAAGCCCATAATCGGGGCAGATTTCCTTAAAACGCACAGATTAATGGTCGATTTATATAATAAGAAATTAATTGATAATATTACAGAACTGTGTACGGTAGGGACCATCATAAGTTACCAAGGACCGTCAATCAAGAGTATTCAAAATGATAATCCGTTTCGAGAATTGCTAGAGGAATTTATAGAAATTACTAAGCCGGTATCATTCAAAGAAACTGATCCAACGCATACGGTAAAACATTTTATTGAGACAACAGGCCCACCGTTACATGCAAGGGCAAGACCATTGCCGCCGGATCGATACAACAAGGTAAGGGACGAATTTCGCCATATGGAGGAATTAGGTATTTGCAGACCATCGAAAAGTCAATGGGCCAGCCCGTTACACGTCGTCCCGAAAAAGGACGGCCAAATACGGCCCTGTGGAGATTACCGTCGTCTCAACGCAGTGACGAAACCAGATCGCTACCCAGTACCCCGGCTACAGGATTTCACCTATATATTGGCAGGTAAGACAGTGTACAGTCGTATAGATATTAATAGGGCGTACCATTTCATTAGCGTAGCGGAACAAGATATTGAAAAAACAGCGATCATTACGCCGTTCGGACTTTTTGAGTTCCCACGAATGACATTCGGTCTGAGGAACGCAGCACAGACGTTCCAAAGGTTCATGGACAACACGGTTCTACAGGGGATCGAGTACCTCGAAAAAAAAAACAAACAGTCAGCGTTGTTTTGCTATATTGATGACGTCATAATAGCTAGCGAAAATGAAATGGTACACAAAGAGCATGTTAGGTTAGTTTTTGAACGTTTTAGTAATATAGGTATAACTATTAACTTAAGTAAATGTTTATTTGGGCAGAGTAAAATAGAATTTTTGGGATATTCCGTAACTCCTGAAGGGATCAGTCCATTACCTGAAAAAGTAGAAGCAGTGACTAAATTCCCGAAGCCGGAAACAGTTGAACAACTCAGACGTTTTTTGGGAATGCTTAATTTCTATAGATCACATTTGCCTAACGCAGCAGAGTATCATGCCCACCTCAACCGATTTTTTCATAATTCAAAGAAGCGTGACAAAACCAAAATAGAATGGGATAGTGAGGCAGAGGAATCATTCGCACAATGTAAGGTGAGCCTACAAAGCGCCGTTACATTGTCGCATCCGATCTCCGACGCACCTTTATCGCTCATGACAGACGCATCAAATACATGTGTAGGAGCAGTTTTACAACAAAACGTTAATGGAGTTTGGCAACCGCTAGGATATTTTTCAAAGAAACTATCTGAGGCTCAAAGAAAGTACAGTACGTACGATCGTGAATTACTCGCTATTTACATGTCAATTATGCATTTCAGGAACATGGTCGAGGGACGCCAGCTAACGGTGTTCACGGACCACAAGCCGCTGACATACGCATTAAACAAGAGTAGTTCGGACAAAGAAACGCCTAGAAGGGTCAGGCAATTAATGTACGTAAGTGAGTTTACAAACGATATACAATACGTAACAGGAAACAAGAACCCAGTCGCCGACGCGTTATCAAGAGTCGAGTCAATAGTTTGCCCAACAGTTATTGATTACGAAGAATTAGCTTCAGAACAGGACGCCGACACTCGAGTTGCTCAACTTCACAATAACAACGACACACAAAAGTTTCAATTGAAACTAATACACTTACCTAATGTCAACAAAGGTTTGTACTGTGAAGTATCCACGAACAATGTCAGACCTTATATTACAGAACGCTTTAGAAAAACAGTATTCTATTCAATTCACAATATTAGTCATCCTGGTATTAGGACCACCCTTAAAATGATTTCACAAAGATTTTTCTGGCCAGGTATGAACAAAGATGTCAGGACATGGGCTAAAGCGTGCATTCCATGTCAAAGAAGCAAGGTGAACCGCCATACAATCTCGGGATTAGGCAGTTTTACACCAAGCGAAAGGTTCGAACACATACATGTGGACATAGTTGGTCCACTACCGACGTCACAGCGTGGTAACAGGTATTGTGTCACTATTATAGACCGTTTTACACATTGGCCAGAGGCGATACCGACCGCGGACATCACTGCGGAAACGGTAGCTAAGGCAATATATGAACATTGGATTTGTCGATTTGGATGCCCAATCAGGTTAACAAGTGATCAAGGTAGACAGTTTGAAAGCGAACTCTTTGATAAACTCTTAAAGTTACTTGGAGTTCACAGAATCAGGACAACACCTTATCATCCCCAGAGCAATGGAAAAGTGGAAAGATGGCATCGTTGTCTAAAGGTAGCTTTGACATGTAGGCTATCAGATAATGTGTCATGGGATGACGAATTATCAACAGTTCTTTTAGGACTTCGCGCCGCATCTCGGTGTGATACAGGATTTAGTGCAGCAGAAATGATTTTAGGTCAGACGTTACGATTACCAGGCGATTTTTACAATGAAGCAGAACCTAAGACCGTAGACGCGTATACTTACGTTGACAAGTTACGGAACATTGTGCACAGTCTGAGGCCTGAGGCACGACCTGTTAGCGATTCCAGGAAAATATTCGTACATCGCGACCTGACGACTTGTAGTCACGTATTTATTAGGAATGACATAGTTAAGAAATCTTTGACACCTACTTATGATGGCCCTTACCGCGTGATAAGTAGATTTGATAAGGTATTTAAGGTTCAATTAGCAAGTAGACATGTAGATATATCTATAGATAGACTTAAACCAGCTTATGTATTAACAGAAACCGTTAAGGAAAGCACAGATGTACCAGTATCCGAAACGACCAGTAGATTAGATAACCATCGTTTAAATAAGAGTAGCGATACACCGCTTACTTATACCACACGCAGTGGCAGAAGTGTCAAGCCCACCGTGCGTTTTTGCATTTAGATAACACAGATGTTTAGTAGCTAAGTATTTTACTACTTAAGTTTTTTTACTGTTTTTTATTTTTTTATCGTTTATTTTATGAGAGTTTATGAGTGTTATAGATTATATTGTACTTTTTATTGTATTTTTGTCAGTGTTCCCTACCCAATTTTTGTTTTATGTATTAAAATTAATCATAAGTGTCTGTTAACTTTTTATTATAGTAACTTAAGTGTCAGTTTACATTATACAGCTCGCGGTGCCATTTCAGCATAGTATGAAGCGATAAACATTGTGAATGTTGTATTCAAGTAACGATAGGGTATTCACGAATTGTAACTTTTCTGTGAAATATTGTTTTTCAATTTTTTTAAGGGGGGAGTATTTGTAGCTGCTGACAGGACAAAGGGTTTGGCCGATAAGTGGGCCCTCGCTCCCACCTAGCCAGTCTCGGTTAGGACAGACACGGGTGAACACGCTAGAACCGTAACCTTTTGATATAAGTACCATTTAGCTATACATTTATATTTTACAAAGTGACATTAATTAAACAGACTTTATATTTTAAAAGTGTTTGAATTTGAACTACACGTAAACCGAGACCCAAGACCGTACTGTTATGAAGAACACAATTTACACTAAATTACGAAAACATAAAAGTACAGGATGTTATTTTTTGGGATTTTAGCCGGTTTGATTCCCAAGTGTGGCAAGCGACTTTTCGAAAATCTTTGAATGCAGCTCGTATTGTTTTTAAAATAAAAATGAAGTCTTCATGCAGTAAAATTCTCCATCTACAGTATTTAAGATACTTTCCCTTCATGTGACAAAGTTATGGGACACCCTGTATAGCTATCGAGTGAAACGTAAATTACGCCACTCACAGCTTACAAAATACGTTTTGCCTAATCCCTAATTAACACATTTTAAATTGTTGACGTCAAAAAATATCTTGAAAGAAACACAAGAAAAGTGATAAGAATTTAATCAAAGATTGTAAAAAAAACCCGGAAGGGCACAGTGACGTGCGCCGTCCGACGTGCGATTAGAACTCGCGCCCGAGGGTTCCGTACAAATTTAATAGGAGTTGAAGCTACGAATAAATGTTGAAGTTTCAAAGATGGTGTAAAGTATTATTTATTGTTGAAATAACATTTAACAGTAGTTTTTTTTGAGGTACGGAATCCTAAAAATTTACGAGCATCATATAAAGTAACAACAGCAGGACTATAACGTAACTTCTTAGGGTTTCGTACCCAAGGGATCCCAACGGGACCCTATTACTAAGCCTACGCTGTCCGTCTGTCGCTGTATCTCACGAATCGTAATAGGTAGAGAGTTGAATATTCACAGAATGTGTATTACTGTTGCCGCTACAACAACAAATACTAAAAATAAAATAAAATTTAAAAAGAAAGGGTGTCCCTATACAAGAAACTTGATATTTTTGACGTTTTTATGCTACAGTGGTACGGAACCCTTTTTATGTACGAGTCCGACACGCACTTGGCCGGTTTTTTTTAATCCATGTTTCGATTTCGTTTCGTTGATCGATCACGTTTTGCTTAGTCAGTTGAATTTGCTTGCAATTGGGAAGAGTCAAGTCCAGACTCCTGTTGAAATAATTACATCATAGCCCTGTAGTGTCACTGTAACATACCTATTTGTCAGGTGTACAATATTATGAATTACAATTCAATAAAATCAAATATATTGTCCATTGACTATGCATATTGTAACTTAATTATCACACTCCAAAGTACACTCCATACAACAACAGTATTACAAATTATTTATAATTACTTTACTCAAAAAAGTTTATAATGTTGTCATTATTTCACAAACCTTCTTCGAGCAAAATCGGATTTGTCGTACTGCAAGAGCTACATGACATACAATGTATTATTACCCCGTATTATCGTCATTATATTGCTGTTATTTGACCGTTGCCATGGAAACGTAACAAACGGTATGTTTATGGTTCGTTATTAAAAATCTGATTGACGGTTAAAACGAGTAGGTCGTGCCGTTGCCATGGAAACGTAAACAGAGAAAATACACAACTATAGTTAAGAGTTCGTAAAAATATAAATATAATTGTATTAATTTTTATACCCACTTAGCTAGTTTTGTTTAAACTAATAGTCGCATTTTTGAGTAAAGCACTATACAAGACTTGGTCTCTACTGAGTGTACTGCTGCCCACGCTATACTGGCCTCAAGCTAAGCTTCGCTACGCTCACGGCCTCCAAGCTTGGTCATCATAGCTACCCTTGCTGGCCGCGCTATAAAGGCCTCGACCTTTGGTCTCGGCCTTTATTTTAGCTTTTCCATCAAGGGTTGCAATGCTGACCGGGCTGTGGAGGCCTGGAGTTGTGCTGCGCCGCGCTTTCGGCCATCAAACCACTCATTAGAGACCGCAGCAGTAATGTACTATTATGGTCTTAATAACTAATATGTATCTTTACTCAAAAATGCTTATAAGGTTGTCATTATTTTGCAAACCTTCTTCGAGCAAAGTCGTTGCTGCCCTGCAAAAGCCAGCAGGGAGGCAAAATATAATGTTCCTATTACCTCAACTGTAATACATTACGCCCCTGCCGTTGCATGGAAAATTAAACAGGAAAAATAAACAGTTATAGATATAGTTAGTAAAAACAAAAATATAATTGTATTCATTTTTATACCTACTTAGCTAGTTCTATTTAAACTAATAGTCGCATTTTTTAGTAAAGCACTATAAAAGCCTTGGTCCGCAATGACTGTACTGCTGGCCACGCTACGAAGGCCTCAAGCTAAGCTTGGCTACGCTCTCGGCCTTCAAGCTGGGTCATCATTGCAGCCCTTGCCTTTTCAAAAGTACCTACCTATTATCCACAGCCCGCAACGTCGTTAATTTTGTCCTAACTGCAACTTTTCAAATTATCATTAGGTAATACGTTTTTTTCGCGATTTTCGGTTATTATTTAACTTATAACCCTGCCGCTTTTCCTCCTGGTAGATATGCCGTGTAAGTAAAGCTATACCTTATTTGTTAAAACATAAAATAAACTCATAGCTAGATATAAATACATGACTTCTTAATTATATACACATATTTTTTTACGTATATTCTTAGCTAAAAGTAAAGGGCATTCGGGTAATTCCAAGTCAGGAAATTCCAATAATTTCAATTATTGCAGCGTTTTGGTAGAAAATTTTAATTATCAAAATACCTCACCTTTCGGAATTACCCGAATGCACCTTAGCTAAAAAAAAATTGGTATTATTACAAAAAAGTTACTCGTTTTGAACGCGTGTTTAGTTAAATTTTTAAGGTAAATTTTACTAGACACGGGATCAAAACCCATTGAACTTGCTTGTAATAACACCATTTATGTTAAATGTAACATAATGTATACAAATACAATTATTACCAATTTATTTATTACAAGCATCTAAACTTATACTACATTATCGTTAGAAATGTTGTTTTCCACAGTGTGAATGACATAATGAGTCATAAATAATAATGTTATAGTTAGTTATCAACAAAATTTAAATAATAAATCCAATTACAATAGCTATTGTAATAGCATTTCTCAGAACAAAAGTGCTTTGCCAGTGTAAATCGATTATAACTTTCTATTAATATTAAGTTACATTCACATTGCTTGTGCTTAATGCTTATTGCTATTTAACCTTAAGAAATTGCGGATAACAATACAAAATCTTACTAATAACAAAATCCCTTAAATTAAATTCTCGTAATCATCACAGCCTCGTAGAGTATTTGATATCACAGTTGCTCGTTGATTTTGAAACGTTGAGTTTTGACGCAAACTACTTACCGTTCAGCACTATAAGGCGCAACCCGCAAACTTAATTTACTACTAACATCATAGAAATGGACGCGTACTATAAGAGCGTCATTTTACAAACAGGTACAGTATATCAGCTTACGCTAACACATTTGAAAAGAACGCAAGAAAATGTCGGTATCCGATTCGTTTTTATTCGAGATTGTCGGTCACTGAAACGCGTGCACAGGTTCAATCCGCTCAGCAATTTCATAGCGTCAACGAACAAACGCATTCTCAACGTCGATAAAGGGCGCATGTAGACACTATTTAGACTTTTACAATCGTACCTGGGTCCATAAGGCGGCTCTACACTACGACGGGGCGGCGACAACAGTTCGTCGTATACTCCGGCGTACCTGCAACAAAACATCACAGTGTTACACGCCAGTGTAATGTTTCGTTTCGATGTTCCACGGCAGAACCCTGTAGCGTAGGATAGAGTCATCTTCCTTTTTTCTATTCTTTTGTTTTTATTTTGCTGCTTCATCGCTCGTAGCGCAGCCGGCGGCGCACGTACCGTGTCTCGGTCGTTTCTAGATCGCATCGTCGCAGCAGTCATCGTCGCTGTCGCTAAAGCGGAAACTCGGCGCCAGGGGGTGAGATGTTCGTAGTGAAAGTCTGACGTAGAGCAGAACGTTATAAATAAAAATATGAAATTACTAACCGATGAGGTGATATAGGTCGCGGCTGCGGCGATCGCATTCCCGCGCGGTGCGGCGAGCGGAGCGGTGAACGCGGCGGCGAGCGCAGCGGGGAGCGCGGCGGCGAGCGCGGCGGCGAGCGCGGCAGCGAGCGCGGCGGCGGCGAGCGCGGCAACGAGCGCGGCGGCGGCGACCGCGGCAGCGAGCGCGCCGCCGGCGACCGCAGCGGCGACCGGTACCGCATGGGCGAACGGTGCCGCCGTCGCGGGGACGGCGATCTGACCGAACAATTAATATATTCATTACATACCTAACGTAACGCCCTGATCGTAATAACGAACGAGGATGGCACTACAGATTGGAAACTATTTTTTTTACCAAAATTCAGTATGTACCGATGGGGTACTATTAGACAGTCTGTGACTTTAATCTACTTAAGTCACTTTTATGAGCACTGTAAAACTGGGTGTGCTTTATTATACTCCGGCAGCAGCACGCGTGGCATGCTTTTCTACCCGTTGGACTTTTTAGACAGAAATTCAAATGAGCGCGAGCAAGCGGCTAAATGACCGCCACCGTGAGCTGTGTACCCACCTCGTCAGCGACAGCGAGCGATCGCGCGTGCGGCGGCGGCGCGGCGACCACGGCGGCGGCGAGCGACGTGCGCGCCCGCGTGATATCGATCGCGATCTGGAATAATCAACATACAGATTACGAGTTTCCTGCAAACTCTCTGAAATTTAACAATATTCAGGCGATCGATAGGCACAATGAGCTGCTGGCGTCTAAGCTGGTGATTGGAAATCTTCGTAGAATTAGGTAGTGTATACAAAATGTTACATGTTTTAAAGACATTTGAGATAATGACCATTGATGTATTTGCACGATGTCGATGTAAGCCCAAAGTGTTGAACGGAATCGTGAGCGGCGAATGCTATTATGTTAAACGGACTATGCATTACACGACACATAACAACAGTATGCAATGCAGGATGAACAAAATGTTAAATCTATATACGACACAATAAAGCGAACGTTAAAAAGACAAGCGACTACACAGACAGCACGACACATGCATATTTAATTAGGAAATCACATGCAGTAATAGCAGAAAGCGATCACGACCAAATTACCTAATGAACGATTGCATCGAGAAGATTATAAATGGGGAGCGTCAACGAACCTAGAGAAGCGGAGACGGCTAGAGCCGCGACTGCGGGGTCGCGGGCGGGGCGAGCGCGGGGAGCGAGGCGAGCGCGGCGACCGCGGGGAACGTGGCGAGCGGGGCGAACGCTGCGAGCGGATAGAGCGGGGCGAGCGCGGCTCGCGCGGCTCGCGCTGCTGGCGGGGCGAGCGAGGCTCGCGCGGCGAACGCGGCGTGCGCGAGCGCTCGCTGCGCGTGGTGGAGTGCGCGCGGCGGCGCTCCTGCTCGCGCCGCTTGGCGCGCATCTCCTTCTCGCGGATCATCCTGTTGAACGCCTCCAGCGGGTCCTCGCCGTGCCTACGGAAGTGCACACGAAGCTCCCTTTAATCGAGCGCCCGGACTGGTGATAGCCATCGAGGGAGACGACCATCGTCGTCGTCTTATATGTTTTGGTTTGCGGGAATTGAGAGTTTACGATCGATTTATCGACACTCGAAACGACTACAGAGAAACTTTGGTGGTGCGACAGAAAAGTGCGAATAAGGAATCCGAATACAGAAATTGCAAATCACGACCGGACCGTAGTCTCCGATTCGATGTTAATGAACTCAAAACAGTAAATTTTCGGGTAGGAAAATGTATACTCTACCCGTTGGTGGGCGAATCCTTAATTCCGGGCGGGGGCGGCTGGTACGGCTCCGGGGGGAAGCGATCGTTGTAAGGCGGGGGACGGCCCGGGACTAATCTTCTTCCAAACGGCGAGCTATTGAAAAATAACACTAACAATAAAAAAACTGTATTTATCATACTAATTTAAGATAGATTAAATCAATATAAACATACGTGTAACGCCGTGACGGCGGTGGAACTCCCGGCACGAAAGGCGGGGGATGACCGCGATTATAAACCACCTGTAGTTACATAATAATTTACATGAATAAAATAGTTTGTGATGTTATAATATTGAATAAATTAAATATTAAAATGATTACCTGAGCGGATATAGGGTCCCTTCTCTCATCAACAGTCGGTGTACTGGCCCTCTGCTCATCTAATCTTGGCAGCTACATAATAAATAAAATATTAATAAATCTATTATATAATATCTATAATACATGTATGTATTTCTAAAAAATAACTTACATTCATTGGCATATTCGGCGGAGTGTCTATGCCAGGTGGCTTCAGGCCTGGCGGAGGTACTGAAACAAATAGATGAATAAAGGTTATTTTATTTTATAAATCGTTGGTTTAAAAAAAAAATTACATCCAATAACCAAAGCACTGCACTACACTGCTGGAATAATATATGTATACTATTTGCGTGCAAGGAGAGCTAAATAAAATTACAATATTGTGCGTATGTAAGTACCCACAACCGTAGCGAACTAGTTTAGATTTTTGAATAAAAAAATATACCATGATGACAACATAGTATCCCGTTTCCTTACTCAACTTTGGATAGCCCAATGTTTTTATTGTAAAAAAACATAACCCTCCTTCCTGGAAACTCGGGTAACGATAAACCTATAACTGACCCAGTGATGGACACCGCGTCATGCGTATACCGATAGACAAAATAAAAATGCATTTTCGGTCTCTAATGCCCTCTACGATTGTTTACTTAATTAAAGAGCAGATTCGACTCCGTTGCCTTTACTTTTTACTTTTTTACTTTTTTGTATTAGGGCCATAACACACCGGGACGCCATGGCGACGTCGCCGGCTACGTATCCAAACAATTTGTATTGAAGGCGACGTCGCCAGTCCGTCGCCAGGAGTGTTACCTGTCATACATTTCAATACGAATTAGTTGGCTACGGTAGCTGGCGACGTCGCCATGGCTACCCGGTGTGTTATGGCCCTTGGGTTACACGACAAATTATTCTTATAATATAAGGCTAGCGGGCTCACAACTCGCACAAGATTCCACAGAGCATGTTTGAATCTACATACGAAAATTAAAATTTGCACTACAGTGGTATTATATGGACTAATTTCCAAAGTAGCTGCGGTGCGGTGTTGTTGCAACGACTGAAGTGGAACTGCTTCAGCGCTAGGAAAGGAATTACGCAAGGCTACGTCTAAAATGCACATAATATTTCAACAGCCAGCACCGCCGACCGCCAGCTGTGTCTAAAAAACAGCCTATATTAACTTAGGCGTGCGTTTTAGTCCATGATACTATGTAGCGTTACAGGTGTTAAACAAAAACAACAAAAATTGAAGCAACATTCAGCGTACTGCCAACAAACGTTTCATGCATACTCGCGTTAACGAGAGATAACGCTCATGACATATTGCTTACCAATCCAGTATTTTAAATATTCACACCCATAGCAATGCAATCCTTCCTAGTTTTCGTGTAGAATGTGTAGGATTGCGGTACTGCATCGTATCAGTCGTTACGATACTCAATCGATGTTTAATAATTTGATTGTTGGTAATTCCATCATCCTTTTAATAGTTACTGATGGATTCAAAACTGAATGGCGGCGGTGAAGTGCGCTGTGAGCGCGACTAGGGGCAGGCACCCTATAGTCGGGCCGTTATGAACTGAGTCGTGAGGCCATAAATGTCAATAGAGATAGGAATGTGCAACGCGCCGAGACCGTTATCGATAAACGGCTACCTGCTCACGTAGTGTCCATGAGTCACTAACGATCTGTACGCTTCTGATTGGTCGTTACCAAATGCAATTGCAGTCCGTTTTTTTTTTTTTTTTGCTATAAATGTGTTTACTGCAATTAAATTTACTTTGTCAACTCTTTAAAGTTTATGAACAAGATACGATCATAACCGTTACTCATCGACATATTTCTTTCATTGTTACGCCCTTCACTAAGCGGCTCCATAATAAGCGGCCCGTAAGTGCAAGCGAGATAGACATAGGGAAATGATTTATGGCCCGACGACTCAGTAAATAACGGCCCGACTATAGCAGGGTTGTAAAAATCATTTTTATTTTAATCAAAGCAGAGTGTTTTTTATTGAAGCATGATTTTTTAAAGTAGTAATAGCCGATTGGTATAGCCACACCGGCTCGCAGATCTGGGTTTTTCGGAATCGATGTGCAAATCATAACTTCAATATGATTATCACTTGCTTATGGCTTCAAACCCCTTCGCATTAAGGGGAGACCCGTGCCCAGGAGTGGGACATTAGATCACTCAAAAGAGCCCTGAGCCCCCTCACCTCTTCCTACCCCCGCGCGCACTAATATTTGCTATTGCGCAGCGACTCGCGCATATTTCAAAACCGCCATAAAGCTTGATCGATCTGTAATCAGTCATGTTGCTCGAAAATCTACACACTATGTGCAATATGACGTCATAAGTGGTCATAATCGTCGCCGCGAGTGTAGCGAGCATGCGATGTGAGGCGGCGGTACCTAGTCGCGCGTGCCGGTGCAGGTCGCGGTCGCGGTCCCGGTCGCGGTTGCGGTTGCGGTCGCGATCGCGGTGCGAGTGCGCGCGGGAGGCGGCGGGCAGCGTCACGGTAATGTTGTCGTCGGCCGAGCCCTCCGACTCCGAGCCGGCCGCCGCGCCCGGCCCGCTTGACCCGCTTGGCCCGCCTGGCCCGCTTGGCCCGCTCGGCCCGCCTGGCCCGCTTGGCCCGCTCGGCCCGCTGGGCCCGCCCGGCCCACTCGCTCCGGCCGGCCCGACTGTCCCGCGAGGCCCGCCCGCCCCGCCCGACCCGCCGGCCATGCCCGACGTGCCCGGGCCTTCTTTAATTTCATTCGCAAGTTACAATTTGGTCATCTACCGTACGAGTACGGAGCGAATCGAGCCATAACGACTGCCGAATTCGGATTTTATTAATAGGCCTACATCAAGAAGTCAATATTCAATTTTTATGTCAAATTTACATGTCTTCAAAATCCAAAACGGGAAAGTATTAGATTTACGATCAAACAAAACGTACACAAAGCATTTATGTTACCATTGTGGTTAATTTTCCTTTAGTTAGTGAATATCAAATAATTAAAAGATTGCATTTATGCAATTATTTCTCGCTTCTCTAATAAGCGCATCGGATTATGCATCATCCAGTAAGAAGCTAAGCTGTTACAAAATCCATGAAAATCAGCAGTTTTGCTTCACTGATCATGACTTTTCTTTTGATAAAACGGAACATGCATGGAGCCTCACTATTTAAACCTGTACAAAAAATACAAATGTACACTAATGTACTGACCTGCGTTGGGTGGCGGGCCATTGGGCGCCGGCATGACTTGCGCGCCTGGCGGCGGCTCTGCAACCAATGCATGCGATTACATACTGTCTTCACTGACATCATCTTAGAAAAACCAGTTTGGGAACCCCTAGTCATGACGAGGCAGGGCGTGCATATTGAGTCGCTTGCCTGAACTGCCAAATAATAACCCTATTGGGATCGACCTACAGTGTAATCTGATACAAGAGGCGGGCTTACACGGAACGACTACCATATAGCCTCCAAGAACTAATTAGTGGACCTATTTACCATTTTGTCAGAATGTTTTATATGCTGTTGACTGCCCGTAATTATGTTATAATTCGGTCACCCATCCAAGGTTTGACTGAGCCGTATGTTGGTCAACGCGACGATCTATCGGGCTTTAATACCAACTAGGTTACAACCTGCCCCTACTTACGGACATTCTACATGTAAATGCATACAAACATATGTGGTTAAGTGCACTATTTACCCATCATCGGCGGTCGCGCCTGCACGGGCGGCGCCGCGGGGCGGTGCGGCATTCGCCTGCTGTAGCCAGTTTGATTGCGAAAAGATGACACAGAATTCCTCAAAAATCTGGAAAGATACAATACCGATTAGGGCTTTCTAGAGCTCAAAACGGTGACTTTATGCAAAATTGTTGGCCCATTTGAATAACTCCAGACCGTTAGGAATAAAATGTATTTGGTAATTTATGTTTAAATATTACCCAATTTTATAGAAAACAAGTTAAAAATATGTTGTTTTCAACCTAAATTGTAAGTTTTCTCAACAATCGTTTACAAATTACTATGTGAAACATATAACAAAATAATGCTTAAGACCTTTTTAACAATGTGTATTTGATATATTTGGCATTAGTCATTAGCATAATACCTGTTAGGAATTAAAGTGGTGGGCGCTATCTCTTTCTCTCGACAATCCGGGCATTCATGGTCTTCCGATTCCAATAATGCCCCACGTATACCTATGGAATGAAACATAAACATTTAATTGATACGGAAATCAATACGAAATTTTGAATGATGACTGACTGGCATCAAACTTAATAGAGCTAATGTACCTAAAAGCTTGGCGCATATTTGACTAGGCCAGGGGTCGGCAACCTGCGGCTCGCGAGCCACGTGCGGGTTTTTGATTGTGAAGCTGCGACTCTTTAGTTGCATACGCAAATACTATTTATCTTATTTAAAAAAAAAACATTTAATATCATTCTGAATCGATTAACGAATTAAAAATTATATTAATAAATAGATAATTTTCTTATGAATAATAGATTAGTTTTTTTTATCAAAAAACTTTATATATGTAAGTACTATTTATTGTTGGCAAGAAAAAAATTTTGTGGCTCATTAAAAACTTTGAAATTTCGTAATTTGCAATTTTTTACTCTTCCGACTCAAAAGGTTGCCGACCCCTGGGCTAGGCTGTATCGTGCAATATCTTTTGGAAAACTGCGATAAGACAATACACAGCTACACAGTAAGTAGTCAAAATAAAACATAAATTCGCTTGTAGCAATGAGCAAGTCCACAAAGTGTGTTATTTATTGCAGTTGTGCCAAAGATGTTATGCAATGTTGGTGGTCATTCTAGTCTAGATCTAGATGAGTTATAAAGTGACTCTGCCTGCAATTAATCAAAGATCAGACCAAGGTACAATAACTACAAGCCGTGTGCCCAATAGGATTTCCAAACAATTTTTCACCCCCTCAAAATCCTTCCTTGGTGCTTACCACACTATAGAGGGAACTCCTGGAGAATTCATGCTCGACCCATCAGTTTGTTTTTTTTTTTTAAGTAAGTAGATGGTCTCACCTCTAATTAAACACTAAAATGGGTTTACAAGTTATGAAACTCACATTCATCACAAAATGAGTTCCCGCAGCATGGTATCATAACGGCGTCGGTGAGCAGGTCGCGGCACAGGCTGCAGAGCAGCTCGTCGGGCACGTTGGGCTCGGGCGCGGCGGCCGCCGTGGCCGTGTCCGCACCGCCCGCGCTCTCCGACGCCAAGTACGCCTCACTGGAACATACACCATCTTCATTGATATGTGTGGAATTGAATTCATTCGTGATTTAACTACCAGATAATTACCATCAATGTTACACTAAATTTGACAGAAATAAAAATATT
Organism: Drymonia ruficornis; assembly: GCA_947859195.1. Taxonomy (NCBI): domain Eukaryota; kingdom Metazoa; phylum Arthropoda; class Insecta; order Lepidoptera; family Notodontidae; genus Drymonia; species Drymonia ruficornis. The sequence continues at coordinate 7,076,057 of OX401914.1, forward strand.
GTCATCTCAATACATTTAGTGTGGTCAGGTTTAGTTCAGTATCGACATAATAATCTGGCACCACTTTGCAAATCCCCACTTACAAAACATATCTGCCAGTCTCTGTTATATGTGCCATAGCTTCTGTAGGTAATTTTGATGTGCCCAGTAAAAAATATACATCACCTTGAACATGTAAACTTACTGGTCAACAGCTGGCACAGCAAAAGTTCCACTGGGGGTCATCATCGCGCCTGGAGCTTTAGGACCTTCCACAGGTACCATAAAACTACGAGGGATCCCAGTGCTCCGTCTTATCTCTATTGGATCAGCCTGAAATATGTTTAAGGGAATATGTATTTATATTTTCAGGTATTTTAACATGGGAATTAACACTGTTTGCTTTTGATACATACTGAATTTGCTATAGGGCAATCCTTAATCCAATGACCACGCTTCTGACACTTATAACAAATATAATTTGTAGGTACAACACCCCTTTGATTTTGTCCTCTTATTTTCTGATAACTGAAAAAAAGTATTTTTGTTTCATGAGTTTGATATTTTAAAAAAAAAATATCACTAAAACTAAGAACTTTACTATTCACAGCCACCCAATGAATTACAAATTAGAACATTGACACTCTTTTAATGTCAAGGAATACACACAGATGTTCCATCTGATACTAAGTGGTAACCATCACCTAGGACTTCTGCAACTTAAGGGTAGCAGATGTAGTGCTGTAACCTAACCCTTTGAAGAACCCCATGTTGTAGTGCAAGACTTTAGAAGAGATATCAATCCACAACCTGCTTACTTGAAAAATTAAGATCCATAGACATATTAATATAGGGTAAATGAATAATTCAAAATTATTGTCTTTGATCTTACTTGCTAGGGTCGTAATCAAATGTGGACTGCGATATCATAGCATTAATTTTATCCTGTTCGCTTCCCTCCATGCGAGACAGGTCAGCCAGTCCTTTGTTAACTGCCACATCTTTGTGTAGTGATGCTTGGCCGTTGTTAGATCCTTCCCACTGCTTCTTAGGCTGTTGAGAGAGTGGGACTCTGGCCACTAGCAGTGATGTATTCTTTGGTATTAAGGTGTTGTCATCAACATACACTGTAAATTAAAAATAAGGCTTTAATTTTACATAATATGATTTGTCCATGCTCTTACTGCTTTGGGTTTGGGAGCCCTTATTGCTAAAAAGTGTCCAATTATTTCTAGTACAATAATGATGTGACACACCTGGTTTCCCTGACGAGATAGGCTGGGGTACAGTGTGCACCCACAATTAATCAATAGTCTTTTTGGACCCACAGTAAATAGGGGGTGATCCTATTGCCATTATACCAAATGGCACTGCCTGATCAAATGGTTTGGAGCAAGTATGGCAAACCATAGTTTTTAGTACGTTTTTGACATGGTTTAGAAGCATACACTTGCTAGTATGCCTACCAATTTAGTTACTTACAGGTAAATATAGCTATCGCGAGCTAGGAAGCGACCTGTGTTTTTATATGTATATGTAGGGCACCAATTAAACAGACCCAAACCAAACAGCCCTTCAAATACATAAATTTTCAGTATTACAGGATAGGTACTAATTACTAACCTTCTTTTGTTTGAGCATTCGTGATTTGAAGATCAAAATCTGATGTCTTTCCTATTCGTTTCTGCTGTGATATTGCTGCTTTCAAGTCTCCTACTGATATGTGTAATCCATCGAATGTGACCGTATCGTAATCCAAAGCACTTTTAAACTTATAATGCACAGACATTTCAATTCTTCATCTAATGATAGTAACATGACAAAACATAAACGTTCACATCAGTTCATAAAATATAGATTTCACTGTGTTCAGACACCTATAAAATTCTAACCTTACACGTAAGATTTTAACACACTATCATTTATTTAGTTCATCATAATTAGGTACCCAAAGTGTGCACGTTTTACGTTACATTTGTAACAGGTTATAAGATAATTATATAGCGGTCAGCACACGCAGCCAGCCGTTTCAAAGCAAAGCAAGCAAGAGGAGCTGCGATCCGCCGCCATCTTAAAATAAATAAAATGCTTTACTTTATGGTCTGTGATTAAAGATGTGATAAACGGCTTTATATTAAAAGCACGTTGTTACGCTTGTGCTTGTTTTTAAAAGTCGTTGTAAAAGTGCTTTTCTGCTTTTCTGCTTTTTTGCTTTTTTAAATTAAACAAAAATTCGTCCGTTAATAAACGGACAACAAAAGCAAAATGCTTACTAAACATAAGTTCAAGCAAAATTTTTGTAATTTTTTGTAATTTCTTTCTCTTTCTCGCCGTCATTGCTTAAAAGCAACACGCTTAAATTTGTAAGCGCGCTTAGGCGCTTACATAAAAAAGCGAACATTTCAAACGGCTTTTCGTTTAAGCACCCACTTCTATCTGTGATGCGCTTCTTAAGGTGGGAACTGACCGGTGTTACGGGACGTAATGTAACATGAAAGTTACACCGTGACGTAATAGTACATTACTGCCGCGGTCTGAAATGAGTGTATTGCTCGAATGAACTTGACATTTGACCTTGACCTTTTGACCTTGAATGACCTTTGATGCAAGGTCACGTACCAAGACCATGAGGTTTTTAAAAATAACTGTAACTGGTGCTATTTGGCTCAGGCGCTTCGCCGGCCGCTGCCGCGGCATGCTCGCTTCGCTCGCTCGGCTCGCGCGTTGTGGTCACTGTTCTAACCTAACCTAACCGAACGTGTCCATGCATTAAGCAAGGTAAGAAAGTCAAGGTCAAGGTCAAGGTCAAGGTCAAAGTCAAAGTCAAAGTCAAATATCAAGTTCATTCGAGGTCAAATGACATTCGATATCAAAGGTTACTTGAGGTCAAAGGACATTTAGGGTTAAAGGTCAAAGGTCATTCAAGGTCAAAGTCGACCCGTGTCCTTTTCCCCACCCTTATACTCAAACCTAAACCTAAACCTAACTGCGCCCCTAAGGCTACACTCTAACCACACCGGTCCGTACCCACCTTTAGAGCATACTCTATGCTATGAATGATGATTAGAAGTGGGTGCTTAAACGAAAAGCCGTTTGAAAAGTTCGCTTTTTTAAGTAAGCGCCTATGCGCGCTTACAAATTTAAGCGTGTTGCTTTTAAGCAATGACGGCAAGAAAGAGAAAGAAATTCCAAAAAATTCCAAAAAGTAACCTTATTTGTATGGCAATACAGTTCAAATCAATATTTAATTAAGTTTAACCTTATTTCTTTGCCCATAAAAAGCAATAATTTATAATACATTATATTAGATTAAAACCATATTTCCATGCACATAAGACTCACTATCAATTTTACAGCGCGTAAGTTTTTGGCTTTTTTTGCTTGAACTTATGTTTAGTAAGCATTTTGCTTTTGTTGTCCGTTTATTAACGGACGAATTTTTGTTTAATTTAAAAAAGCAGAAAAGCAGAAAAGCTGAAAAGCAGAAAATCACTTTTACAACGACTTTTAAAAACAAGCACAAGCGTAACAACGTGCTTTTAATATAAAGCCGTTTATCACATCTTTAATGATGATGTCAAATGGCAAATATTGGCATGGAACATGGCATGGAATGATTTCTACTTTTCAATTTCGCCATGGCTCTATAAAATTTCGCATTTGTGGGTACTTACTTCTTTCAATTCTATTTTGCATATTGAGCAAAAGATGCATATTAAGACAAAAGTGGTTTTCATTTGTATTTTACCTTCATTAGTATCTAAGTACTTTCATTATTATTTTAGTCGATTTATACTCCGATTTTGGTCATTGATCAACCAACGACAATTAGTATTTTTTTACAAAAAAAAAATCTCTACGCTTATCTCAGATATGGCAACATTTACCGGAAGTCAGTATGAAAATTAATAAATGGTCGACTTCATATCCACATAAAGGAAAAAATATATATTAATTTTATTTATTACTTGAATAAATAACGGAGATTCATAAATGGAATAATTCATTTGTTCATTGGGATGGAAAGTAAGCTTCTCTACTTATTTGGCAAATTGCCATGAACTTCCGGTCTAAGATAAAGACACACGCGGATGTATCGAGAAAAGAACGCGAATAATCATAAAAATAACTGAAAAGAAAGACTTATTTATTAAATTTACAATATCTGTTATTAAAATGTCCAATAACGGTGCTCCGGACTCTTGGGAAAGTCAAGCCGACGTCATAAGTGAACAAGGTGCAAAAGATTCCAATGATTTATCTATGAAATTTTCCACGTTGAATGTAAATGCCCTGGAGTTCGTGCCTTCTTTTTGTCAGCCTTCCCAGGCTTCCGACAATACTGAATCCCCCACTACACCACTAAAATCTGAAAGTGGTTCTACAAATTCAGCCGGGAGTCCCGTCTTGAATGGTAAGTCAGATGTCTTGTCATAACTATCTGCATTGAAGCTTTTGGAAATATTTTATCATTACGATTCGATATCATTATCAGTACCAAAACACTTACATTGATTGGTTGGTTATTGAAAATCAAACAGTTACTTGAGCGGAACATACGTTCGATGACTGTATTTTTTTTCTCAATCCAGTTCTAACGGGTTATGTCTCGACACGCGGCGCGCGACTTTATATCTGTGTAGCGTTATATTCACGTATTTCATAACTTTCTCTTGGATAAATATTCATATCGAACTATAATCAACTTTATTTGTGCTAATAATGGTTAAAGGTATGTATAAATTGTTACCAAGGTTGGTTTGTGTGATTTAAGGGGAGAACTTTCACTTACATTGATATCTCAACTGTTTTTCAATTATAAAATGTAGATAAATATGTTAGTTTATTGAACTATATACAACTGAAATGTTATACACAAGTTTTCTATACGTCTATGACAAAAAATATCATGTATAGGTACTTGGTAGTTCAAACTTTTGCACTGCTATATGACATGTCATCACTTTACTTCTATACATTTTAGATGTATTTATGTTATGTCTTTGTGGTAACTAAAGTTTATATTTGCTATGTTGGACACTGTAGCTTAGATAATAGCAATGCTATTGCAGTGTACTGAGAAACCATACATTTCTTCTGCCTAGTGGCAGTGGCCCACATTGTAGCTCCAACAAACATAACCTCTTCCTATATTAAATTTATTCAGTCAGCATTTGTAATGTTGCTTTCAGAAATATTCAGTAAAAAATACCTACCTATATGACGATTTCATTGTACTCAAATTAGTGGATTTTTTGGTACTTGGTTGGTACCTGTATTCAAAGTAGGACAACAGTTGAAGTAGTTTTCCATCTGGTTGGAACAGTATTAAAAATACCTATATGTAGTATTCAAACCTGGTGTTTAATAAATTAAGCCACCATAGTAGTATTTATAATGTTTTCTACCAATATTATTTTTATGTACTTAACATTAATCTATCATTTCCAAATTCTGTAAAGCAAATCTATATGGTAACGCAGAGTACAACCTACCTTTGTACTATTTTTCAAACATTGTTATTTTGTGATGTTAAGTCAAACCAACAAGGCTAAGTAATAAGGGTGTTCATTGAACTATGGATTGCGTTTTCCATATGTTATTCGTCTTCATTCTTTACAAAATAAGTTTTGACACCCTTTAATAGGAGTCCTCGTGACTAGTATTATCTACATTACAATACAAAATAGTAATAATTGGCTGTGCCAAATAAAAGTAGGTTACCACAAAACCATAAAAAACCTTTATTTTTTAATTATGCTTTGGGCTTATAAGTCCATCCTTTGATGAAATTATTTTTGCTATAAAAAGGCAACAATAAGTACTTAAATCTGCTCCGGCTATACTCCATGTAGGCCCAACTTTGTATTTGATAGATAGACATTTATATCACTTCACCTGTTTCTGGCTACGTTAGTCACAACAGGTGGTGCTAAATAAGTGTTTCTTGCTACAGGATGCGGCGATGGTGGTGGAGAGAGCGGTGACGGGGGCGCGGCGTCCGCCTCGCCGCGAGTTGAGGAGCCGCCGCCCGTGCCGCCGGCCCCCGCCGCCCCTGCCGCCGCCCCCGCCGCCCCTGCTGCCCCTGACGCCCCTGCCGCCGCCGCCCCTGTCGCCGGCCCGCTGCCCGTCCCGGCCGACGTGTCGCCCACCGCCGACAGTTGGGAGGTGGAGGCCGATGACGCCTTACTCACTCCCGAAGACAACAACGATCCGGATGATGAGGATGGTGATCTACAGGTGGGTTCAAAATGTTAACAGATGAAATAAACCTAACAGAGTTGCATGCTGCACAAAACATTGTTCTCTGTTGCTAGTCTTAATAACAGCTATGGTTAAGATTTTTTTTTCCTTGTGCCTACTGATTTATGGTTTATAGTAATTTTGTCTAGCACAATCCATGCTAGAAATTCACATGGAATTAGGATAATTTGATTTTCCTAAAAAGTTACTAATATTTGGACACACAAATATGAAGCACTAACTTTATAGATATGTGAGAATATTGCATCTGTAGGCTTATCCAATGTTATTACTGGTAAATAATTTTGATCTCCTGCTGACTATAATCATTTGATTAGGACACCCCCTGTTGCGTGCGTGTCATCTAGTAGATTACCTATCTATTTGATGTCATCACGTCACATTGCTGCCACAAAATTTCTAAATATTGTTTTAGGTTCATCAGCTCTTATCACTAAATTATCATGTACTTTTACCTCATATTTTTTATTTAATATCTCCAGTTGTATATACCTACTAGGTAGGTATTTCAGCACATAACTGATAAATTGTGTTGACACTTCAGTAGTTTAACTTAATAACACCTGCTCATACAAGTATCTTTAGGCGTTTATCACTAAATTTTGGAAGTAATTTCCATAAGACATTCGAGAGACCAAGCACTGGTGCAACTTTACCTTAGTAAACATAATGAATTACAATAATTTTCAATTCAAGTGTTTAACAATTTTTTTCCTTTTTGTGTTGAATTCACCCACTTTTAATGTTAATTAGGACTCCATAGTCCCTATGAGGAACCCTTATAATTATAAGATCATCCAGTACATCTGTCTGACCATCCCAGTATGTCACAGTACCATAACTTCTACAATTATCGACGGAAGTTTTGCTTAATAACGAAGTACTTTACAATGTTAAATAGCCCTACAGGTTTACACTCATAGGAAAATTTGAAAATAATTTATTACTCACCTATAGGGTTATGATGAGTCATCAACGCCGTAGATTTTATTAAGTAGGTACGTCAGCATGGTTAGCGCACTTAATGTGTTTCAAATACGATTCAATTTTTTAGCATGTTTTCCTTGTAGAGATTTATTGAGATTACAACACTAGAGCGTCGCCTGATTTTTCTTTATGGCATGTAGACACCTTTATGGAAAAAGTTGTGCGTTTATACGGACGCGTCGCGACGCGGTGACTGTATTGTAAACATTTGCTTTATTTTTATAAAATGACGATAAAGGTAATAAAAAGTCTTCTGCAAGAAGTGCTCCATAGTTAGTTCCATATTACTAAAGTGGTAGTCTTACAGATATGGTGTCAGATATGTGTTGTTTCAATTATTTCTTAGTTATGTCATTTCCATTCAGGATCAGGATGGTGAAACAACAAAGAAAATCCCCAAGAAAAAGCCACCTCGTGTGGAGGATACTTGTAGCAAGAAGGAACACGTGAATGTCGTATTCATTGGACATGTAGGTGAGTAAAAGAGTCAGATAACAATTGATAATCTTGGTATTCTCTAAATTGTTCTGTTACACAAAACTGACGCAACTATGTATTCTTATCAGATGCTGGAAAGTCTACAATCGGTGGTCAAATTATGTCGCTAACCGGTATGGTCGACAAGAGAACACTCGACAAATACGAGCGAGAAGCGCGAGAAAAGTCTCGAGAGTCCTGGTACTTGTCTTGGGCACTTGACACTAATCAAGAAGGTATGTTTCGGAATAATATACACCAAGTTCATATTCTTTTAAAGTATTGATTTTTACCTGAGAAATGTTGAATTATGCAGAACGTGACAAGGGTAAAACTGTGGAGGTGGGGAGAGCGTACTTCGAGACTGACAAGAAGCATTTCACAATACTCGATGCCCCCGGCCATAAGAGTTTCGTCCCCAACATGATTGGTGGAGCGGCGCAGGCTGACCTAGCCGTCCTGGTATGATATGTTACATTACTTTTCATAGGCATTAATTCGCGAAAAGATTAATAAAATTTAATTTATTACATACAACAGCATTAAAGTATGCCGTTCACATTCTGGCTTGCCCTTATTTTCGCAAGAAAAAATAGAGGAGTTGTCTCTGACCTATTTATTTTAATGTTCATGATTGATAACTTTTTCCTGTGTTGCTCTCAAAATGACCTACGGTATTTCTTCACTATAGGTTATCTCTGCGCGCAAAGGTGAATTCGAAACGGGCTTCGACAGAGGGGGGCAAACTCGGGAGCACGCTATGTTGGCGAAAACTGCCGGCGTGAAGCATCTATTAGCACTTGTCAACAAGATGGATGACCCCACCGTCAACTGGGACGAGAAGAGGTATCTCGTGATTATACTCTTATACTAACAATTAATTAACCTTGAATAACAAGTTTCGCAGGTGTGTGAGAATTACGAAATAGATAACATATTTACATAAATACCACATCTTTTCCTAGTTCCGTGTATAGAAACGAGTTCACTTTTTATTTATTGACTTTCTTCATAGAGCTAAGCTGTACCATTGTACACTGCATTGCGCAGAATGCATACTTAAAAACCGGCATCACATCATGCGAAGGCTTATCATTATGCTAGCGCTACTATAATATGAAGGATTTTTTTGATCTGTCTGATATCTCACTAATGTACGCGCGTCGCAAGGCTTTCTTTGCACTTGCAGTGGAGCTAGCACAACCGCCAAGACAAGACTTATGTCGCACCGAATTGCTCTCTCTCTACCTTAATGCATAGGAGAGAATGAGACAAAACCGCGTTTTGTCTTGTCGCGGTCCAGCTGTGCTACTAGTGCAGGTTGTGGTATGATCTCCTGCAACCTAAGGTCTTTCCTTGCAGTACAACAAGAGGTTCTTTAAAGGGCATGTTTAGAGGTCCCTAAAAGGTCGGAACAGCTTCTGCTCCTTTTAAGTTAAAAAAATGCCCCGGACGACGGTTGCCACTTACCATCAGGTGGACCGTCTGTCTATGTGGCTTCCTAGGCTTTAAAAAAAACTACGTCTACCCGAATTGCATTGGGGGGGGGCCATGCATCAGTCAAAAAGAGAAATGCTTCGCCAGTGAGTCGACAGCGTGGGAGCAGAGCCACACATGGAAGGCAACAATCATGAGCCATTAAACTTCCTCACTACCAATTTCCACATTGGCTTATGACACGACGGCGTCTGTAATGGACTCCAACCTTTGTATAACCTATAAATCTTGCCATTATCGTTCACTACTTGACGTTCATTGTTTATATTTTAAAATATTTATTGCTCTCATTTCAGATACAACGAATGTAAAGACAAGATTATGCCTTATCTGAAAAAGCTGGGCTTCAACCCCGCCAAGGACCTGTCCTTCTTACCTGTATCCGGCCAAACAGGACAAGGTCTATTGGAAAGAGTGAGTATACTGTTTTTATTACGTACAATAACAAGCAAGCCACTCTTGATTTGCATAGATAAACCATGCTAAGGAATCATTGTGCCAAAAATCCGTAGTCTAAATTAGACTGGTAGGCAATTAGGCTGGTTCTTGCTATTTGTGCTACGTTCCTATTGTATGGTAGAAAATCCTTGTTCTCTTCTCTTATTGGTTGGTTGGTCAGAATGAAAAAACGCTATGGGTGGCAGTTCAGGGGCTATGAGACTACGAATTTTACGAAAGTTAATAGTGGCAATAGACTTAGAAATCCATCAAAAGTGTAAATAAATTTCATAATATTCTGCGCAATTGTGGTTAAAGGAATCTGCGCCCTGCAGTGCATCTTTGCCTACCTCTTCGGTGAATACAAGCGTGATGGTGTTTTTTTTGTCATCCCTTAGATTATTATAAATATAATAATAATTTAGCCCTTTTAACGTCCCACTGCTGAGCACGGGCCTCCACTCAATGCGAGGGGGATTCAGGCCATAATCCACCACGCTGGCCCAGTGCGGGTTGGTGGATTTCACATGTCTAAAGACATGCAGGTTTCCTCACGATGTTTTCCTTCACCATAAGCAAGTGATAATCATATTAAAGTTATGATTCACACATAGATTTCGAAAAATCCAGAGGTGTGAGCCAGGGTTTGAACCTTAAGCAGGACCTTAAGCCCGCAAGAAGCGTGCTTATCCAATCGGCTACCACTGCTTTTAGATAGATTATTATACTAATGATTTTTATATTATACTTGTATATCTAAATGCAAGCCTAGCAAAGCCAGCATTGTTAAGGACAAAATATTTGATGAATAAATTCTCATTGTTTCATATTATGCTCCAAGTTAGGAAGAGAGTGACTGTGCAACATAATCCGTGACAAGTGTGGCGCGCGTGCTAGCTCTGCTGATTGCTGATGGTGTTCGCTTTGTTCAGTTGACAGAGGAGATCTGTCCGTGGTACCGCGGGCCGTCGTTCATCCAGCTGATCGACGAGCTGCCCTCCCTCAACCGGAAGATGGACGGCCCCTTCATCATGCCGGTCGTGGACAAGTACAAGGACATGGGCACCGTGCTCATGGGCAAGGTCGAGGCGGGGGTCACACGGAAGGCCAGCACACTCTTCCTTATGCCTAATAGGGTAAGAACCGTTTCATCATCATCATCATCATGTCGGTCGAAAGACGTCCGTCAGACGAAAGACTGTGGACTTGGAACCGTTTGCTCTGCTCTTTTTAGCCGCTTCGTATCGCATGGTAAGTGACCAACCTGGTGTCAGATTTGTTCATCAAGTTGTTCAAGCCGCCCGAGACCTCTGACATTGCTTAACGACTGCTGCCCACATGACAACCGGAGCTGACTTTTTACATGCCCTCCGAAGCACGGAGACGCTCAATTCGAAACGACACTAAATGGTCACCCATCTCTGAGTGACCTTGCAGAACGTTCATATGTTGGTAGCGCGATGTAAGGTGGCTACAGCTTTTTATCTAACCCTACCTACTTTTCTGAGTATAAAATGGTTTTGCAATAACAAAATTCTGTACAGGTTTCAGTTACAGTTGATCAACTGTGGTCCGATGATATTGAAGTGACATCTATCGGGCCGGGCGAAAACGTTAAAGTAAAACTCAAAGGAATTGAAGAAGAGGATGTGTCACCTGGATTCGTACTATGCGACGTTACCGAACCTATCACGACGGGAAGGGTAAGATATGCCACTAATATTATAAATGTGATAGTTTAGATGGATGGAGGGATGTTTGTTACTCAATCACGCCAGAACGGCTGAACGGATCTGGATGAAATTTGGCACAGAAATAGATTATAGTCTGGAATAGCACATAGGCTACTTTTTTTAAAATTATGCGCGGACGAATTCGCCGGCGCTAGCTTTCGCCGCTTTTATTAAATAAGAGTGAAAGATAATTTATATTCTAGTTTTTCCTTAATTTATACTATACTCGGTGTTAATTAGTTGTTCTTTAGCAAGTATAAACGTACCATATAAACGCGTCGTATACTGTCTCAGCATTCATACCTATGTAATTGGCTGCGTTTACATCAGGCAAGTGCCGCTGCACTAATTTTTGACGTCGGAACGCATAGACGTAATTTCAAAGGGCGAGACATGCGTCCAATCTGGACGCACTAATTAGTTTACCCACAAACCTTCAAAGTCATTTTCGAATGGCATTACTTTACCACTGCACCTGTATAGCTTAACCCTATTTTTTTATTGGCCGAGATTTTACAAAGATCTTGCGTTATATAAACCTCCAATAGTGTAATCATTTTAGGAACTAAAACAAACACTGATGTTTTTTGTATTGAGGTTGTATCATTTATCAGTTTGCTAATACAGCGTTACGTGTTCGCAGGTATTCGACGCTCAAGTGGTGATCCTCGAGCACAAGTCTATCATCTGCGCGGGTTACTCGGCCGTCATGCACATACATTGCGCCGCCGAAGAAGTTACCGTGAAGGTATGTTACCTGTATAATATCATATTTGGATTAGATGTACATCTATGTCTATCACTCGGGTTTAAAATCATTAAAAGATTGTGACGGTAGTGCATTTTAATAGCTTGTTAACTGTCCACACTGTTGGTAAACCGTCTCTTCTTCATATCTGCCTGCCCTGAGCCATTTGCGCCACTCTCCGCCCGCAAAAGTACAGTGAATTTGAAACCATGGGTTTGGGCATCCTTTTAAATGGCGATTCTACACATGATTCAGAATATTTAGGGAATATTATTAGTCAACAAATCAATTGTTAAAAAAATATTGCCTATATTATAGGCATTATATTCCCTAAATATTCTGAATCATATGTCATATAGGACCTATATTATATTTACTGGTTTGCTTATTTGCTTACTCAAGCAATTTTTTTTTATCAATAGATTTTTTCTTTTTATCCCAGCATATTCTGAATCATGTCATTCATGTCGAGTCTGAGTGATTGTATACAAGAATGCCCATGATTTCAAATTCACCTGTATAAACTAAATTAATAATTTTATCTTAAATTGTTCGACACTTCAATTTTTTTATTTAACATGGTAAATCTCCAAGGTCACAGGTCACCGCTATTATTACTTCAATGTAAAAATGCATAAGCTTGAAACTCGTGAATTTAATTAGATAGGTATAATTTAATTATTTTTTTCCTCTATGCAGGCCCTTATCTGTTTGGTGGACAAGAAGACTGGTGAAAAGTCAAAGACGCGGCCGCGCTTTGTTAAACAGGACCAAGTCGCTATCATGAGGATAGAGTGCGCAGGAATCATCTGCTTAGAACCATTCAAGAAGTTTGCTCAAATGGGCAGATTCACATTAAGAGACGAAAGTAAGCACCATTTTCAACTATAACTCTTTGTAATATGATTTTTATTTTGTATAGAGAACAAACATGAGTATGTAATGTAACTAATCTGTTTCGTTTCTTTGTTTCAGATAAAACTATTGCTATCGGTAAAGTCCTAAAGGTGGTCGAGTAAATTGGCACTACAATTGTAATTTAGTTAGAAATAGGCCTTTCCAAAACCTATATCAACAGAGAATGCATGTAATATGTAATCCTAAGTTGAGGATCTATATCCTGTGAGAGCTCGAGTGTATTGCTTCAACACCACTTGAATTTCAGTTTCTAATTCTAAATGTCATAGAACAGCTAGGCTTCATAAGACACAATCACAAGCGAAATATATACTAAATTCTTCACGATGCTCTGTATACTATTTAGTTCTATTAATCAAATGGTAAGCTTTGAGTTTTAAGCTTTGCTTTTGACAGTTTTGGTTTTAGAATTAACAATTTCAATCTGCGCCGTATTAACAACAAAGTTCTAAATTGCAGTGATGTGTGTATATTGTATGTTTTTTTTTAAATACATAGCTTCACACACAACACCTTATGCTTGGATTTTATTTTACAAGTCGTCCATCTCCCTCGAGCGTCGCGTAGAATTATAGTATAAGAACGCAGATACAAATCTTGTAAGATTTTCGAATTAATTTAATGTGAGTGTATTGAATAGCGGATTTTATTTTCTGAAACACTTATAAAAGCGATGTGGTTTACGATGGATGAGGCTCTCATGTAAATTGTTGGATTGATCATCCACTTAGGGTCGGCCAAGAGTAGTGCACAGTTCACGACGCATTGTCCTAGCCTAATGACGGCTGATTTTATGATATTGCATATTCATGATAATATGTATGTAGGTAGGCACATCACTACTCGCCACTTCACTAAGTGTCTGTCGGTGCGATGATCACCCTAACATCTATTTATATTAGTGATTATAATATTTTCACATATTATTATGGATATAATGGATATTATAGTACTGTTTCCTTTTTTAAAAACGAAATTATGTTTTATTTTAAATAGTTTGCTATAATTACAGTACACTGTTTTTAATAATAATGCTTGTTTCAGTTTTAACTGGACTTATTTGTATAACGAAGTTAGTTTTGCTCACATCTCTTACTGGTTATTTTCTTATAACTGCAATATTTTGCCGAGATATGTTGATAACTAGTTAATAATTTATTGTCCTCGTGACCGATACACGGGTTAAAGGAATCGAATCGAATCGTTGTCGTGGAACTAGCCATATTATGTATGTAAAACGGCCGTGCGACATCTCACTCGTGCGCTGTTTCGCATACAACACGAGCGGATATTTTACGATCTAAAGTATTCTAAACAATTTAGATCACGCCCAACGGTCGGTCAACGCGCCCGTATGATTTAAATTCGAACATAAAGATTTTTAACGTAGGGATACAATGAGAGTACTTACGGAAAGATAATGTAAAGGGGTTCCGCGCGATGTCAGTCCAACTTCGGCTCAACCTCCCGTTACGATAATGTATATTATGAATTTATAAATTGTCAGCTTTTTTAATATAATCAGATATACATGTAGGTTAATGTATATTATTATCAATATTTTGTGTATATGAGTGGACAAGGCGTGAGGCGCACGTAGCCCCGACTCGGTTCACCCGCGCTTCAGTCGTTCTGTCCGCACTCGGTCGCCAGCCGCGAGAGCCGCGAGCTCGCGCCCGCTGCCCACTGCCCACTGCCTGCATCGCCGCCGACCGAGTACTGGCAGCCGACTATATTATTTTGTTTAAAATAAAATTTTATTAATACAACTGTACTTATATTTTTGACGAGAGAAGTGAGACCTCTGGCAATCTGTTTAAATTAGTTCTTCACACTCCTAAGCGAAGGACGAGACGAGACAATGGAAGTATTTGGCTGGAGTAGCGATCGATCGTTTTACCGGTTTCACACACCGGTAGTGACGAGAGTTTGACTATCAAATCAATCCATAAATTTGTATGTATGTATGTGTATTATACGGGCGGGAGGGCGAAATCTTAAACTCATGTCCTCTGCAAAACTGTTCATAGCTGATTGTATAGTCACGACTATAGATGTAAGGCCGGTTTAAAACCAATTAAACCAATCCGTTTAAAACCGAAATAATCCAGTTTTTAAAATTTAAAACGGTTGGTTTGATGAATATGTTTTACTTAATTATAACTACATTTTCTTGATTTTACCGAGGTAGGGATATGACGGAGTAACTTTAAACTGTGTAAAAAAAATGAAATGTGTGATATACTGATATTGATATACTTACTTAGTGGGTTTAGCTCTAGTTGGTCCGTCCGACTAAGCGCATATTACCTACCTAAGTTATAAAAACTCTATTTATAAGTAAAAAACTCGGTGTTGGTGAATAAACATTTTTTTTTAATAATTTCAAACTATATAAATAATCAATTTGATTCGGTTTAAAAACAAACTCACACACACACACACATTCTCGCACTATCGTAATTGACGTCGCCGTCGTCACTCGCTCACTCGTGACTCGACGCAACGTTGCCAGCACGCCTACCCTACACACACACATGCACATACATAAACTGCCGCGCGCGGCCGCCGCACAGTTTTAAACCGGTTAAAACAGGATATTTGGGGTTTAAAACGGCAACATTTGATCTAAAACGTTTTAAATCGTTTTTTTTACATCTATAGTCACGACACGACACGCTTGTAGCGGTGCATGCGGTAAGCACCGGGGGCCCAAATGTTTGTAGTATCTACTTCCTATTTATTTTTACGTGTATGAGTGCTGTCAACGCATCTCTAGAACCGATCTTACCTGTAGCACAGGCCGTAGGGTCACTATAAAAAACTAGCATTTAACTTTCCATCCGACTTCGTGATATGCTATAAGAACGTACCTACTCGTGTTGTAACTTAGGTAATCCTTTCAACATACATAACTAAATTCATAGGGATTTTTTGTAGGATAAGGAGATGGTGGAAGGGATTTGATCGCACAATGGCCACCATTGACCGCTAGCTAAAACCAAAAAGTTCGTGTCGGACTCGCATATAAAGGGTTCCGTACCACCGTAGAATAAAAACGTCAAAAATATCAAGTTTCTTGTATGGGGACTCCCTTAATTTTTAAATGTTATTTGGTATTTGTTGTTGTAGCGGCAACAGAAAACACATTCTGTGAAAATTTCAACTCTACCTATTAAGTTTCGTGTGATACCTACAGCCCGCAGACGGACAGCGGAGTCTTAGTAATAGGGTTCCGTTGGCACCCTTTTGGTACGGAACCCTAAAAACCAACGGGACCACAAGTAGATTACTTTGCCTACCGTTTGGGTGACTAAAATCACTGCAGCTATTGGACTCGTATAGTGCCCCTATCTGCATGCATTACTTATTCGTATTATACCTACCAGACGGGAATTCGTGATTTGCGAATATCGATCGGTGCGTTTGATTATCTTGTATTTTGAGAATCTGGCCATGTGCTGCGGAGCCAATGACCCTTCGCTCTCAACAGTAGGAGACAAAGAGAATGCAACTAGGTACGTGTATGAGATGCCTCACCGAGCAGCAGACAGAGGCCCACGTTGGAGAATGGCGCGGACCCGCGGACCAGTGTCGCATCGTTTTTAATAATCCTACATCCTACAAATGTTATAAATGCGAAAGTGTGTGTGTGAATGTTGCTCACGTATCTCCATAACTACTAATCCAATTTTAATAAAATTTGAAACGTAGATAGTGTGCCTATGGAATAAGACATAGGCTAATCTTCCATATCAATTTCCACGCGGGCGAAGCCGCAGGGCACAGCTCGTAAATAACAAATAAATTTCGTCAGACTTACACACCAACTATATTATGGTCCCATACTAAGAAATGCTTGTACTATGAGTACTGTACAATGCACTGGTAGCGATCCCAGTGACACCCAGACGAGGGCAAATTACTAAAAGACCCTTTCCAAAATTTGTCTCTGGCGGGAATCGAACCCGCAACCACCCGATGTTGTGTGCCTAGCGGCTTACGCTCGAACCATTGCGCCAAGCGATCGTCCGAAATAAGGTAGATGTGTTAGGAAGTCGTAACATACTCAATTATTCTCCTGTATGAGACGTTATTTGGTATTGATAGTGCGGCAAACGACACGGTAAGTACTCACTCGCCAACGATCTTCAGTCACATGAGGGAGCAACATACGATTTTATTGTAGTCTGGTAGGAGTATTCCCCGACCGGACGACTTATCATATACCCTTTCACCGAACTGGATGAATTCGAAATCTGCGTAGGGGCTTTGATAAGGCATTCGAAGACATGAGCCGGTATTTATAGATCGTATGTACAAACACAGACTTTGCATGTACTGTCTATAAATACTGCCGGTGTTATCGCACCTACATTGTTATAATTTCCCAGGGGTATGTAACCGAATCAATATCCATTGCGTAGTTTAGAAGAACTAAGCGAACAAATAGACCAAAGAACAGAATAAGGTCGGCTTAAATGTTTTGGGAAATAGGTAGACCGACGCGACGTGGATTTCGATTCTTATACTATTAGTGTGATAGGCGGCATATAGGTAAGAAGACTAATTTGTGATGATTATTTTCTATAATTCATATCAGGCAATTTTCAGTTTGTGCAAGATTTAAGACATGAAAAGCAAAGAAGAAATAGAAATTGTAGGTACAACATAAAGGTACTTCTGATGCAACTAAGATTAAACATTATTTACACAATTATCTAATTCCATCACTGGAATGTTGAATTAATTTAAAAAATAAAAACTTAATGATAATACAGTTACAAAATATAATATGTAGTACTTTATGTACATATTAAATCTCACATGTACCCTACATTACCTACTCATTCTCATTCAGTAAGTAGTACATACTAAATAATACATCCATTTATATATTATTCATCCATCCGAGAGATACAAGACTAACATCATTGAACATTATTTATCAGTCTCAATATCTTAATTAAGTACCTATAGTAGCTAGAATTTGGCAATGGAGTTCAATCCTGTATTGTGATGTCATTTTTCTTAACATTTTGATTCATTTGATCATTCTCATATTCAACAAAATCGTCAAAGAGGCTAGGCCATGCCTCTGTGTCATCATAACTGCTCAGATCATCGCCCACAAACTCACAGAAATTCAAAAACATGTACCAAGTGTCTTTCGGAACACCTCTAATGTGGGGATTCTTCTCTAAATACATTAACCACCTGTCTAAGATGGAGGGCTCGTTATTAGTGAAGACTAGGCGCCACAATAGGATGGCTATATCTGTAGGCAGAATTCTCTGGCCAGTGATCACATCCAGTCCAAATTTAAAAGTAAATCTATATAAATCTTTAAATTGTTCAGTATCTCTCTTGAGTTCACTAGTTATCTCATTCAATTTATGCTGTATACCTTTAATAGAATCTGTTTTCATATTCTTTAATCCTTGTATAAATTCTGACTTTGTAAACCTACACATTTGACTAGCATTCAACTTCCAAGCCAAAACCAAAACTTTGAAATCATCCGGATTCAACTGCAAATCATTACATAGATTTTCAATTCCCTCTGCCAAGATAGCCTCTTCAAGTGAATCTTTGTATTGATCAAACAGCTGATTAATTTTAGGCTCCGATATTCGAGGCTCACTGGAACCCAGAGACGACATGGTACGTGGGATTGATGGCAATTTCTGGTAAAATGTTTTAGGTGTTTTCTCAGTAACTAAATTAGTCTTCTGTGTAGTGTTTAATTCACCTGGGATTGCCTCTCCAGGTAGAGCATAAGAATTCTCTAAAGAAGTTGCGTTTCTATAGTTGTTAATACTATTTTGATTGTCATGTAAAAGTGGTTCTTCTTGAGGATATACTGATACTGTAACAGCAATTTCTGTCACCTCTGAAATTAAGATATGTGTTATTTTAATAGGAAGGTAAGTAAACACAAGTAGGTAACATACATACAATAAAAAATACAAAAACATTTTTATAAAAAATATAAAGCAATTATTCTTACATACCATCTTTCTTCCTTTGAGGCGATGTAGTGATATCAGCATTAGCTTGATTTTTGAAACAGCTGAGACAATGGCCCATTGGACAAATTCTGATCGAATATCTTCAGAGTCATAAAAATGTTACAAAGCACACAAACAGACTTTATCAGTTTTTCATCATAAATGCTATAAACCATAATGATAAAAAACAAGTCTGTTGATATGTTTGTTTGAAAATTTTGGCCAAGAACCTGAAAAAGTAATATTTTTTACACAAATGTAAAACAAATACAATGGTAAACTCTATTCTTAATTAGATTGTAAAGCCCACTTACAATATTGTGGTCAAGTATAAATTAAATAATCTAGAAACAGAGAGCCTAATTGTTGCATTTCAATAATTAAATCTCAGTTGAATTACGTTTGTAAATGATATTTTATCAAATTCATTTCATTTTCTATTCACAAAAGTTCACGATTACTGACGACTTGCTGGTCACTGACAGGAGTGACAGAAGTCCGACTAGAGATGAGTCGTATTTACTAGAACAGGTGCGAAGAACAGGTATTTTATGAGACTAGGCGGCACCTATTCCAATTTGGAGAGTACTTAGTCCACCTAGTATTTCACTCAACACGTCCCAGCGGACGTGATGCTCTCTCGATTGCGTGCGGATATCGCGTATTATTATGAGTATAACGAACTGCTTAGTCTACATAGTATATGGTAGGTACCTAGTCTTCTAGTCCAAGTAGTATTATTATCATATTTTTGTGTTAAATTGTTGATATAACCTATTTTTGTCTTTATAACAAAAATGGCTCTAAAAGGAAGTTGTCATCATCATCATCATCATCATTATCATCGTCATCATCATCATCATCATCATCGTCATCATCATCGTCGTCATCATCATAATCATCATCATCGTCATCATCATCATCATCATAATCATCGTCATCATCATCAGCGTCATCATCATCATAATCATCATCATCATCATCACTATCATCATCACTATCATCATCGTCATCATCATCGCCATCATCATCATCGTCATCATCATCATCGTCATCGCATCATCATCATCGCATCATCATCATCATCGTCGTCGTCGTCTTCTTCATCGTGGTTATCATCAAGTCATCATCATTAGTAAGCAGTAGGCGACATCTAACTGAAGTGAGCAAATCAATTTTTGTCCCCATTTGATCTCATGTATCGAGTCCTATTATGGATCTAAGGACTAAGTACGCGAACCATAGCCGATAAGTACTGGAGACTAGGTGGACTAGGTGGAACAGGTGTTTGGATCACGTATTTTTAAATACTAGGAATAGGTGCACCTAGTCCCAAATTTACCTAGTCCAACCCATCTCTAAGTCCGACTGTCGTTGTCAGGAGCTATGACAGATAACAGTTTGTGCCACAGACTAAAAATTACTGACGGATACTAAACACCAAAAAAAATAGAGTTGAAACTCGTTGAGTCGACTAAAACATAGCTGCGTTCAGAAGCTTCGGTCCGAGCACAGCTTTTCACTCTGAATTTGTTCCGTCCGCGTCGTCGTCACGTAGGTACCTACCTTCCTCGAGAGCTAAGCTCAAGAGTGACAAAGTCTGTGTTCCAAACATTCGAGCAAGAGAAAACCAACCGAAGATAAGCTCTACTTTTAGTGCGTTCCAGACACCGTAATTTTTGTTTATTTCGTTATTTTCGTTCACAAATGTCGTTCTACTCGAACCAACTTATACTGAAAGTGATCATTATTATCGTTTTTAACAGTTTATGTGGACGAAAATAACAAAATTAACAGTGAATGGCACGCACCATATATAATCGCCTCTATGAATCGCCTACAGCCTACACGCACTATTATCCATGATGTGTATGGAACGTGTTAGGGCGAGGCCCCACCAGCGCGTTGCGTTACGTCGTCGCAACGGATCAAAGGGTTGACGGGCGAGAGACGAAGTGGGGGAGGGTGATGCGCCAGTACAAAATCTTGCCTCGACGCAACGCAACGCGCTAATGGGGCCCGGCCCTTACTTGACTAGGATTTCCAACCATACTGCTTAAAAAAGTATTATACTGTTTTTTGGTTAGTTGTACTTTTTCTGTTCAATAGAAAAAGTATCCAAAATACTGTTTTCTGCCAACTATTCCTAAACCACTGCTATTTACTATTATTCAATTACGTTGAAACTAAAGCGAGTATTACATTATACAATTTGCAGAACGCTAGGCGAGCTAGTGTGCTAAAATTGGATGGTTTATAGGCAGTTAGTGATCCAAACCTAGTACGATCGCGCATTGCAGCACTAGTTTAGCGCTCTGCAAATTGTATAATGTAATGCCCTCTTTATCAATTGAAAGGAGGTATCTAAAACGAGCATTACATTATCCAATGTGCAGAGGGCTATGTGAGCTAGTGTGCTAACATTAAAGGCAGTTAGTGATCCAAATCTAGTACAATCTCGTATTGCAGCACTAGTTTAGGAAACCGTAGAGTGGGTAGGCCTCCCACAAGGTGGACCGTCAACGTCTTTCGGCTGAAATTATGATGATGCCGGCTTTAATCATCATCTCCTACAACGCCTAGGAATGGTCAAAAGTAAAACAGTGAGAAGCGTTTAGAAACGTATAGGTAAGCTCCGCAAGAAGTTAATATAATATACGAAACAATTGTGTCTCCTAATTACTGTTTGCATTTTTTTTTGTTTTTCGTTATATAAATAATAATAATAAACCATTTATTTCAGGCAACTAAGGCCCATATTATAAATACCTTAAAGACTAACATACATATTATAATTAAATTATAGCTTAAGTACACGTCACTGTACTTGGCACTGGCAGTGGCACTTGTCCCCGGAAACGCCGGAACACCACTCCATTCGGCCAGAAGTTCTCCTCCATGACGAGGTGCAGAAAACACATCGCTATTCGCACCACAAACGCCTTAAAGTTGACGTTACGGCGCGACTCCACGCACGTACTCCACGATGTCCTCCCCCTTAGTGGTGTAATGCAGGCGAGAGATGTACACCGGAGTGTTCGGCTTAGTGGCACGCAGAAGTGAGGTGGGCCTTGCCACAGCGGTTCTTGTTGGTTCGCTGACGGCGCTTGCTTCGCACCGTCACGAAACCATCATCTTGAGCCCGGACCGTTGACTTCTCAGTCACGGGCTGCGTGGTGGGAGCAGCAGGGGTGCTCGCGGCGACACTGGCAAAATCTCGACGAGGTGGTAGTCGAGGTTTTACCGGAGCTGCAGACACGGGTAGCACGGGTTATGGTTACACTTTTCGTATGAAGCCAATGTCAAGTACAAAATATATTTCAGTTTTTGGCTGCGTCAAGCACAAGAACACCAACAGAAATACCCCTCCAAGCCCTATTATTAAAGTGGCGGATACTTTACTGACAAATTACCAGACTTCTTGGGGAACCCGAAAACCATATTTCCCCACTTTTGTTCCAATATCCCACGCTCACACACATTTATGAACACATTCCACCAAAATTACACATTATAATACAAGAAAACACAAGTTATGGAAATAAAAACAAAATGATAGCATCACTTTTCCACTTCCCACCAAAAAGTCTACCGTTTGCTTCTTCTCACATCCTAATTATTATACTTTTTTCTATACAAAAAGTGCGCAACCCTATCGACTGATTGACGTGCATTTTTTTATTATTTCAAATTAGAAATGACCGTTTGACTTGTGGTTTGTTAATGTTTCAAGAGTTTATCGAAAATCCATGGTTTGTTTTGTTTGTCGTGTGTATTGAGAGGTTTTTTCAAAGCACAAGTAACTTGTGTGAATATAAAGTTTTATAACTAGTGGCGTATATTACTGGGGCAAAATGAGCGTTTTGGACGAAAACTGGGATTATGAGTTCGACTTATCTATTGAAAACAACAATTTCAAGGAGTTTGAAAATGAAATTGAAAGTTTACATGAACGTATGTCTAAGTTAATAGATGGTTTCAAAGTACATAAATATAACGGTAGTGGTAATATGTCACTAACTCATGATGAAGAACTGAGAAACCTAATAGAAGGAAATAAACAGTTACAACATGATATAGATAAGAAATTGATAGACCTGTCTCAAAAGAAAACGCAGTATGAACATTACAAGAAGGGTGGGTACTATCTAGTTTATGAATTGTTGCTGAATAACATGGTCTAATTTTTGAACTTTGGTTTATTCACATTTATTACTTAGATTCATTTTTTACTAATTATTTTCAGATCAGAAACTTTTGTCACAAGAGATAAAAGAGACACATGAAGCATTTTTAATGGCTAAAAAATATTACAAAAAGTTTTTGAAAGTTTACTACACAATAGAAACAAGGAAAGAGAATACACAATCAATTTACCTACAGTTTTTCACGGAGGCTAAAAAAGATTCTGAAAATTATTCTGTTCGGTTGCTTAGAGATACCAAGAGAGGGAGCTATCAGTGTAAGTATTATTGCAAACAACCATTCCCCCTGCCTGCAGTGTTCAGGCCCTACTAATTAAAAGCCAAAGGTAAACCACTGGCCTCTGATATTATCTTCATGAATTTTTTATGATACAACTAATATTATAAATGTGAAAGTTTAGATGGATGGATGGATGTTTGTTACTCAATCACGCTATAACAGCTGAAAAGAACTGGATGAAATTTGCCACAGAGATAGATTATAGTCTAGCACATAGGCTTTAGATTTTTTATCCCGATAGTATGTTCCCGTGGTATAAATTATGTGCGGATGAAGTCGCGGGCAAAAGCTAGTAAATCATAAATTCTTGTAGGTTGACATGTTGTTGACCATCTGTTAGCATTAGCAGTCCTCTGGCAGACAACATGCAAATTGCTAAGAATTTATGATTTCTAATGAAGAATTCGCAAAGATTATTTTAGTTACCAGTGAGTTTTGTAAAGGTTAATTATTAACAGACTCGACACCCAGGTGATGATGCTGCACAGAGAGCAGGCCATTTGCTTGCATGCATTCTGTTACAGATCTCAAAACAATGCACAATATATAGTGTCAGGAGGGTGTCTGGGCACTACAGAAATTGTAATTGATTGCTCACATAATCTATGATTAAATTATTTGGTTATCTATGGAATAGCCATCTACACTATGGAGATCACCATCCCAGTCCTAACAGTTTAGATGTTAATGTTGTCTTTTTTTGTTTTAGTGTTGAATGTTACACCTGAACTACCCATGTTCAAAGAACTACAACAAAGATTACAAGATACCAATGATATCCCAGGAGCACTCTGCTGCATAAGAGCAGCTTTTATAAACAAAAGAATGAATAAAAAATGATATACTACTTATATATATAATACTTATTAGATTTTAAACACCTAAGCACCTAAGTATATGTAATTTCATCACTTAAAATAAGGTAAACGATTTATTTGGAATAATAGGTAATACATATGATTTAGATGAATATTAATAACAGATATGTATATTATTTAAGTATTAGTTGAGGTAAAATTTATATTACTAATAGACTATAGTGCTTTTATGTATTTTATTTTTTTATGTACTATACCTGCGGCACGTTATGATGGCCGGTTTGACACATGGGAGGGGAAAGGATAAACCTTATTATAACTGAATAAAATTCATTTTCGCATTCATTTTTTGACATTCTTATTTTTTTTAACGGCTAGTCTTATTCCGTTGTAATAAGGTTCATTTTCTTCCCCCCCCCCACATGTCAAACCGGCCATCGTAAAATGCCGCTACTGTATATATTTTTTGTTATTGCAAGGGACTTATGGAAGATCAATAGTGTTATTTGTCCTTTCCAATCAGAATTTGAATCCACCATGCTGCTGGGAAATGCCACAAATCAAAGTGGCCACAAAATTGGTAATGGTTTGGAATAATGAAATAAGTAATTATGAAAAATATTTGTATTTAGTAACCATATTATAAAGTACAATATAAAATTAATTTGTAACAAAAATAATTACAATTCCATGGTTGTGGTATTAATAATAATTATAATAGCATCACATAACACAATGCAACACTGTTTTGTGCTTTGCGTCGTAATAATGATCAAACGCGAATGAGTATAATAAGGAATTTGAGATTTCTAAAATGTTAATTCAATTATTGTGATTGAATTTTCTAATTGTGCACCTTTGGTCATTAAATCCATAGTCAAAAGTAAAATAACGTCGCCACGATATTTATAAATTGACCGTCTTATGATAGTCGAGGTGCATAATTCTGTAGTGTTCTGTTCTTCAACTACCTACAGCGACAGGAAAAAATATAACAATCACTTTATTTCATCAATAATACTGTTTTTAAATAATATTCGAACTGTCTGTCGACACTCATCGAGCATAATATCTATTTGTGAGTTTGCAGTCCTTTAGATAATAATAGTGTGCGCAAATAGTGCTTTACAAAATAACAAAGACTTATCACAAAGAGCTTCTGCATGTTGTTCTAAATCGCTACGTAGCCATCTAAAAATCCGGGTAAGTATAGTGGTGCGTTCCATTCACTGTTAATTTCGTTATTTTCGATCACAAATCTCGTTCCACTCGAAAAACCTTGTACTGAAAGTGATCATTATTATCGTTTTTAACACTTTTTGTGGACGAAAATAACAAAATTAACAGTGAATTGCTCATGCTACAGCTACCTACATACATAGAATTATACATGCATGGATCACTTTCCAATACCTTGTGACATTTTTAATACTTAATGTAAATCAGACCAATTCTTCATTTACTTAAATGCCATATTGTGCTAAAGAAGAAATATCAAATCTAAGTCCAAGACGAGGCGTTCTAGTATTCAGTAATTAACAAATTAATAATGAGTAAACACATATTAACATAAACAAGCGCTTAATAAAATGTGTTGTGCAAAATTTCAAGATCAAGAAACTTCTAATCATGGCATGGCTTCAAATTATAACTTGGAACATTTGCATAGGCCTAGGCCGCACCGCGGTTATATTCGCGCTGTTAAAACCGCGTTAAACCTGTGTCCCATGGAATCATATGAACCTATACGCATTTGCGGTTCATATGATTCCATAAGACGCGGTTTTAACAGCGCGGATATAACCGCTGTGCGGCCTAGGCCTTAATTTAGCTAACGAGTTTGATTTAAATGTCAACAGATGGCAGTAGTACCTACGTCACTCAAGCAGCTAGAGAAGCTAATTTCCGTTTGGCCTATTAGGGACCATCCATAAATTACGTCACACGATTTTCATGATTATTTGACCCCTCCCCCCCTTGTCACAGCTGGTCACATTTGAGAGACCCCTCTGTCTCACAAATGTGACCAGCTGTAACGTAAACGTGCCCTAGTGTAACGTCACATAATTAAAAAAAAAAACTTAAATTTTATTGTTTTTCTCAAGCCTCTGACTACCCCCGAATGGGGATAAAAGTCGTGACGTTATTTTAATTTTTTTCTAATTTGTTTTCGTTAACAGTTCAAATTTCGGTTTTAATACTTACGGCCGAATACTCAAAGCCTACTTAAATATTTAAGTCCCACTTAGCGGTTTGAGACGTCGTTATCTGTCATTTTTTTGTATGGCGCGTCAAAGTTAAGCAGCTCTCAAATTTAAGTTGCGTACGGGTATTCGGCCGTTAATTATTAGATTTTTAAATGTGATTTCACAAAACTTAGGACCCCTCCCCCCATGTCACACAATGTTACATTTCGTCGACCCCCTCCCCCCCTTTACGTATGACGTAATTTATGGACTGCCCCTTACGCGTTCACGTCGTTCACGCTGTTCAGTGGTGGAAGCGACCGACGTCTATAAGAGTTCGGTCAACTCGGGATTCGAGCTCTCACTGATGCACACATTTTATAACCTTGTAATTTCCTGAATTGATGCACATAACACCAGGGTGCGCTATACGCTGGCATGCTCGAGTGATACCTCTATCGCAATTTATAAAATGTACATATCATAAAATAATACATAACATTATGTACTGGTATATTATGTACCTACTACCTAGAACCTAAGATTAGATGTTTTAGTAGTTTGCTTTTTTAACAATAACGTATTATATAAGTCAATGTAAATAACGCATTAATAGGTTAAATTAACATCAAATAAACTTTAACATTGAAAGATATCTAACGAACTTATTAATTAATTCTATAACTATAATATGAAAGCAGCCATATGTAGCAGAGTTTTTTGTCAATTATTATTTGTGAAGTTTTAATGGTCAATACAACTACATAATAATAATGAAGGTATAAATACCTAAATCTATAAATTTTGAAGCGCCCTATTGTATTTTTTTATTTAACAGTACTTACTTAATTTAAAAAAATAAATAGTCATTTTGACTTGATATCGAAGCCAATCTTGAACTTACTTTTTATTTGCAAACTATGCTAGGCTTGTAGTCATTCATGATAATATTTAAAATATTATCATAAACCAATACTATTGATACGCTTGAACAACGCCTAGCAAGCAACAAAGAAATAAACTTTGATATGTTCACAATAAGGACGGAATGTCTAACCACAATTTTAGGTAATTCATCTGTGAAGCCAGCATGATACTCTTAAATTACAATCAAGAGGCACTAAACTTAATTCCGTATACACAATTTTAGTCTCTAAACTGAGTTTTTCTTAGTAAGTAGGTATAAATAAAATAGAAATAAATTAAATGCATATTTGCACAAGCCAAAGACAATGGAAAACAACAATTAAAATAAATAAATCAATAATAATCTAATAGGCTTTGGAAGACAAAACAAAAATCTAATACTTACCTCTACTCTCAGAACAAAAACTTTCTGTTGATCTGCAGGACTGTTACCTTCACTTTTTCATTCTTGTTTCAATTGGTTGCAGTCATCTCATTTTGCTTTGTCAACAACAGGATGAACAAAACCAATTGAATGACTGAACCAGTTAAATAATAGGCCTACTAAGCCTAGACTATAAAATTGTAAATAATATAATGATGGTACTGGTATTCTTTCATTTCTCTCACTGACAATGACAAACAAAAGGCTTTACGATAATTTCAGTTTTCCATTCAATTCAGCCGTGATTTCCCTCGGAAACAAGTTTTCTTTATTAGTTATGGAAGACATTTGCGGAAGCTCAGAGTTTTGGGAAGAATTCGAAGGCCGTTTACACTTCTCGGGAATTAGCAAAGCACCCAAGGCGATAAAATGCAGTGAGTAATAAAATCTCCTGAAACAAGATGCATTAAATATGAACCACACTGATTAAAGATGTAAGATATAACAATATGTGATTATTGTAAGCAACGAACCCGTAGAAAGCGAGGCTGGGCGCGAGGTGCAGGAGAACGAAAGGCACAGTGGCGTAAGTCATCGCAACACGGGTAGTCACGAACGACAGCAAGTCATAGAACAGCTTCTTGGGTCTGCTGTCAAGGAACTTCGGACGGGCTACGGACCGAATCTGCAACAACCAACGCATGTCGCCACTATTTCTAGACACCTTTAAATTGAAATAAAAAATGTGTCTGTTTGTCAAGGCTGGAAACACAACGAGCGGCGACTGACGGCTGTGTGATTTTTCCACGGACCAACCACCCTTTGGACTCTGCACTAGGAATTACTTGCATCAAAATAATTCCGGAAAATGTTGAGGAGTCCTCCAGGCTATGCTTCTATACTAGCCCTAGAGTGCAGAGTCCACAGGAGGGAATTGAGCCCTGCGTGTCACGAGTGCGGCGCGGCGGAGGATACGGCTAGCACACCCTGGGAGTGTGCAGCCTGGGACTGGGAGCGTCGCGCTCTGACAGCGGTGATCGGTGGGGACATTACTGCCAAGTGTGATATAAACCATACATGGCAGTGACAGGGCTTAGGAGGCGATGGTCTCCTTCTGCGAGGATGTGATGTTGCAAAAAAAGACAGCGAAGTGGGCCAGGGACGTAGGCCCTCAAGTAGATTATCTCACCTTCCGCGATGCGACAGTGAACAGTCCGCCCGCGAAGAAGGTGAGGTAGTAGCCCGGGTGGAAGCCGTGCCAGACGGCCGACAGCGCGTACACGCGCGCCGTGCGCAGCGCCGCGCCGCCGCGCAAGTACGCCACGCCGCGCAGCCACGCGTTCGTGTTCTTGTTCCAACTGGCGACCGCGGTGCGGAAGTTTTGTGCAAACTGGAAATACAAGAGACGTGTTGTGGCGGAATATTTGAGAGCTACTTAAATTTGACGCGCCATATAAAAAAATACAGATAAAGATGTCGCAAACTGCTAAGTGGTACTTGCATTTGAGTAGCCGTTGAGTATCCGGCCGTTAGTCTTATTAACTTAGCATGTTTCGGTTTCTTAGAGGCTATGCACACGGAGCAACTTTAGTTGCCGAAACTATCAACATTTTTACTAGTTTTTTGGCAGTCGCAGCAACAGTTGCCGCAACTGATTTATAAGAAAACAGCTAGTTGCGAATTGCCAGTTGCCGCAAAAGTTGCCTGTGTGCATAGAGTACTACCTTAGAGTAGGTAGGTATGTAATGTACTATTAATAATTTTTCATCTTTTGTAACTAAATCTACTTCAGTCACAAGTTTGTGATTCAGAGCACATCATTAAATTAATTTAATGAAG
Source organism: Drymonia ruficornis (assembly GCA_947859195.1). Classification (NCBI taxonomy): domain Eukaryota; kingdom Metazoa; phylum Arthropoda; class Insecta; order Lepidoptera; family Notodontidae; genus Drymonia; species Drymonia ruficornis. The sequence continues at coordinate 7,105,728 of OX401914.1, forward strand.
TCATTAATGTAAATCCTATCAAAATAATGATACAAAGCTTGTCTTATTAATAATGACTCAAGCAAAGAATACGATCGCATCAAAAAATTGACGGACGTCATCTATTGCCGCGGAAACCTTCACTGGAATTAACTAGTAATCATAAACCCACCGCGTCGCATAATGTACAATACTTTGCCTTAATCAAAATAATAATGATTTAGCACACAGTCATTCACACGCAAAACCATATCTAATCTACAAAACAACAATATTTAAATGAAGTACCTCAAAGCCAAAGATGTCGATGTTGGACATCTTGTCCCATTTGGGGGTGCCGTCGTTGTCATATCCGTTGAAGCCCATGCCGGAGTTATTGCAGATAGCCTCGGAGAGCAGCCATGCATGATAGTACTTGCAGCGGACCACCAGCGTCGAGAGGTACGCGTACCACAAGAGATATAACGATGACCACGACCGAGACACTTCCGATGTCGGGTCGGTTAGTTCTACGAAATCAAATGCGTTATAAAATGACATGGATCCATTCCACCTTGCCTCGTGTGGTTTCGGATATTGATTCAGCAAGCGGTGTCGATGACTTCTACTTTTTATAAATTAGTCAGCAGTGTATTTTTTTCGTAAAATTGAATACTTTAGGGGGCGTCCGTAAATTACGTGAGGCATTTAGGAGGGAGGGCCAAATCTCACGTTTTTTTTTACTGCAAGAAACAATGTAATATTGCAAGAAAACTGGGTTAAATTAAGTACAATAATGTTTCTACTCTAGAATATGGCTTATGAAAAATCTCTCCGAGGGGGAGGGAGGGGGTCAAGCAAAATCTCACGACATCTCACCAAGGGGGAGGGGGAGTCGAAAAATCTTATAAATCACCTCACGTAATTTATGGACGCCCCCTTATAATCTAACGCTTGGCAAGGTCAGTCGGAGATGAGTGACCGTACTTCGTAGGGCACGCAAAAATTCGGTCCCCGTATTTGTCGACTAACAGTCGTTAAGCTAAGCCATATACATCAGAGGCCTTCGTGCGGCTTGAATAATTCTGACACCCATTCGATTACTAATCATAAGTAGGTAGGTACCTCCGAAATGTAGGTTTGATATTCAAGAGGTCATATCAATAGGTATTTTAATCCAGGTGAGGTTAAGTTACCTACCTATTGTGAACTTGGCTGTTTCTTTAATTAGAAAATTAACATGCATTATGCAGGGTTACTAAAATGTTGATACGATGTTTGGTGATATCGAAAATATAATAATACCAAATAACCTTGTATGGTAGTAAGGAGACGGTAGTTTCCTGTAACCTGCTATGAGTGTATCGCTTCATGAATGAAAATTTGCCTGCCTACATTAGAAACCAGGAACAGCTTTGTTATTATGAACTGTCATCGTGAGTTTGAGAGAGGCGAAACATTTATACCAATTTTGGTTTGTCCTATTTTTCAACATTGGATTAACTGTTTCGTCAGTATAAACACGCGGTCATGCTATGCATGCGGTTGCTCACTCGCCTTATTTGGGGCAATTCGTCCACGGCGGCTACTCAAAAGAAACGGAACTGGTTAGTAACTAAAATTACTAAATAATTAGTAACGCTAGTCGCATGTGGCTCGTCCACTGCGCTACTCAAAAGTAGCGCAACCAGTTAGCAACTCCCCAAGCTACATAAAAAACACAATCACTCAAGTACCTACGCGGCGCGGTTTAGAAAAGCTCTCGATCTCGAAACTAGTCGCAACCAGCATCTGATCAGCATCAGATGAGCGATCAGCATTTCGAGTCTCCCAGATTCCTTTGAGAAGAGCATCGTGTATGAGCCTCCATAGAAATACTATAGGTATACCGCAAGCGCGGTACCGCGCCTTAAGTATGCGCGGGGAGGTGGGAGGGTGGGACGGCGAGAGCGATGACGGGTGGGGGAGTGGGACGGCGAGAGCGATGAGCCCCCTCCGTCTCGCCGCTCGCGTACCAAAGGCGCGGTACCGCGCTTGCGCTATACCTATAGTGCAATTACATTCTAGCAACTCATTAGTAATTTAAGTTAGTAACCAAGTTATTTCGAGTAGCGCCGTGGACGAATGGCCTGAAGCAACGAAATTGCATAATCATCAATAACATACCTTCCAGCACTGTTAGTGGATATTTATTCGCGAGTGTTAAATACAACAGAGCGGCCGACACGGACCCCGCCACTTTGTAAAATACTGCGCGACGGGGCGAAGGCTCTGCGGCTTCTTTGTCTTTTTCATTCTGGAAAAAAAATTAAGTAGGTAGGTATTTACTACCACTTCGTAAATACGCATGTTCCTAGACTAGCATTTTCATCCGTAACAAGTATGTAGTAGGTAACTGTCAAGAGTAGGTATCATGAGCAAATCGTGCCGTGAGCGTTTCGACAGGGTATAATTATAATTACCTTCCTTCGCTTTCGCATAGTCGTGTGAAAAAAAAAACTATTCTAGTTTAACGACCTCTTACCTCATCAATACGGGCACCTTCGATGAACCTAATATAATCCGAGTAAAACACAACTGGGCCGCACATCAGCGTTTGGAAGGCTAGAGTATATGCGAAATACTCGAGTGGGGACGGGATTTTCTTAAATTTCTTCAGCTCAACAGACTGTTCACTGGAATTATTGTTATCTTTTGCAACTAAATTGTCCTGTAGCGAGTAAGCAAGCGACGTCACCCTTTGCGTTATAACCATGAGGGGACCTAGAAGTAAATAAAATGGTATATTGGAAATGGGTACCTATTAAGTTTATGTTAGACCTGCACAGTCAGTCTCGTCTTCACTTCCTCTCTTTCGAAACTTTAGTTGGCCTCTGTGCAGTGCCTTTTGAGAATACAAAACAGAATAGTGTTTACCTGTAATATCCAGTGTATAGTCAGCTGTATGGTATATCTGTCGATGCAGGTGGACACACGATAGATATAGCATAGAAGCAGCCAATATAACACTGGGAACAAAGTGAACACTGTAGTCCAATCAATGGAAATCCCATAGATTCGTGAGGATTATCTAATAACACCCGCGCAAAAGGTTTGCAGGTGCTCACGCCTCTCGCTTGCGTACAGTGGCTTGGTCAGAGTTCTAAATTGTGTTGTCTTAAAGCTGAGGCGCTGTGGAGCGTCGGCAAACCTTCTGTGCAGGTGTATGTAGGTATTTGTATAATGCATTTTTGGGACTAGGTTTGCTACAAACTCCCACCACTGTTACTCCCGTAAACCAGGAGCAGGGGGTAGGCGTTAAGCTTGTCAATCCTTATGATTCACTGATACACAATGATTGAAGATATTGCCTTTTAACTGATTCAGCTGTGGATGTTGGCTCATACCCAATTTAGTGGTAGAATAAAGATACTTACTTGCCCATGATATGATGTGGAACAGTTTTAAGCAAAGTATAACTCAACATGGGCATCACCGACAAATGGATTGCTTGCCTGAAATTCAAAATAATAGTATGCATCAATGATGACTTTGAACTTCATTAAAATTTGTGACTAACAATGAACTATCAAGGTTCTTTGTTTATAGGTACATAATTAAATTGTCATGCAGTCCGACATAATGTCTTAGGACAATGAAAATGAAATTATTTATAAAAAGGTTTATAACATAAAAAAGGTATTTAAATGTAAAATAAACAACATTACCTAATTTAATGTAAGCATAGTTGAAATGGAACAAAATAAATTACCTTCCAAAACAGAAATAGCCCATTATTAAACCTATGGCAAGGCACACAGTATGTCGAAATTCTGATGAAGCAAACTTCAGCGGCTTCCGAAACAGTAGAGCCAGGCATAGTGCAGCAACTTGTGCAATCAAAAAATTAACCTAATAAAGAAAAAAAAGCTAAGGACTCATGTGCAACAAGTGAATCTAACAAAATAATTATGCAAAGTGTATTTATCCATACTTGTTGCATTTAGTAAAACAACTTGGCATGTCACATTATTCTAGATTAACATTTCTTAACCCAATAACATGCACCAAATTAGTAATGATAATATATTCCAAATACATAGGTATTAAGCAGTAACTTATAAAGACATGCCAAGGTTGTAAGGTAAGGAAAAATAAAACGGAGTACACTACTTAATTCAATTTTTATAAGTGTAAAATCAAGATTTCAAAATTAAGCCATTAGATTCTATTCTACTAGCAATTAAGTACAATATTATTTTCATACTTCATAGACTCATTGAATAAAGAAATAAAGTGAACAATGTCCTGTACCTATCTCTGTTATGTTAATTTGCAATTTTATTGTTGTGAATACTGCTTAATCATTTATGATAAGCTTTGATAAGCCTATTAGTCATGATTCTAGACATTTTCCTATAAGAATTAATAATAAGTCTATAAAAGGAATCATGCATTTTTTTATTCAAATTATTTAAGGGCTTAAATGGGCTACAAAAATACCTACATCTAGCAGATAACTATAGCTCAGCAAGTTGTTAAAAAATATAGTCAGCAAGGCACTACATTGCCACAAAACTATCATGTTTAGAAGAATCCTTTATATCTAATCTAATAGATGATTTGAATATTTCCTAAAACACTGCTAAAACTTCTGTACAAAAGTACTATACAAAAACAAATAAATAAAATTGAAGTGTCTGTTTGTAATATTAAAATAACAGATTTTCACTAAATGCATATGAAAGTACATACGTTACTTATATCAAAAACGCAATTTAAAAATGTTTTGTCTATCTGTCTGTCTGTCCATCTGTCTGTATGTTTGTTCCGGGTAATCTCTGAAACGGCTGGACTGATTTTGACGGGACTTTCACTGGCAGATAGCTGATGTTACAAGGAGTAACGTTTGTTTTCGAAAAATAATTAGGGTGCCCCGGGAAACATGAAAAATCGTGGGAAATTCAATGCACCAATATTTTTATAAAATTTATGCGTACGAAGTCTCAGGCACAGCTAGTAAAATTATCTCAAGACTAATAATTCTCTGTGATAATAGGTATACTTGCATTAATATATAAATAAATGATGGTGATAATAATTTGATACAAAGAAAATGGCATGATTCATGAAAGTTCTATACTTAACAACAACATTATAAATATTACTTACTAAATCTATAGGAAGACCAATTCCGCTGGATAGAAATAAAAATAATTTACTACCATCATAATAATCATTGTAAGTCATTGCTGTTTTGGCTTATTTGCTGTAATAAAAATAATGGCTGAAATAAGATAAAATCTTTAAGTAACACTTCATATCAGTAATGTTAAACTCTTACCTCGCCTGTTGTTGATGTCTTCTTAGATCATACGATAACTCAACAATGGTTAAAGGTAATAAATCTTGAACATAAAACACATTCATATATTCACTTCATTGGTTAATAGAAGATGATAGTTACGACGTGCTGGTACTACTACCCAAGTACTACAAACTACAAATACTACATTAATTGACTCAGTAAATACATATCTATTTTGTATATAATCGCTGTCGTCTTGAATCACCACACCTTGGATAGATATTATGTGTATAGGTACCTTCAACTTCGCGTAACGAAACGAGTCCAAAGGGAATTAGTATATTGAATATTACAGTGATTTCTCTGTGTTAAACCAGACAAAATCAACAAACGTAGGCAAAGAATATATAGGAGTAAACGAAGCAAAACAGTAAGTTTATTTGTAGTATAGTAACTGTTTGTTTTGTAATCTATATAGTATTATATTCCTTGAATGAAAATAAATAGTTAATTGTAATTTGTTGTAAATTTGTAAACTTTCGATGTCAATGTCATCAGCCATGTAATTTATGTCAGTCATGTCATGTCAGTTCAGGGTTGCCAGACTTCGTGAATGGGGAGATCGTACGGTGGGTAAATAAAAAATCGTATTCCCTAAGAAGGCTCATGCAAAAAAATAGTACGATTCTAACAACTTTATGTTTATTATAAATACTTTTATTGTAATGAAATCAGCATAATAAAATAGTAATACTCTTTACGGAGATAAGTAGTGTGTATCTACTTATGTCCGTAAAGGTAAAGAGTTTTACTATTCAGCTCATTCATTGGTTAGTAACCAATGACAACGGTCACTGACCAATGAAAAAGCTGCCGCCATGCTGATGCCTGTGCCGTGCCGGATAGTGGAAAAACGGCCATTAACAATGAACTAAAATGTATCTTTCACGTTCTTTATTTAAGTACCTATATACCTATAGGGCTTTATCGATTCGACACGTAGAAGAGATGGCATAATGGCATGGCTCAGGGGCATGATGGCATATGGTCCGGTCCACTTCCATTGACCGTTTTTCACTGACCAATGACAACCCCGCCAAAATCTGCCCCGCCGTCGTGCCGTTCCCGGTGCCGTACTGGCTAGTGGAAAATCGGCCTTACTCGTAGACTTCTACGGTCAGATCCGGCCGTTTTCCGACTGCACGGCACGGCACCGGCACAGTGACAGCTATTTGCGGGGTTTTCATTGGTCAGTAACCAATGACAACTGGTCACTGACCAATGAAAAAGCTGCCGCCATGCCGGTGTCGGTGCCGTGCCGTGCCGTGCAGTCGGAAAACGGCCAGACGACAAAATGTATCGATGGTACCATCTACTGTGTATGGCGTAGACGATTTTACTGCGTTCCATTCACCATAATTTTTGTTATTTTCGTTCACAAAAACTGTTGAAAACGATAATAATAATGATCACTTTCAGTACAAATTGGTTCAAGTGGAACGACATATGCTGCGTTCCATTCACCGTAATTTTTGCTATTATCGTCCACAAAAACTGTTAAAAACGATAATAATAATGATCACTTTCAGTACAAGTTTGTACAAGTGGAACGAGTAACAAAAATCGTCTGGAACGCAGCATTTAAAAATGAATTCTGTCAATTCATTCTCCGATAGAGATGTAGGTAAGTGGTACGATATCCTCGATATTTTTACTTTAAGTCGATAGGGATTTTTTATCCATACCTATTTCTCGTACGAGTGCTGTGCATTATACTGAAACATTAATAATATATTGTTTTATTATTGTTTTCATTTAATGATAATAAAAAATGAGACATAAATAGGTTTTTCTGAATGTTCCGTCAATGCAAACCATGAGTAATAATTTACTAAGCAACAAAAACACGCACATACAATGTTTTGTTCGAATGTTTCATCCAGTGCAAACGCAGGGTAAGATTTCCATGGATATTATCGTGCACGGTATTTGATATCGATATACCACCACTTACTCTTCACTTCCCTAGACTTTTTCTTGTTTGCTTCTGTCAGTTTTTGGTAGGTACATCACATGTCAGTTAGTTGTGAGGAGTGCGTGCGGCTTTGGTGGAAATTTTAAAGGTTTACGAAACGAAACAAGATAAAAAAAGCATTTTACTTTCATTACTTTGTATAAATAAGCACTTACTTGAAAAATGTCGATTGGTTCTGTTTATGAAACCGCTTATAAAGGCGACTTTAATCAAGTTAAAGTAAAAGTTGATGAAAATAGTGCTTTAATTAAAACCGCTGATTCCGTAAGATATCACAATATTATGATATTATTATGATATACTGAACACATACATAATACACGAAGTTTAAAAAAACAATTATTTTACCTGTCTATTACTGTACATTTTTTTCAGAATGGACGTCTTTTAATCCATTGGGCTGCGTTAGGGGGTAACAAGAATTTAGTGGATTTTTTGCTTGACTTGGGAAGTCCAATCGATCCTGTGGATGACACAAACTCTTCGCCTTTGGTGTTAGCTTCTTCCGCTGGGAGACTTGACGTAGTTAAACTACTGCTTGATAAAGGAGCTAATGTAAATCATAAGACCACCCGTGGGCAGTCATCTTTACTGTATGCTTGTTCTAAAGGCCATTATGAGGTGAGTACCTAAGCTAAGGGCATGGGCATACCGGGCAGGTGCCTTACAGTTAAGTATTTATAGTTCTAATTCTGAACATTGCCAGGCATAGGCCAAAACATTCTCAACTAGGCTAAAAACTATGTTCGCCCATAACTATGGTTCATATTAATTCAAGTACATAGTGAACTAAGCTAGTAGCAATCTAATAATTTGATTTTCAGGTTACAAAATTATTAATCAATATAGGAGTAAATGTGAATGAAGCAGACATATTAGGTGCAACACCTCTGCACAGAGCGGCAGCACAAGGAAGGAACGGCATTGTGGAGCTGCTTCTAACGATTCCCGGAATTGAAGTGGACTTGTGTGACTCTACTGGCTCTACACCACTGTTAGTACCTCTAGGATAATCGTAATACTCTTGATCTACAGATTTACCCCCATAGAAAGTTATGATGGTCTTACACTGGCATTACAAATCACTTGTTCCTAGTAATGCTTGGTAACCCAATGTAAACCATGAAGTATTATGTTTTTTTACTGGCTAAAAATCTCTATGGATTTGGTGGTTTAATTACTTAATTATTATTATAAAAAAAACGTATTAACTTAAGTTATAGTCATGATAATCTCTTACAGACATCTAGCCTGTGAAGAAGACAGAGAGGCGGTAGCATGCATGTTGGTTAAAGCGGGCGCTCGAACAGAATTAGAAAATAGAGAGAAGAAAACTCCTTTAGATATGTGTTCTGTTAAGTTAAGGCGGATGTTATCCAATTTAATGGATTAAATACGATTTAAGAATAAAACTGGTTATTGCAAAAATATAATTAAGTACTGTCAGCATTTGGAACATCTATTTATTTTTTTAATAGGTACTGAGGGATTTAGGGATTTTTTATGGTAAAAGGGAAAGATACTTGGTTGGCAGCCCTGTGTGTGATTAAAATCCATCGCCAATGTTAAAATCTTTTCATTGTCTATGTATGTGACTGACATTGACTTTTTAGGGATCCGTACCAAAGGCCCTAGTCCCTATTACTATTACTCTGCCAACAAGCGAGTCAGCAGCTTCTATTAGTTATCCTAATTTCAATAAAATTATCCATTGAGATGGGTCCGCACATATGGGGAAGAAAGTATAGAACTAGAACCACGTCTATGATTAAAGAGTTGAGTAAATGAATTTATAGAATTATATAACCTCATGCACAACTTGTAGACATCTGTTAAAAAAACGTACTATTATCAATGCGAGGAGGATTCATGCCGTTTTACGATTGTATAAATGCTGCGTTCCATTCACCGTAATTTTTGCTATTTTCGTCCACAAAAACTGTTAAAAACGATAATAATGATCACTTTCAGTACAAGTTGGTGCGAGTGGAACGAGATTAGTGATCGAAGATAACGAAATTAACAGTGAATGGAACGCACCAAAACAGGTACCTATCTCGATTCAAATGCTTCGGTAGGTATAAATTCCGCCCCTTATTATAGTACGAACCCTCAACATGTGAGACCGACGTACGCTTGACCAGTTTTTTGTACTCTGTGTGATTTGTTTTGTTTTCCGGTCTGCCTGTCATTCTGACACGCTAGGTACGATTTATCAAAACAAAACGAAATATTTAATCGATTTTGCTTGAGTGGCTTTGAATTTATATAAAAATGCTTTATTTTATTAACTTAATTAACTCCACATAATCTATATTTAGTAAATACTGACATGGATACCTTAATAAATTTGAATGATGTAATTTTTAATCACTATTTCTTGATAGGTGGATTATTTTTGAGTTATTTGATTTATCGTATTCTTTATTCGCTTTTGGATGATAATAATTATATGCGGACACAATATAAAACCCGGGGTCATACTTGGAGAAGTATACAGTGTAATACTTCAATACCGTACAATATTCACGTAAGTATTTATATAAATAATAATAATAATAATAAATCGTTTATTTCGGAAAGATCCATATTAAGGTAGCACAAAACAAACTAAATATATAAAACAAGTCTACGGGCGGTTATATGGGACGTGCGCTCTCGTCCAGTGCTTCACGAGAGCACGCTGTTGGTACTTTTCCATATCCTGTAAATAAATGTATACCTACAGCTACAGTATAGAAGTGGCGGACTGTTTAATTTCATAGCGATATTAACGTTTATAAATGCGAAATACACTCCCAAAGTGAGAGATCGAGAGTATCATAATCATTTCTGTACATACAGTCCAGCATTAATATTAATAATAATAATATTAGCCCTTTTAACCTCCCACTGCTGGGCACGGTTCTCCTCTCAATGCGAGGGGGATTCAGGCCATAGTCCACCATGCTGGCCCAGTGCGGATTGGTGGATTTCACATGTCTAAGACATGCAGGTTTTCCTCATGATGTTTTCCTTCACTGTAAGCAAGTGATAATTATATTAAAGTTATGATTCACACATAGATTTCGAAAAATCCAGAGGTGTGAGCCAGGGTACACACAACCACACACAGCATACCATCCAGCATTAAATAATAATTTTATTTTAGTGCACAAATTGTGGAAAGCTTATGTTACCAGTGGTTGGTCTTTTCTGTGAATGCTGTGCTGTGAGTGCATGCAAAAGATGCCATAGATCTATAGACAGGAAACTGAGGTGTAAGCAGATCACTTGGCCCAATGACAAACCATTTTACCATCATTGGGTGACTGGTACGTACTAATCCAAAGTTCAAATATGCAAGTACTCATGGTACCATTATTTATTAAATACGCATACATACATTACATGCTGTACAGGCTCTTCCCTGATAGAGGGATCTCCAAACTTTTACGTTAAAGTATTTTGAGAACTGGAAAACACAAAGGCAAATCCATAAGCCTATCCTATAAGGTTAAAATGCACTTGAGACAACTCAGTCATCGCATATATGTACATGCGTAAACTAGATAACGTTCTGATCAATGTTTCTAATAATCTAATAGTTTGGCTGGGTGACTAAATGTTTCATCTCGTTATAAAAGCAACAGCAAAAAATCATATAAAATCTACTTACAGTTGGAACAAATAGTGAGAGTGATCACAATGAGGAAGGATATAAGAAATATTTCTGTTGTTGGTGTCAAAGAACAAAAGTGTGGCACACATCTCCATTTAACGATTCTCAGGTAATAGAAAAATATTAATATATTTTTTAGCTCTAATGAAAATTAAAGAGTTTGAATGTTATTTCAATTTTTTTTAATATTTATTTTCAATAACATTTTCCAGGAATGTGATTTTCAAAAATATAGGAATATTATAATTCCACCTGCGTGTGTACAGTTAGAGAAAGGAGACATTCCTAAAATAGAACCTCCAGGTATTGATGAGTGGGAGCCACTTATTATTTTAGGTAAGTGTTTTATTCATTTTTATTCTGATTTTGTTTCAAACAGTTAAAAAAATATACTGTCTGGTTACTACTATTATTATTTATTATTATTTACTATACTAGCTATTGCCTGCGGCTCTGTCCGCTTGGTACTTGGAGATATTAGCCTATAGCACTCATGGAGATAGTGTAGCTTTCTATCAGTGATAGAATTTTCAGAATTGGATCTGTATTTCCAGAGATTACCCCTAAATAAAAACTTTTACTCTTTATAATATTAGTATGATACTTTATAATTATTTTCAGCAAATCCCAAATCTGGCAGCAACAGGAGTGATGAAGTACTATCTATGTTTAGGGGTTTACTTAATCCTATTCAGGTAAAACGAATTTAAGTGTACCATAAAATAGATATACTCATTCATGTATTCTTCACACAATTACATAAATGTCACGTATTTTTGATAGGTGGTGGATATCAGTACAACTAGTCCAGAGAAGGTGGTTCGATGGCTACCCTCAAAGTGTCGGCTGATGGTCGCGGGAGGAGATGGCACTGTGGCATGGGTACTGACCTCACTGTTCTCTGCCCCACATGTGAAGGTACTATACCATTTTCACACATACATTTAATGTGTCTATAATGCCACACATTTTCAATTGGGAGCTGCAAAGGCAGATATGGGAAAAAAGATAACAAGAGGTATTCATAACAACTTCTCGAGATCACAAATGCATACCTGTCATTTTACTCTCATCAACATCAGTGTTATAATGTGTCGCATTGTAACATGTACACGTCACTATTATCATTTATTTCTAGGCGGCTGTTTCCATATTACCAACGGGAACCGGTAACGACCTGTCTCGCGTGCTGGGATGGGGCACCGGCTGTATTTCGCACCTCGACGCACATTCCATCATCAGCGCAATCAGACAAGCGACCCCGCAGCCACTTGATAGGTACCAATTGTCAATAGCCCTCGCAAGTAGGGTAACCATTTTCATAGATTTTCCATTCTAAATTCGATTGAGAACTCACCGCGTTTTTGGCAGGCCGCGTCGTATACTTTTCTGTCCCTTATATGAGGTGCCCTTTGACGCCAAAGAAAAATGAATCTTATTGGGCACTATCAGGTTTATCTGTTTCTATTGTTAATTCAATAATAATGATATATGTAGATAAACCATAATAACATGAATAAATAAGGACAATTTTTCTTTGAGATTCTTAAACGTCAAAAGGCATCTCATGTACTTACCGAATAAATAGGGTTTATTGCAGTCGAAATAAGCAGATACCAATTTTAGATAGTTTTTTTTTATTTCTATTCCCTAAAGTGTAATATCACTTAGTAAAGAACGTTTTGCGATGTGACTCGCCGAGTAGAAACAAACCCGCTTGTAAAATGATCATAGATGGAAGATCACAATAACACCTAAGCGGAGTCGTCTGGGCCGGCTGCGGCCGCAGCGCGTGCTGTACGCGTACAACTACGCGAGCATCGGCGTGGACGCGCAAGTCGCACTCGACTTCCACCACGCACGGACACAGTTCCTCTACAGATACGCCAGCCGGACGCTCAATTATGTGAGTATAACTAATAATAATGGACAAGATGGAAGGCAACCGCGGCACCGAGAAGATGGTCCGATACATGGACCTCACATAGAACGAACATGGTCTAAGCACCCGGGCCCCAACACTCCACTAAGCCCGTGACGTCATCACAGTAGGCGTGGCTTAAGTAAGTGTCGGCGTTGGTCCTGTGCAGACGTCTTGCAAATGTTCGTATCCCCAATATAATTCTACTCGACACTAGATGGCGACCCTTTGTACGTCTTTTTTACCATCCTACACTTAGTGACTTCTAGTGCAAAAAGTTGAACTACGTACTAACATCGACATAGAGCGAAGCGAGTAGTTTTGCTATTGACCGGTAGACAGAAATGGACAAGTAGGCGTTATCTAACACCCATTCACCCGTGCCTTTACCCGCGCAAATTGTCAAGCGTCGTTTCATAGGGAAATCTACTAAGAACATCTCTTCTGCCAATTATCTCTATGGTCAGATACCATAAAAGGCGCAGTTTCTACAAGGCGGTACACAGCTCATATGACCGGGACATTTGGAAGGGCATCCGCTATAGTCGCGATCCTCAGAATTGAGGGAACGTGGAAGAAGAAGAAGAACTAATAATTTAACGCTTCTTTTTGTCAGATTAAGATCTTTGTCAGATAGAACTGGTTTTTAATTTATTTCTGCTATTAATGGTGGGTCTTCCTAAGAACTATACTATTGGCGGGGTTAAATTTCGCGTATTTAGGTTTGCAGACCGGTTAAGATAAGACCTTACTTACGCCCACTATTGTATGAGAATGTAATAGTCAAAAGTTGGTGGGATATCGGGGGAAACGAAAAATGATGATTGATCCGAAGATAAAAGCTTGGACGGACCAATCAAAATGTTAAATGCGGTCACACATGCAGTGGCAATGCATATGTTAAGTTGTGTAAAAATTTACGCGCGGCACACCCCCGAACAATGGCTCGCGCGGCGACTTTGCTCCATATCGCGGCCGCCGCGCGAACCAATGCTCGAGCGTTTGCAGTGCGTAATTTATACTCGGCTTAACGGCCCGGCCACGACTTCGCGCTTCAGCGACGGGCGACAGCGCGGGGGTGCTAAAATGTTGCAACGCGCGCGTTGCCGCCGAGAGCGGCAGCTCGTGCAACATTTTTGTACCCCCGCGCTAAGCTGTCGCTGATAGCTACAAGGTCGTGGCATTCCTTCCACTCGACACCACCGGTGGTGTCGTATGGAATCTCTAGTCCATACGACACCACCCTAGTGATGTCCAGAAACGCGTGTTTTTGACAAACAGCTCCCAGTTCATTAAAATAAATAAATAAATATCAGACATACATTGATCCGACCCCAAAGTTATTATTTCAAGTTATCTATAGTTAAACGATAATTAATAAAACAGAGTTTATGAAATAAATATAAACTAAACTAACTAAACTAACAGATAAATATAAACTTTATCAAATGACATACCTCATTAAGAAACTGCTTGAACTTAATTGGAGTTTTCATATCAACAACTTTGTATGTAGGTAACCTCACTAATAGTCGGTGGTGTCGTTTTGGTGGTGTCGAGTGGAAGGAATGGGTCGTGGCCGGGCCGTAAGGCGCGGGGTGTCTAGGCTGGCTATGCTGGGTCTATGGTCTATGGGTTATCGGTCAGTATGTGTGTGTGTGTGTCAGATGGCGTACGCGTTCCTGGGCGTGGGTCGCGCGCTGGACGACGGCGGGTGCGGCGGGCTGGAGCGGCGCGTGCGCGTGTGGGCGGCGGCGGCGCGCGAGCCGCTGCCGCTGCCTCCGCTGCAGGCGCTCGTCGCGCTCAACATACCCTCCTGGGGCGCCGGCGTCGACTTGTGGAGTCAGTCATACTTTATTTATACACCCATATCCTATTAGTGGACCTACCATTACTGTACTAATGCATCTGTACATTGAAGATATGTTTTGTAGAAATAGGTGCAATGGTCTATTTGACGGTTTTTTAATCCAAATCAAGTGTTTTTATATTTCTCGTCTGTCTTTTGTGCGAGTATCACGGAAAAACTGCTGGACCGATTTCATCGAGGTTTTCACTAAAATATAGCCCATACTTTGAATTAGACACACATCTATCACTTGTTACTATCACAAGATAGATACCTATCATAACGTCGTATCATTGCGGGTTGAGCCGCGGAACAAAATCCGAACTGTAATTTTTTTGGGATCACATTATGCGCTAGTGGAGCTGCGGATGAAAGTTAGTTTTAATTAAATGGTGGAGTTGTCGCTCAGATGAATTTACGAAAGGAATCGACAAAGAATACAATACCTGTAGGATGTTTTTAACTTTGGCTCATTTCGAATTATCTGTTAGGTATGGGACCCGAAGAAGAGGTGGGAGACCAAAGTATTAGCGACGGAAGACTCGAGGTAATGGAACTTTGATATTGTATATGCATGGTACCGATTTGTATTTTAAATATTGACGGTTATTTGTTTACTTTGTAGGTAGTCGGTATATCGTCATCATTCCATATCGCGAGACTGCAGTGCGGTTTAGCCGAGCCATATCGGTTTACTCAGGCATCTAGTCTTAAGGTAGGTAATAAATTTAATAATTTCAGACATCAATGTAAATACAATAAATATCGTCAGACTAATACCAACCAACCAACCTTGGCGTCATCATTGGACACCATTGTCGATCCTGGCTTACAGGAGTAACAGTGGTGGCAGAGTGTGGCGGGCCTAGCCCCATTTAAAAAAAATTACTAATACCTACTGTATGGTACTCACCGCGCAATGTACAGCCGAAACAATGGATTGGTTGTACGTTGCGCGCTGCCAGACATTTCGTCCGAAATGTCGTTTTCGTTTGAAACAGAGTAGGCCCTCTGGGATCGCCCCCAGTCCATTTTACGATACCCATAGTACGAGCGGCGTTGCTCAGTGGCCTTTTCGTATTACAAAAAGGCTATCAACGACTATATCGCTGAGACATCGTTACGGTTTTGTTTACGTGAATCGGGCCACTGAGCAACGCCACTCGTATATGGGTATCGTAAAATGGACTGGGGGCGATCCCAGAGGGCCTACTCTGTTTCAAACGAAAACGACATTTCGGACGAAATTCGCGTATTTCCTACTACGTTTCTCATTGATTCCGACATTTCCTACGAACGAAAATTGTTTGAAGTCTACGGCGTCGTCGAATCTAAACGTCAAAAAATTTTCGTTAGTAAGAAATGTCGGAATCAATGAGAAACGTAGTAGGAAATACGCGAATTTCGTCCAAAATTTCGTTTTCGTTTGAAACAGAGTAGGCCCTCAGACCGGCGCGATTTACGAAAAGTCTATTTCCAAAATTCGCCCCTGAGGGAAGCGAACTCGCAACAACTCTGTGCTTTTGGCAACGATTTAATAGTTACTGATTATGGTGTAGCCATAGATGTATACCTACGTACATTTTTTTCAACTAATTTTTTAATTTATTTCCTACAGATCGAACTAGAGGGGTCGTGTGCCATGCAAGTGGACGGCGAGCCGTGGATGCAAGGCGCCGCAACGATATTCATAGAGCCAGCAGGACAAAGTGTAATGTTACGCGCCAACGCACGCAGAGACGAATGATCACTTGTCTACTGCTTTGCAAAGGCGGTTCGTACTATTTTGAATCTCATCTGGTTCCATAACACTTTATTATTGAAGTATCTATTATAGTTAGATAGAGGAATGTAATATTTAAAGACATTTAAAATTAATCAGTTACTAGTCAGTGCCAATTACTTATTATTTGACGCGGTTGCGTTATCTATATAGTAATAAAGATACTCAAATAACCGAAAGTTTTAAATTTTTTTTCACGGTTCCTTGTATTCGTTGTTAGTGTGAGTTATAAACTCGGTAAAATAAGTATGTATGAAATAATGTGTAGGTACCTCGTCTCAGTACACGCAGCGTCTGTTAGTGTTGAAATAAGTACGTTATAGTCTGACCGCTACCGCTGTGCCACTCCTTATGTACGCGAGCGGCGAGACGGGGGGTGCGAATCCACTCCCCACCTCCCCGCGCATACCTAAAGGGCGCTCCACATTCACGCCGTGAACACCCGCGAACGCATTGTTTACGCAGCGTGAACAATGCGTTCGCGGGTGTTCACGGCGTGAATGTGGAGCGCGCTTAAGGAGTGGCACAGCGGTAGCGGTCAGACTATAGTAGGTATGGGTGGTCGGGTGTCCACAAAGCATACACATTCTTACTACAACTCAGTTGTCTTGTGTTGTGGAACTAAAAGAACGTTATAATAACAACAATTTTAATATACACAATACAACCACAATATTAATACATGATGGAATTCTATCATTAAATTACTACACACATCCTGTTGACTAATGGGACATATGTCAAAACAATAGGTAGAAAATGGAAGGTTGGTGAAAGGCTACCACGGGCATTACGTCCAGTTTATAAAATGTGTATTTACAATATATACACATAACAATAAACAGTCAACATACCAAGTTATGTAAACCATCGAACTACATACAACTACAAAAATTCACCTACTTGATCATAAACTTCTACGACAAAATTGAACACACAGGAATTTGTTTGTAACAACGATTACGATTTTGTTAGTGTGTTAATAAGGAACATAGTTTCGAATGTCAAACATTAATTAAAAAATAGGTACCTTTGGTACTATCGGCTATTATGTAATTATACAACAATTTTATATTTTCTAGTCACTAATAATAACATGATTACTTTTCAATGTTAAACATTTATAATCTCCAAAAACAACAGATAACGTTTAAATAAGTATTACATAATTATTTAATTTGTGACTAATATCTTCGCTTTCAGATAATGGCCAGTTACCACTGTTTAGGGTAATTTATTATAAACTAGTCTACATTCCCAATATATCCTTGCATAATCGGTAGGTATTGTTTACATAGGCTCATAACTGAATGTGTACCTAAACAAATACATCATAACATTATATTATACAACTACCTCAAATATCCAATTAATAACATGGTTTGGTAATATTTTCTAGATAATTTGTTCTATGGGATTGTTGTAGTATACCTATCTATTATATAAAAAATAAATAAAGAATAAATAAATAAAAAGTATATCAAACAAAACATGCAGGTAATTAAATATACCTGAAACATGTAAGTAGTAATTACAATATCAAAGACAATGTTTAATCTTATTTTATTAATCACCCAGCCAGAATAGCAGTTTATAAATGTACGGTCGAAGGTACTCCAAAAAGTTAAGAAATATTGAATACTTAAAACACTTGTATAAATTCCAGAGGAATGTATGATTTACTTATCAAATGAAAATAGACATAAAAAAATAAAATATGTTAGATTACTTGTGGTGTTTGAACTCTAATTTTGGCACGTAGTAAACATAATAAGTAATTAATTTACAAAAAACACAGCCACTAATTCTGCGGTTCAATAAACTCCACAAAAACATTTTAAAAATAAAGTCAAGACTTGATCGCAGTTAAAGTTATGAGATGGCATGTCCAACTTTTAATAACTCTTTCTGAAACGATTTACCAATAGTACAATAAAATTGTAGGCTACTTGGTGCTATATAAAGGCTCAGACTACAGTTTTTATAGTGTTTCGAGAAAAGGGTATAGCAACATCTTACGATATCCACTTGGCAGAGGCACTGCCGTTTGGATCTATCTATATCTTGTAAAATAGTTGTATAAAATATAGTAATACAGATCAATTAGATCACAAACATTACCCAGTAATTGCTATAGCAATCACATTGTGGTAAACATTGTTATTCAAGTTCGACTTTTCACTGTATGTTTTATGTAGCTTGAAATCATGGTTTGATTTAGGTACTAATAACTATAGGTACCACCATAAACTGTGACTATACTATGACGGTAATTATCAAATGCTACATTGGAAATACTAGTGTGTACTAGTTAATAAATAAACTTGTGTCAAGCCATGCCTAAAACTTGGCATGGAAATTCCTACCTACTCTAAGTTATCACAAACATAAAAAGCTTTATCGACTGAACTAACATAAATAACGTTTTCTAAATGAATTATTAATTTAATTCGGAATTAATTTTTATGAATTGTATGTATAATTAAAATGGGAAGACTGGTTAAAACATAAGGCTGTTGCGATATCATACAAAACCCTTTGACATATTGGTTGATGTATATCGTTATAATAATAATAAAAAACTTATAATACCCCTCTCTTTTTTCGTCCGGAGTTAAAAACATATCAAAAATAATATGAAAGATCTAATATAATAAATCTACTTGTGATTAAAATTGGTTTTACATAAATCACTAGTGTGATGGCGGCCGGAGGCGTCAAATCTACACTACCTACTCTACAAAAAAATCTCTCAAAAAATATGTACTTATTACTAAATAAAAAGCTCCTAGGAATTCAATTTCCGTACTCCAAAATTAATTCGAAGTTGTTCTAAAAATATGAAAGTGAGAATAGTATGGGGTGCAAGTCTCACGAATGCTGGAATGTATCCTTTGAAGAATGCGAGTGGACTCTCCTTGGCAGTGCTGGTGATGAGTTGCAAGATGCTTGTTACTTCACCAGGTTTTGCATTCATAGCTCGAGTTTTCAGGACATCTACTGGTTGAGTCATTGTTGTTGCAATTGCACCCTGAAAACCATAAATATTTTTTAAAGTCTTAGTTAAAACATCTGTATTTTTATTATTTTTATTGCCTTATATGCCTCACTCTTACCACATATTTATATTAATAATTGATGTATAAATCACAAATGTATGATTAATTCCTTTAGGTGGAACCCTAAAAAAACTTTAATAAATACTTACAGCTAATAAACTGGAGGTGAAATGTGTAATAACATTATCACCAAAGTATGGTGATGCCAAGAGGATTTCCTTGATCTTATCATAAAATGATAATTGACCAATAGTCATGAGGATTGCGCGGCTACAGGTCATCGAAGCACCGGCCCACAGTCGCAGTACACCCTCAGTTGATGCCACTTTCCATAAGCCATGAACGGCATTCTTGTAGCTATAGTGAAATATAATTAATAATTATCTTAGATCCTATAACAATTCTCATTGTTTTAAATTGTTGTTTAGTAATAATAATAATATAACGTCATGACTTACTTCCCATTCGGGGCTTGAATGGCCATACACCACTACATTGTGGAGGTATTAAGTCAACTCAAAGCCCACCAGATAGTCAGAACCCAATGTGACAAGTGGTGAACCTTGTCGCCGTATATACAGGAACTGACTGACTGACTGTTTAGTAATATCTAACAAATTGGGGAACTTTAAACTTAATAATAATAATATTAGCCATCCGTGTCCAATTGTTGGGCAAAGGCTTCCTTCCACTCCCTCCACTCCTCCCTTTCGTGGGCTATACATGACCACTCCCTCTCAAAGGTGTCCAGTTCATCATACCATCTCCAACATAAACTTAAACTTTTTTAATTTACAATTGTTATTAATATACTTAATTATATTTAATAGGGCAACAATGAAACACTTACTTTCTCCTCTGTTCAGGGGGGAGTTTGACATCATTTTGCATCCGCACATTGACTAAATCAGCTGGATTTCCTACAAATCCACCTGCAAAGCCACCAAGTCCCGCTAGGAATGCAGACATGTAGAAAGGTATAGCTTTACCCTAAAAAGAAAATGTAATAATAATCTTAACATTATCTAGGTACAAATTGTGGGGATTGAATACAAAATATTTGTTTAAGTACTCACATCTTTTGGAGTGAGCTTTTGTTTAGCCATCTCATATATTCCAAATCTAGCAGTTGAGTAGGTCAACTGCCGCAGAAGAGAGGCTGATATACCATTATAAAGACCCATGATTCCTAAAAACACAGAAAATCAATAGATTTATAATTACATAGGTGATATATTTTCTGAGTGTGTACAACCCAAATCTCTTTAAAAGTAGGCATCTTCTGGGTGCGCTCGCTCCACCGTCGACCTCTCTGCCCCTACGGCAAGATTGAGGTCAAGAGCAAGCCCATTATAATAAAAAAAAATGACATTTGTTTCTGTATGTACAGGGTGTCATATTTTTTATTTTAAGTAGGGAAGTTGTCTGCTAACTTCCATCCAGAAAATCTAGGTAGTTTAGGTTAGGGTTCTTTTTAAATGAACACACATTGGTGGATAATAATCTAGTTGGTGGTGGTGAGCAACCGGTAAATAAATATATAAATAAATATTTTCCTGAATAATGTTAGAAATAAAATAAAATTGTATTTAGTGGAAATATGATTGTTTACCTTGGTTTCTCACAACAATGCCTGTGAGTTGGATCATTGAAATGTTTTTTCCTTTTTGAGTTTGCATCTGTACCTTGAGCAAGTCCAGTGGATGAGTGACGCAGGCCGCGCCGGCAGATGCAAGCCCACCGAAATACCATTTCGAAACCTTCACTTCTTTCGTTTTATCTGTTGTAGACATTTTCTACAACAACAATTCATTCAATAATAACACACAGAATAATCGATCCAGTGAAGGTGAGGCATATTGCAGCTGTGATTTATTAAATTATGGACGGTGGCGTAGGTACGTACTTTCTGTATGGCCTGATTATGCAAATTATGATTTCACACCTTCCCTCTCTTCTCTGTTCTTTTATTTAAATTGTGTACATACCTACTTTACAAATTAAATTGTCATGAAATACTGTGTAAGTACTTATCACTTGTATTTGTATACATTTCTATACGATCAATTCTGATTTTTTATTACGATTTACAGCATACTGGAAGTTACCGCAAAAAAAATATAAATAATCCCACAATTCTATAGTACAATACACGTATAGCTGCGTATAGCGAGTCTTTGGTATAGCGGTATAGCGTATAGTGATTCTATACAAAAATAGGTCATCGACCGATACCGATTGACAGAATGAATGAACTTTTGACAATAGATTGGCTGGCCAATGACTTTGACAGTCAGTTGACAGAATCTCACTGAATGACACCATGACACGTACTACAAACATAACCTATAAAAAAATAACCTTCAAATCGGTCAGCCAGCTATTTCTCATCTCAAGAATTTCAAGTCTGAAGTCAAGGCTGTACTAAAATAATAAATCTGGCAGACTTCTCCATCTTCCGTACCTAAATATAAAAATTCGTCACCGTATAATTTCAGGAAGTAAGTACTTACTTTTCCTTGTTCACAAAATATTAACGCCAAGATCTAATTTTCACTAAATTATTATTATTATTTATTATAAAATGCGAGCTGATGTTATTCCAATGACTAATTACCGAGCACTAAATACCGCCAGTGTATATGATTATGTAATATATCTCGGCTGCGAAATGGTATTACCGGTAAACACGAGCACGGACTAAGGTCGCGCGAGCGGTTTGTCTTTCGTTATGTACAAGCGACGAGTGTTTTAACACAACCAAACCAACCAGTAATAACTCTGTGACGCTTATCGTCCGTTGATGACGGCTTGTAGGGGAAAAGGAATTATCATTTTCATACATGAAGCCAACTGACAAGCTTGTTTCATACCTTTTTACTTGTGGTATTAATCATTTTGGAAACAAATCTATACCCAATAAGCACCTAATTTTGTTTCAGGATGTCATCGGATATTATGGCGTTCCTCCACTTGGATAAGCAGCTTTCAAGCAGAGTTATTACAGTGAAAGAAATCAATCAGTGTGATAGTTCATTTGTTACAAGCTGTGTGCTCAGCCACTGTATCAAAAATAAAACTGCTGTAATTGTAGTGTCTACACACAACTCTCTACAACATTATCATAATGTGGGTCTTAAAATGAATTGTAATTTACAAAGAAATGTTGATTCAGGATTGGTGGATTTTTTTGATTTAGGTGAATATTGTGTTAATAGTTTGTTGATGAACAGTACCTTACCACGATTGTTTGATAAATTAAAAGAAAAAATACTGTTAAAGCAACAGAAGTATGACACGGTGAATGTTATTGTGGATGGTGTTTCACACTTGTTTGATTTGAATTATTCACTGAGAGAAGTAAATGTATTTTGCAAGGAGCTAATTGAGTTTGTTAGTGGTCATAATAACTCATTTGTACTTTTCCACTGTAATGAAGCAAATGAGCATGATGACACACAGGTGATGTCAAATTTACTGTGCCACAGAGCGCACACTGTGTTTGAGGTTGAAAGCCTGACGTCGGGTTGGAGTGCAGACGTGTCGGGACACCTCACAATAAAACATCCAGGAATGAAGTTTGATACCGAGCATTTATACACAATGGAGATGAAACCCTCCCGGTACTTGTTCAAGTTGTTTGATAGAGGTGTCAAGTTGTTTGCTCCTGGAACTGTTTAAATTAGGAATTAATATTAACTCACTTGTAAATATTTGTAGAAATTAACTTAAGTGGTAATATTGTTAATAAAATGTATAAGTTCTATTCTATATTACTTCATTTTCAAAATTCTGCCCCTCTGTACTGGTGTAATAATGTGAAATAAAATAGTGGCAACAGATTTTCCATATATTGAGAAAACTATTAGATACCTAACAATTCACTAAAGGCAAACAGTGGTGTAGGGTACTTACCTGCTATAAAATTAATTGAATTATAGATTCCTACTCAATCATAACTACTACCAAGTCAAATGCCTGCCATTACTTACACCTACAATGATGGAGGGTGATATTAGTAGCAGAGACGTAATTAATAATGTCTTGTGATGGCGTATGAAAGTTTTATTTGTGGTGATTAGCTGTTGCCCCAGCGACGACGGGCCGAAGCGCGAAGGCTCTATTTTGACCGACGATCAGTCCACGTGAAGTCACGAGGGCGGAGGTCGTTTCACTTTGCACCTTCGCTATTATCATATCAAACAATTTGACTCTCATATTTGCCTCTCGAAGTAATAACTAGTTATTGCCCAAAATAATTTTAATTGATTGATCGCCGTGTTTCCACTTGAGAAATTAATTTTATATTAAGTGTAATTAGACGGGTCGTGGTATTGCTATGCGATTGTCGGAGTAGGTGTCAAGTGATGCCATGACTCAGAGCACCCTAACAACTCCTGAAAGGCCGCACGGGGGCGGCCACACCGTTACCGAGGAGAAGCTGATGGTAAAACTAAATTAATTATGTATATAGGTATTCACGAGAACGTTTTGCCTATCTATACGATATGGCTATTACCTATGAGATGAATCATTTAGCATAGGCTAAGATAACTAGTAAGTACTTAGGTACGTAATAATTAAATAAGTTCAGCGACTGTTTACTTAGGTTTGTCGTTTGTGTAGAATACGATCATCGCGCAGTGTTAATTGTAATCTCACATAAACGTCGTGTAGTTACATTACCTACGTAATAGGTACATATTATTACTATTCCCTATCTATGCGTATCAACTCTAATCTTTACTGAATGACCGCTTAGCGCAGTGGTTTGAGCGTAGGCCGCTCGTCTCACTGCAAGGGGTGGTTGCGAGTTCGATTCTTACCCGAGGCAAATTTCGACCGCCCCCAGTCCATTGTATGGTAGCCATAGTACCAGCGTTGCTTAGTTTGGGACCATACAGTTGGTGTGTTAGTCTGACGATATTTATTTCTATAGGTAGGTAAGGTACATCCAAGATAGCTCGAAGATATACTCAGATAAAGATAGCAACGAGATGTTTCTGGTGCTCTCAACTAAAAGCCGCTATCGGACATCAACAGTAGGTTACACTTATCGTGCGCGTAATCAGCAATGATCATGACCTACGATTTGACATTGAAGAGATCTTTCAAGCCATCGAATATTGTGGTTGTTAAAACGCATACTTACCAAGAGTTCGTTATTGAATTCCACACTTATTAGGCGCTCTGGATAGCTCAATTATTTTTAATCATGCAGGAATTCACTAAAGTAGGATTCCGGGACTTGGGATTCGAACTCCATTTAAATAGCATCGAAAGAAATCACAAGTACCTATAACAGCATCTTAAAAGTCTAAGTAACTTCCTTGTTGCGGGACTCGTATAGTCGTTAGTATCGTTACCAACAGATCTATTATATGTAAACGGTCAATATAAATTCGGTTTTGCCAAGTTCTGAGTAGGAACTAAGAGTTAATTTGCAATTTCAAATCAGTTTACCACTCGACGCAAACATGGTTGCATATGCGTCACGTAACTAACACGATGTAAACCTACAAAATTATAGTAGGCAGTGTGGACGTACCATCGACCTCTGCACCTAGAAATAGATCATAGCTACGTTGTACGTAATAGGTAGGTACTATAGGTATTATTCTGTGTCCTAGTCTAGATCAGGTGAGCAGGTGTAGTGACCAGTCCTATGTACGACAGGTGGCGGTGCGCGTGCGGCCGCTACGCGCAGATGAAGGCCAACGAATCGTGCATGTCGTCAGCGATAAGGTGACATAATATTGATATCTGTAAAACATACCCTACTTGATTTATTACGTAGATAGTTACTGATAGTTACTTATAAGTTGAAGGTAAGTTAGTTAGTACCCAGTTGCATTATACAGTATTAATCACTTTCATTAGCACTTATAAATCTCTCAGTCACTAAAAATAATCATCTCAATACAAACATAAACTTTAAACATTCAGACGGTCATAATAATCTCCATCATCCTAGCTATAGCCAGCTGCAATCGGAAGTTCGGAGATTAAGAAATGCTTGTCAAAGGCAGTTAGAGATGGAACCATTTAGTAGCATTTAGAATTGAGCGTCTCCGTGCTTCGAAGGATTGTTCGGAAGACACGCAAAAGTCAGACCCACCCAGCTGTTGTCATAAAACAGTCCTTTAGCCACGTCAAAGCCTTCGGGGGCTTGAACAAATCCGACACTATCGGGTTGGCCACTAACCATACAATACAAAGAAAAATATCCTAATTATTTAGTATTAAAAATACAAACAAGGGCAAGGAAGAAAATGCTTGCCACGATAGACATAATTTCGTCAGTCATAGTAACAGAACTGTGTTATGTAGGTACATGTACAGGTATCACAAATGTTGTTCGTAGTTTCTGTTATACCTACTGCCTGACTTCTCGAGGTCCTGCGTTATATGTATCTTTCGATGTGAGCTCAGTAGTGTGTGATCAGATGCTGGTGCTGGAGGAGGAGGCGGACAGTCGCCGCGACGTGCTGCGTCAGAAGCGACTCAACGACAAGCACTACGTTTACGACCGTGTCTTCGGCGAGGATAGCACACAAGTGCGTATTACACACACTTTATAAACATTAAATAGGTAGGTACACCATCACGCCTGTACCTCTCAAAGGGGTAGGCTGAGGTGCACTGCAGTGCACCACATTTCGTCAATGGTATTTTTCGGTGCCAATGTTCAAGCGATGCCATCGTCGTTATTACAAGCATACCTAGACTAATAGGCTACGGTAACTGGTTAACATCAGGTGTGCCGTAATAGGGGGCGAGCCTATACTGGCATTTCTGGAGAAAACGTCTTTCGAAATGCCTGCAGGTTTCCGATCCGATAAAAATAGTATAATAATAAAAATGACAATTTGTAAGTGCCCCCGTAGACCATAACCAAATAACCTGCTTATTTGGTTTTGACTTTGACTTGCGATGATTTACAGTCAGCGTTCAACAAGTGATAATCTCATTAAAATTGAAGATAGATTCGCACATGAAATCCTAAAAGTCACAAATGTGCGAGTCGTGATTTGAACCTTCACACTTTGCGTTCCGCAGCGTGCGTTCGACCACTGAGCTACACTGCCGTCTGCCACACATTACATGTAAAAAACCCCACCTGTTCGTTGCAGTGAGCCGATCTAAGTTTGAGTTACTACTCTTTTCAGTCCTTTTATCCCTACTGGTTTGGCTCCATAGGAAGAAGTGTACGATGCAGTGTGCGCATCCTTGGTGGGCGACACGCTGCGTGGGTTCGCCGGCGCCGTGTTCGCGTACGGCGCGACGGGGGCCGGCAAGACGCACACGATGACCGGCCTCATGTCGCGGGCACTCAGCCACCTCTTCACCAGCATCGCTGACAGCGGCCAACCAAACGCCTTCGAGGTCAGTCACCAGTGTAGATATGATCTGAATTCTGAACCCGCGATACATTCGCTTGTAGGAAATACCTACTTATTTTAGTATCCGTTCATTTCTGACTAGACTTTGCATTTTCTGGGATTCATCCATAAAATATTTGAACAAATAGTAGTACCTAGTCTGTATATTAATTTGACAATAATTCTCCCTAGCCTAGAGACAGTATAATTACATTATTTTCAGTATCCTATTATTTTTCAACAATGGCTCACACAAAAACTTAATTGTAGGGATGTTCGTGGATATGTGCAAGTCATGAAACCCTTTCATTAGCTCCGAGTGTCGGAGTTCGCGAGGTCGCGCGGCGCCATCATTATCGGAGTTTTGTAAACCCTCGCGGTGGCGGCCTTCTCGCGAATCTCTATTACCAACGCTACTGTTACCTTTCACACATCCCCATTGTTACTCTATGGGGGTTTTCTATCAAGTAAATCGTCCACTTTCTTGTATTTTTAGCTTTGTTTCGTTTGCGATTTAGGTAGGTACTACGTAGGTTAATAATAAGTACAAAGTACTAGAAACTTTTTTATTTGATTAGATCTTTGGAAAAACTATGATGGATTGTGTTTTGTGTATCATAATCCGTGGTTTCATATCGTGATAAATCTTTTTTAAAGTAAGTATAAGTGCAAAGTACTTCGCAAGATATCATTTTCTCATCATTTGAGACTGATATAGTACGATAGTAGATAATGTAGGACCTACTTACTGTTTTTCATCCGTAAAAAAACAAGCGCGATATAGGTATAGTATAGGTAAGTACCTATTTGCATGAGTTTTCTTCTTTGACTTAATTAATAACAGGCATTTAATTAGCAGGTAAATTGTTATGGCTCATTACTTGTAATGTTAATGTAGGTAGGAACGTATAATATTGTGTTCTGAATATTGCAAAATGCGTTATGTTTTTTGTCCTTGTGTATAGTATAGGTATTATTGGCCAGTCACGTACGTCAGTCAGTCACACGTTTACAATAGAGCTGTGGTTTATTTACCTACGTGAAACTATGATCATTGAGCAACATCAATTGCCTGTTTGTTCTAACTAATATTGTTATGCAGTCACAAAGTAGCTATCATCTTCTCAAATTCAATTTTATTTTTACGTACTACGTACGCTAGAATACTCGTATATTACTTACTTCTTCCTCGTGCGATTATGAAAAGCATATGAAAAGAGTGTGGGGCAGGGAGTTATGTAAATGCGCGGTAGCCGCCCAGTGCCGGCATCACCGGACCTTGACCGAACGGAACTGCTTAACTGTTTTCTTATGCATATTCGTAGAAGTAACGCTGAAATTGCGCGAACCATGAAATTCTTCGCTTATTCGCTCGCCGTCGGAGTATCGTCACATTATTATGCTGTCTGTGTAGAAAAAATAAACGTAACCGTTTAGACGAGCTCCAGCATAGCAGTTAGGTGCAGTAGCATTCATAAGTGCAGTAGTAGGTACCTAAATTTCAATCAATATCTACTGTGCTTCATGTTACAGCTGCTAATCTTAAACGTGCTACTGCACTATGCACCTACGTAGCCTGTAGGTTCATATCCCAGTAATGTATTTTTAATTACGTTGATATGATGCATTCATACATACATACTCATACTACAATAGCGTTGAGGTAATAATGATTGCTTGCTGATTGTAGTTATTTATTTACGATTCGTAGCGATAGTTGTCATAACAGAGATGATAAGCTGAGCATGAACATAACTGTTGAAACAGTAAATAAATACTGTGATTATCCTAATTTCTATGGTATTGTGTGGGCCGATCCCGGCGGCACTGCAATGCCGGGCCGACCCGTGACGGGAGTGGAGCGAGCCCCGAACATCCCGTCTGGATACAAAAATCAGTTTAATATACTGGTCCCTCAGTGAGGGAACTTTCAGATATTAAGCTGAAAAGAACAGATACTACACTTTGATCTTAGCCAAAAGGCCGAGAAGCGATAACTTTAAAGAACCACGTCGTGGAAGTGGTTAAACTGGAAAAGATTTTAACACCGCGAGTTAAAAATGGATGATAAACGCACAGCGCCATCTGTTAAGCTTGTTCGTAACTAATTAATGAATTTGGAGTCAGTGTGTTCGTTTGTCTTGTTTCATGTAGGTAGGTAACTCACCACCATAACCCACTAATAAAATAGATACTAATAATAGCAGTCTCAAAACACTTTAAAAGTCGAAATGGCTAGGCTACCTGTAAATTAAGCGCCAGAAGCCTTTAAATATGTCTAGCTATTCAATAACTTGAATTTGTACATACAAAATAGGTGCACGAGTACATACAATACAAGTATCGATTAGTGCGATAAGTGTTAGATACGTATCTCCAAAATGGAGCGCTGTTAAATGCTCATCAACTAACCCCAGCCGATAGGGTTTTTCCACTTTACATACAAGAATTAGTATATTCGTGTTCATGTGGCCGAAAAGTATAACATATTGATACTGTTGTTAATTTGACCGACTTTAGGTATTTAGATGTTGAGCTCACAGGGTTAATAAAGTTGGTGTTTAACTGCTGTATGCAACCTTGAATATGACAATGATTGATTTACCTACTAGTATCTAAGTAGATTACTTATAAGAAATACAAGTTGTGATAGGGCAGGTATTATTAATAAAATACAGTACCTACGGTGAAAATGTTCACCACCGATCAAAATAAATTTAAATTTACTCGTGCCTATATACCCACTGATATATTATTTTAAAAGATATGGTACCGCCTAACATTGTCCCAATTAGACTTGTGCTCAGCACACCACTACATGCAGCGAAATTCACATATCTGTTACTTATCGCGCTAAAAATTCGGATGCGTATTATCACCAAAAGATGAGCCGTGTTATCAATAGCGACATGTTTTCAACATAATTTTCCGCGAACGAGTGAGTCGTACCGTGTTCATGGCCTCTGTTTAGTAGGACATACTTTTTTGGGCGGTCACATGTCTCCCTCTTTTTTGGTAATGTCTTTTCCTATACGGCTATAATTATAATTACCTACATATGTTGGTAGGTACAAAGCAAAGCAACGACAACATGAAATTGTTACTTAACCGATGACACAAAATTTCACATACCTAGTACTTAATTAGGACCTAATCTGTGGTTTAAGAAATGCAGAGATGGAAAACAGTGTTTTTATTCGCCATTAGACAAAATTTCTACCACATCGAAAAGTAAATGACAGCTTGACACATTGTTGGTATAGTGTAGGCGGTGGTGGAGGCTCCGGCACCCTCGCGCAAGGTCATTGCCGAGGGCCGCGTGCCGCGCGTGATTAACATTGCCTACTATTAGGGTTGCCACCCTTTTACCCGACTACGGCGGAGGGTTATAATTTTGACCGATATTTAGTTCAAAATTATAATAGTTTCAGCCGCATAGAAATATAGAAGAGAGTTTCACCAGTGCCTTTCCCTGGCTAACTTGAACCGAGTTTATAATATAGTAGAAACGTGTTTAAAAAAAAATTGTATTGGTCTCCAATAGTAGTCTACTCTGTCTACTATAGGTACATAATATAGTTGGTATGCAAAACTGCCAACCCTACCTACGATCAACTTCTAGATATTATGTTAAGTTATGAACTACTATTTGCTGCGGACTGCGAGTCAGGTATTTAGTGACTACATATGCAAAGTTTAATTATTTCTGATTATCCTTATCTTGGGGCAGGCGGTTTTTTTTTCTTTCTTAGGTCTTAATGCAATCTACATTTTCTTGGTTCTTTCTTTCGCATAGGTACAGACTCTGTATAAGTGCACTAGCATTGCTAAAGACTGCATGCTGTGAGCACTGGTTGTGAGCATACGGCACAGTATTGATTGAGAGCAAATTGAACTTATGAACGCGACTGTATACCGAAGTATTCTTGGGCTCGTTTAGGTACCTACCAACTGTTATCCATGCGAAATAATTTCAGCCGTTAGGTCGTTGTTTCAGTTGTGACCTTTAGTAACTTGTTTATATTTATTAAGGTAGAGTGAAACAGTTATCTTATAGGTATTTTACCTATAAGTAAATGAATTAGCCAGTGGAAAATCAAGTTCACCCTGCCGACCATGAAATCTGTTTACGTCATGAAGATCTATAGAAGAAAGCATTGTTTAAATATTCAGGGCTGCTGTCAGGCGAGGCAATGGGCTACTAAACCCCATTGCCCGAACGCGCTAGCGTGACCCGATGATAATAACCATTGGTAACGATTTAGTAACAGGCGTGAAAAAATATTTATAAATTACAGAGTATTTCATTCAAACTTGCTACATTATTGAGCAATACTTACCTACTCGTAATTTCTGTCACTAAGATAGAAACTGTTAATAAAGACCGACTGTCCATCCACTGTTGGATGTTCAATGTAGTCCTAGTCATCAAAAGCAATGGATTGATTTATTACACCAAAACTATACCTGACCTTTTATTATGTTTTCTAATTAGCCTCGTGTTGGTGACGCAAAGTGCCTATAGACAAAATAATCAGCTCCCCTTACGTTGCAGATATCCTGGATAACGGTTATTACTTACCATCAGGTGGACCGGTCTGTGTGCCTACGTTATCTACAATTTCGGTTTTTTTTTTAAATTTCAGATTGACTCGCAAGATTACTATTAATTTAGGTAGGCACTTTTAGACAGTAAGGTAAATATTCTACCTGGCGCTTGGCCTTCTATTAACAGTTTTGCTAGTTATTTTTGGGGCACCACATATTCCAATACCAGTAAGATTCCATACGGCCTTTACCTAGTTAGGCGAGCTGGCGTAGTATGCGGATCGTGTGATTGTAATTATTATAGCATTGTTATAAGGGATTAACCTGAATAAGTTATTTCGTTAATTTATTAGCCGCAAGCATTTGCGCAAGCATTTAGTTATTTTGTTTAACATAGAACTTTATTACCTACGAAAATTTTGTGAAATCTTTGGTTCTAAAGTAGTTATGTTATGTTGATTTAACTGGTGGTTAATCTAGTATTTCGCCCTAAATGTTATCGAAGTTTAATTAAATTTTAAGATAAGAGCGATAGTGTGATAACAATGATGTTATCTAAGTACCTACCTATATATAGACCTAGTTATTGAGAACGTAGGTAGGAATATGAAGGTTGTGTGCTTCAGTGGAAGTTCCGTAGGTATAAGCGCCGGTCTCGTGCGCCATCTGATAAGCACTCCTGCATTAATGTTTATTTCTGGCCGCATTCAACGTTTTCTTCACACCATTTGCTAACAGTGTCTAAGCTTTGCTCGCATATTCCTGATTGTATTGCACATGGGCGATTAATTTACTGCAGTAACAGCGAGGCTGATGAAATAGGGGGAGATAGTACCAAATTCATGCAAAAACCGCGGTGGTTTTAGACTTTAAAATTCAACAGAAAAATAATCATATAACCTTGCTACAACCGCATAAAATCGTCATAACGTTTGTACCTATTGCATGATGGTCAATAAATTGTTGGCTTGTCGGTAGCTGATATTCAATATCTTTATTCAAAGTCGTAGACGGATATTATGAGGATAAGGTGTTATATAGCGATTCTGAAAATGCCTGTTTAGCCATATTAGCCATATCTATAAGTAGGTAAGTACACAAATAAACGAATCTTCAATAGGTACTTATTCTTAATCATTAACATAATGGTGTGACTGACGTTTCTGGGGATGCCTATCTGAATGAAATACCTACGTGCTATTTTCATATTAATACATTGATAAATAAAAGTAGTATGAATTACAGTTCGTTCGCGAAATCCGGCAGCAAATGTAACAAGAGGTTTTACGCTCGCTAGTCGCTAGACTGCTAGAGTCTAAGTAAAATAATTTTGATGGCAAACCGATTCTATATACGTACTTTTTGCGTATTTTTTTCAAAGTACTTTCAAATAGACTGGCGAAAGTATTTTTTGGTAGAGCTGTTGGGGTTGGGGTAGTCGGATAAGAATATTTTTGGCTCATTATTGGATTGCCTCTAGTCGTGTCTAGAATTAAGATTTAAATTTACCTTGGTCTATCGGACTAATAATGTCTTTACTATTATAGTGAATAGCAGTAAATTAGTTTCCCTTTCCAGTCAGTTCCCCAATATTTTCATTTCATTTCCATTTAGTTGCCTCTACAGGCACGAATGAAATGCGGGCGTCTGTGAATTAGTGCATAGTAGTAATTTTTAAGATCAAGTGTACAAAGTAGCTACCTATGTACAAACCTATTACATGTGTGCTGAACTCTACACATTTCATATTCATAGAGTCCCAAATGGATGTTTACCTACTGTACGTCAAAAGCGTTAATCAATAAGTGTGGGTGGGCCCGGTACATACCGTCAACGACTAACGACTGCTTAATGATGTTCCGGTGCTTGTAATTGTTATGTGTCGAATATATGATATGGTCCTATGTACCCGAGTCTATTCTACATATAGGTATGTAGGTAAATATCCTTTGTAACACTTCTCCGTTTGGTTGGCTTGTCATACTACTACTACTACTTAGCGCCTGGTAAAATTAATAGAGCAAAACTATAAAACAAAGCACTTATATCATAGTACACAAAATAATCTAAAAAGGTACCTACTACGTATGACTAAGGTAGATCTATTCAGTAGCTATGGTCTATGGTCTGTAAAGTTTTTTGACTGCTGCTAAATGCACCGCGTTGTAGTACGCGGTTAATATCAAGTAAAAATAATGTACAATAACACCACTTTAACTTACTATGGGTATATTAGGTTTGACGATCAATGTGGGGAGCGTACCTACTGTACTTGTTTCCATGCATCAACCGGGTGACGTCCACTGCGGGACATAGGACTCCACATGCTGGCCTGGACATAGGCCTCTCTATGCATGTTTAGTCTACAATACAATATAAAATATTGTGCGCAGGTAAAAATGTCGTACATAGAGATATACAACGAGAACATCCGCGACCTGCTGAACCCGGGCGGTGGGCCGCTGGAGCTGCGCGACGAGGGCGGCAGCGGCGCCGGCGCGCCCGTGGTGGCCGGGCTCAGCGAGCAGCGCGCCGCCAGCGCCGCGCACGTGGCCGAGCTGCTGGCCCGCGGCGACCGCGCGCGCACCGCCGAGGCCACGCACGCCAACCAACACTCCTCGCGGGGACACGCCTTGCTTAGGTACTTATCACAGTAAAGTACTGCAGGCAGCTTTGTATGAAGTGAACCGTTTTTTCCGGCCTTGGAAGAAGTGGAAGGGTATGTGGGATTCCCGGCAGAGCCGTATACCCACTAAAAACCATCACCATACCATCCTCCGCCACCCAGATGCATATGGAATGAATCTGTCCCAAAGCCCCAACTTACCAACATCAACTGCACCCATAGTCCACACTATGTAGAATATAGTACAGAATCTGTATCACGCTGGCTCCGAACGCGGACAAGGATGCGATACCTAAGTAGTATTTTTAAAGAGACGTGTAGCAATTATAGATAATTTTGGATTCGTTCGTTGTCACCTAAGTTCTGCAAACCGGACCAAAAGTCGAAAATATTTTATTGTGATACACGAAGCAAGTTGCTATAATGATTATAGCCACTAATGTTAGCCACTCAGGAGTTGGAAAATTTTAAACTCTTCCTTTTGAACAGTGTGACAGTGAGTCGGCAAGTGGAAGGTGGCACGCAGCGCGGCCGCCTGTTCCTCATCGACCTGGCGGGCTCGGAGCGGGCCGGCCTGCGCGCGCGCCGCCTCGAGGGAGCGCACATCAACCGATCACTGCTAGCACTCGCCAACTGCATCATGGCTCTTTCCGGAGGGGCTAGGTTAGTTGCCAAATACCAATTAGATTTCCTTTAAATGAATTTTAGTAGACGTCGATATCCATACTACCTAATAGTAGGTAAAGTTATTATTAATAACCATCTTTGCTTTGTCGAATACTTATGTGGAATCAGTGAAATAGCTTGAATTACATTATCGTTCCGTAAGTTGCAGGACAGCTCTATAAAGGTGACTAATTGTCCTCAATACCATAGGACCGATTTTGTCAGACAGCTTCTCTCATGGTTAGTATTTGTTGCGTCACAATTAGCTTTATTGCTATTAGCTACTAGAACTTGTCGGAAACTTCATCCGCGGGGCAACATCAGAACGCGTTCATAAATTACGTGAGGCGATTTTGGTGATTTTTCGACCCCCCTCCCCCCATCGTGAGATGTCCCCTTCTAATCTCACGTGAGACGTTTCAAAAGCCATATTGTAGTGTAGAAATAGAAACATGTTTTACTTAATTTAACCAAGTTTCCTTGCAATTTTACACTGTTTCTTGCGGTAAAAACGTGAGAGTTGATGAGATTTGGCTCGACCCCCTCTCCCCTAAATGCCTGACGTAATTTATGGACGCCACCTTACCAGCTGATATCGTACTTGGTATGGTCTATAGGTACGTGAACTACCGCGACTCGAAGTTGACTCGGTTGCTGCGCGAAGTGCTGGGCGGGCGGTGCCGGACCGCGATGGTGGCGCACGTGGCCGCGGGCGGCGGCCACCGCGACACCACGCGCTCCACCCTGCACTACGCACAGAGGGCCGCCGTTATTACCAACAGGGTACATATTTATTTTGGGACCCCATAGATATACTATTAGTCTGACCGCAACCGCTGTGCCGCGCCTTAGGTACGCGAGCGGCGAGACGGGGGGGCTCATCACTCTCGCCGTCCCACTCCCCCACCCATCATCGCTCTCGTCTTCCCACTCCCCCACCTCCCCGCGCATACCTAAGGCGCGGCACAGCAGTTGCGGTCGGACTTACATCATACAGGACGTAGAGACGTCTCCGTAGAGCAGCTTGTGGTAGTCCAACTTTTTCGTAATGTGCATAATAATATTTATTATTGCATTATGATTAGGTTGAACGAGAACTAGTGGAAACTCCAAAGCATCTGTCGCAGTATCGGACAGTCATAAACGAGCTACGCGAAGAGATCGCCCGACTGAAAGTCAAGATGAAGGACGATCGCTCTAGGTAAAAAAAATTATTGCCTATTTTATACAATATTAAAATACATCTACTTACATAAGTCTAAGGAACTATAGTTTCTGCTCACTCTTTATTCATACGAGTGTTAAAAAATGCGGCGGATAACGTTTTCGTTCAAATACCCGTTTGGTAATCGTTTGCCAGCCGGGAGGCAAACGATTACCGAAAAGAATTAGGCACGTATTTTAACAAGTAAACGTTAATTTTTAATGAAAGGAATACTTATCCAAACTGGAAATAAATTTATTTTGGGTGCTGATAACGCAAAAGGTTAGGTACTAAACCGTTAGTATTCACTTACTTTATTTTTATAGCAAACCAAAGGAATACCAGAAGGTCGAAGAAGTGGACAAAGGAGACGTAATAGAGAACGCAGCTCATTTGAAATCATTACGGGAGGCGATAGTGTCCACTTTCAAGCAGCAGATGCGGCTGCGCAGGCGACTCATGGAGCTGGACAGCCACCTGCTGGGGCTCGCGCTGGACGCGGAGCGACAACACGCTGCTATATCCCACTGGGAGGCGAGATTCAACCGACTGTATAAGCCAATTAACGTGCCCGCGTCTAGGCTCAGTACGCAGCAAAGCTATAGGTAATAATATCCATGAACTTAAAATACTACCTTCTTTGTATTACCACTAGCTCATAGAAGATCGGCGTCAAGTAGCTATTATAGCAGCGTTACGTAATGCGTGAGAGACCCCCTCTCTCTTCAGATCGGTAACGTGCGAGCAATGCCTTTGGTATTGAAACATCTATAGGCAACGGTAACTGCTTAACATCAGGCGGGCCGTACGCTTTTTTGCCACCGCAGTCCTATAAAAAAAGGCTTCGCAGGCCGTACCTATACGCTTGTTTGCCAACTTTGTGACATAAAAAAACCATAGTTGGGGATTGTATGGAACTACATATTTCTATTAGAAATGAGATAGGTGTCGTGCAAAATTAATCACAGACTACGCCTATTTATTACTCAGCTTTATGACCAACTAGCTTTTGCCCGCGATTTCGTCCGCGCATTTGTCCCGCGGGGACATACTATCGGGATAAATACATAGTAGCCTATGTGCTATTCCAGACTATAATCTATCTCTGTGCCAAATTTCATCCAGATCCATTCAGCCGTTCTGACGTGATTGAGTAACAAACATCCATCCATCCATACATCCAAACTTTCACATTTATAATATTAGTGGGATAAAACATACCTGACATCGGTCAGGTAATTTCCAATACAGCTAAACAATTTTACTGAAAAATTGATAATAAAGTTTGTGTGTATGTCGTAGGGGCGGTACCGGAATGTCCTCAACTAGCAGCGAGCGAGCCGAGGCGGAGGTGGCGGTGGAGCAGGCGTGGAGCGAGCTGGCGGCCGTGGAGCGCGAGCAGGAGGCCGCGCGCGGCGAGCGCGAGCGCGTCGAGCGGCAGCTGGAGCAAGTGCGCCTGCGCGGCGCGCAGTTAGAACAGGTACGTTTCAGCCAACACAGGAGCTTTGGAGCTGCTTTGGAGCTTGCAGATAATGCTTGCAGCTGCATTGCCCGTTTGGGCAGAAAGTTCCTAGGATGGCATCTACAAGTCAGAAGAAAAATTGTGGGACTACGCTGGATGAGATTAATTGTGATGACCTCCACGCGTGACAGGAAGCCGGTGGATGCATGTGGCGAACTGTGATGAGTGTATGGGTTCTCACCGCAGTCGACGCAAAACGCCAATTGATATTTGCTAATATTAGCGTCGGTCTATATAATTTATATGGGTGTTTCGGAGTTTTGTTTTAGTAACGTAAAGTCACGGG
Source organism: Drymonia ruficornis (assembly GCA_947859195.1). Lineage (NCBI taxonomy): Eukaryota > Metazoa > Arthropoda > Insecta > Lepidoptera > Notodontidae > Drymonia > Drymonia ruficornis. The sequence goes on from OX401914.1 coordinate 7,143,515, forward strand.
CACTTTGAATTCCGTAGGTACTAAGAATAACTTCAACATTATTTCAATAAATAATAGATCTTATTAAAGGGAATCACTATGTGTTTCGGGAACTTTCGTCCCAGCTAGTGTGCATTGTTTGTTGCCCCTCCCCCCCGCTTTCATGTTCAAGCTATAGCTACGTGTTTGTATGTTGGTACCTACATGATCCAGGAGTTGCCGGCGACGATCAGCAGCGGCGCGGAGCGCGAGACGCTGTCGCTGGTGTGCCGCGTGCACGAGCTGGAGGCGGACAAGCTGGCGCTGCAGGGCGAGCGCGCCGCGCGCGCGCACGAGCTGCGCCGCCGCGACCTCGCGCTGCAGCGCCGCGACGCGCAGCGCCGCCTCTCCGACGAGATCATCACGCGGCAGAGGCGCGCACTCGAAGGTGCTCTCATCACCGACAATTATAACTCTATCTCTCTCTCATCACCAACTATAGATTTGCGTACGAGTATACGGCGGTTAGAGCGCCGTATACTCGTACGCAAATCAAATTTAAAAGCCTTTGACGCGCTATACAAAATATTACAGATATCGACGTCTCAAACTAGGCTCGTATTAATAGATGGGGAGCTGTAGAAGGGTTTTCTGGATTTATTCTAGCGCGTCAGATTAAGTTAAGGGAGATACCTTACATATTGATAAGAACCTCCAACCAGTATGAGCCCTTAATATAGGGGAGTACGGTCAGGGGAACCAAAAAAAATAGACCTTAAAATACTCGAACTCGTCAGATTAAGATAAGGGGGATTCATTACTAGGTAAGAAGTGTCAAAAGTGTCAATTTTGCTAATTTGATCGTCAGTCTAAGAAATGGGAGCATCTGTAAGTTTCACTAACCACACCCTCTGAAAATCTAACGGGCTCGAGTATATTGTTATTTTTTTTTTTAATTTATCCGGTTGCAGCATGAAAAATATCAATATCTGACACGCTTAAGTATTTCCATATCATTGTGTTTTTTTACAATTTTGAAATTTATATGTAGACGCTTCCCCCACCGCTGAAAGTGGAAACATCTAGGACCATTTATTCTTCCTATAATCTAATCTACCAAATCTAATAGGTTTCCGCGACGCTGGAGTAAATCCACAGTTAGCATCATAGGCTCCCCCTCTATAATAAATGCATCTCGAAGTTGAGATCGATCTTTAAATGCTGCTGTGACGGTTAACGTATGGAACAGCGTCTTAAGTCGTCTTTATTAATACGAAATATTTAAGTAGCCTTTGCGTATTCGACCGCCACTCAAATTGTATGCACTTATAGAGCCTAGAATCTAGGAGTGAACCTACCATGCTACGCCGAAGTTCACTTCACCGAAGCACGTTTCATCGAAGCTATTGACCGGTGCGATCATACTTTTTCAAATCTGATTAAGACCTTGTGTAGTATATTGCTTAAAAGAGTGCTCTTATTAGAAACCGTTCATATCTGTTGATAGTTATTATTTTTCATCTATTCGTATTTTCCTACGAAAAACACATTCAGTTATCTTCCATCCCAATATCCTACTTCCCACTATAATATTATAAATGTGAAAGTTTGGTTGGATGGATGGATGTTTGTTACTCTTTCACGCAAAAACTACTGAACGGATTTGGATGAAATTAGGAACACAGATAGGTAGTTTATAACCTGGATTAACACAAAGGATACTTTTTATCCCGGAAAAATGTCAGGTTCCTGTGGGATTTTAAAGTTAACGCGGACGAAGTCGCGGGCAGAAGCTAGTTAGTCATAAATGTACTAACTTTTGTTTGTTTGCGGTACACAGAGGTTGGGTTCGGAGTGCCCCCCGAGCTGGCGCAGCTATACGAGCTGTACCAGCAGGAGATACACGCCTCCACTTATACGGAGAGCCACGACCTCTCCTCGCCGTCATATCGCCTGCCACCCATCTCTTCTAGGTGATTGCGGACTATGCGTCTTTACTTTTCTCCCCTTTAGTTCATGCCGAGTGGATATTCTTTCCAACACTCATATGTCTTTTCGACTTATATTTTCCTTTATCTACATGAAATTCTTGATTGCCACTGCCAAAAAACCTCTGATTTGTTCCCTCCTATGCTAGAATCTGGGTACCCCCCTGGGTATTTCATCTAATTAAAGGTCAAAGGGCAAGTTGTAAGTATGTACAGATGGCTTTAGTTTACGATGATATAGAGCGCGGCTCCACTAGTGCGCTGCTCTGCGTCGTCGCAACGGATCAAAGGGTCGACGGGTGAGAGACGAAGCGGGGGAAGGTGATGCGCCAGTACAAAATCTTGCGACGACGCAACGCAACGTGCTAATGGAGCCCGGCCCATAGGTAGCATTTTTGCTCTGATCACTCAGAACTCGAATGCGCGCGCACCATGACAGTATTTCACAAAGCGACACTTCTAGAAAAAAATACTTTCTTTCTTCAAATAACCAAATATACTGTAAAGGGAAAGTTGGTATACCTACTCTTTATTAAAAGTAATTTCGAATAAAGAATGATGATGATCATGCTGGTGTTGTAGCATGTCTGAGCTGGCGTGGTCGGAGAGCTCGAGCGGGTCGGGCCGCGGCTCGAGCTCGGGCTCGGGCGGTACGCTCGCGCTCGACTACCGCCTGCCGCGGCTCGCGCCCACGCCCACGCCGCGACCTAGGACCAGATACAGGTAACAACGCACTGCCAACGTGAACTATATTATTTTTTATTGGACTGCGGTGCCAAAAAAGCGTACGGCCCGCCTGTTGTTAAGCAGTTACCGTAGCCTATTGATGCTTACAATACCAAAGGCATTGCTCGCACATTGCCGACCTGAAGGGGAGTGGGATGGAGGTAGGGGACGGGGTGGGTTTACGGCTCGATCACTCATCGTACGAAACGCAGCTGTAATTGCTGCTTTACGCTGATCTTCTGTGAGAGGGTGGTACTACCCCGGTCGAGCCAGCCCAGCCAGCTGCAGTCATTTGGCTACAGCTTGGCTCTACCACCTTGAAAACGAGTTCTTAAACGGATGCCGGTTTTACCGCAGATGTTCATATTTTAGCCAAGCGAGTGGATCAGCCCTGAAGCGGTACGCCAGTGATGACAGCCTGGTAACGGCGGTCCACCGCGGCGACGCGCCAGCGCCTTGACTCGCATACTGATGGCAATATGTGTCATGACATGATTTCACGAGCCGTCTCGTACGTATTGATGGTGTTGCCAGCCCCTGGTTACATGTGAACGAGGTTGCCAGATCTCTACATTTCACGAGGTTGTCAAATGTCTGCTAAGATGGGCTGTGAATTAAAGATTTTGCCACTTCTATTCTGATGGATAATTAATTTCCTCAGATCACATTTATAGTATAAATATCTTGCAGTATGATTGGCATACCTGTTTTTTGTAGATAGTATAATATGTACCTACGTAAGTATCTAGTCAATTAATAGTAAATTGTTATCCGAGGGGCAAAGTAACTTATTAATTGGTCCCGAGACGGGGTTTGGCGCCCGAGCGTAGCGAGGGCGCTTACAGTTCGAGGGACCAATAATAAGTTACTTTAACCCGAGGTAAACACTGTGCTTTTCATCACGAGTACAAGGAAAGTAAAAATAAAAACATAAATTAAGTAGCTAAAGAAAAAAATGAGTGAGCTATACTTCTACAACTCGAAAAAATAAATGAAGATCGGATCGCCGCTTACCCGTCATTTTGTTTTTTTTTTGAATGGTTGAAAGAAGGTTGGAACTATTACATTCGCTTTGTTGGAACATGATTCAATAGAAATGTGAAAATAGAACTCGTATTTTTTTTATAATTTGACAGAATTGTTGACAGAGCGGGCACAATCATATATCTGGATATACGATTGTGCCTGTTCTGTCAACGAATTTGCCCGACCTAAAAAGTATCACCTTCTGTCGGCTCTTCAGGCACCTTTCGACCTACTTTCCGCGTATGAGTGATGAAAAGTATATTCTATACCACTTCTATGAGAAGAAATATAATAACAAAAATATAATTATTTGTAGAGCATACAATTCGAGTTCATAATGTTTGTACACGATGGTTTGTGTTGTTGTGGTCACTATACTTGTCAGTAATGTATTGTCCCGTTTGCTCCTTTCGGCTTGGACTTTCAAGCAGTACCTTTCTAGGTATCTACAAGAAAATGTATGTTTGTTTTTTAAATATTAAATAAGTAGAGTATTGTTGAACGCAAGACTACCTATAAAGTTCTGATTTTCCATGGATTTTCCAAATAAATCTGTCAACTTAATTATATTAGTTACAAATCCCATTCTAGGATTGTGATAATATCATAGTTTATTTTCCAAAATAAAACAAATACATGTTATTGATTCGAGTTTTTATTGAGATTACAAACAGTACCTACCTAATATATGTAACACAGTACATAGCTCTACACACTCTACCTTAAAAGGCACTTTAATACAACCTATTTAAATAAATATCTATGTATGTATTTTAACTAAAACATAATTATTATGTTTATAAGTGGGTAAAGTAAATTGTTCTTACATTATAAATACAATCTGCTTACATATAGTTTGTTGACTAAAGTCGTAGTAATCTCATTCGACATAAATTTACCTAAACTGACTGCCTTACTGCAACCACACGCTTTTATGTAACAAATCTAGTGACGTCAGATTTCATTTACTTAATGTTATTATTGTACTCAACATTGTTCTGTATCTAATCATTCTAATAGGTATCTACAGAGATCTTATCATCTCATTGATTTTCTTTGTCATTCCATATGAATCACTCCGCCAGAGTAATTATTTCCCTAATTTACCCATTATAGGTTTCTGATAATAGGTACTCAGCAATTTCTAGGAAGTTAAATATTTTTTTATTGGAGTACTTTTTTATGAAAGTACCTACTAATTAGGTATGTATGTGCCGAATTGAATACGGTATCTACATATTAGTAATAGAAAGTTAGACAGAAATTGTTTCAAGTATTTAAAACTAAGTTAAACTTTAAACACTAGGAATTAAATTGAGATATATTACTTAAGTAACTTCAAAACTTAGATAGATGTATACAAATGAAAAATAGCATCGCAATTCATCCTGTAGGTATTACAGGCTCAAACATTATTATGGCAGAATAGAAAAATAAAGCTAAGTTTAGACTAGCAACATACTAGTAGACGTTGACTTCCGCCATCGATATCGATGACTTCCGCAAACAATTCCTCCTACTAAAGTGAACTTACGGGATTGTTTACGCGGTAGTAAGAATACGCGGAAGCTAACATATAAAAGTTTTGTTGCTATTATAAACTTAGCTTAATACGTTAAATTATAAGTAGTACATAAATTAGTTCTTGCCTCACTTCACTAGAGTTGTTATCGGGCAAGGTTCGCGTATTGGCAAAAAGGAACATCGTTCACTAACTACTCACTTCTCTCAAATATAAATTACACTTCATTACTTCACGTACAGGTAAGTTCGTTTAATCACTAATTATTATGGCCACTAAAAAATAAATCTTAAATGATTCACTCGCCACACCACAAAATGTTTCCTCAAACCTGTAGGTGTTTTCAAGTGAAACAAACTGCGGTGGTGATTCGCCTCATCAACCGCTCGACGATTTTTGTAATTTACCCTATAACACTCATCATTTCAGTTTTTTTTCGCTGGCCCTCCGCCCACATGACCGAAAAGCCCACGACGATACTGACATGTTTTTATATTGATTTTACTTACTTTGGTATTTACTATTTACTTACCTAACCTTACTGTTGTAGAGAGTTAGCCATGGTGCAAATTTTTTCGGAACAAAAAAATTGTATGGCTTTTATAACGCAAGAGTTTAGACAGCCTTTTATCAAGATCCATATTTCCCAACTCTTGCGGTCATGTGGGCAGAGTCCTAGTTAATCCTTTTCTAATTGCATTCACTATAAACAGGGCTAGACTTTGCAGGAAACGTCTCGTATCAACATACTATAGGCAATAGACGAAAGTCCAGTAAAGAATGTTGAAGAATATGAACATGAGAGGGAAGAGTATACGGGAGCGTTTGTCGATCCACGTGGCGATCTCTTGGGGGGTCATGGTGGTCCAGGTGTGTTGCTTGGGGGGCTCGTCGGATCCCTCGCTGCCGTTGCCGCGCTGGCCCCGGTTGCCTCCCGGCCCGCCTATCAGGTCGTCGAAACTCTGCGTGGTTATAGTTGGTAGGTTCATCGCAGATGGGAAGCTCTGGAATTATGCATAATAGCGATTTTAACAAAATTTTCTCTAGACCTGACTCTAACGTGGACTTTGTCGTGTATCATCACTGAAAGCTTAAATCTAGCTGATAATGAGAAAGATTTAGCACATAGTGGTATGCTGTCCAAAGAGCATTATAATCACTAGGTACGTTTTATGTTATGTTTAGTTTTAAGTACGAAGTGTTTATAAGCGTTTTATGAACTCATTAGAAAATGTGCTTATACTATAGGTAGACGTCGGCAGGGCAGAGCTTGAGGTACCTACGTGTAAGTTTCTCTCCACTGGAGGTGCTTTTCTACTTTCATTCCATTCTTATTGCACAGCAAATTATTTTAATGTAAGATGAAACTTCTATATCTATCATCCGGGTAGGCAAAGAGGGTAATATGTATTAATAATAATAAAATGTAAATAGCATCAACACACGTAGTAATAAAAATAAATGTACCTTGTCACTTCGTCTGAGGTTGCATTAGAATAAATATATCTATTATTAGTTATGAAACTTTATTTAATCTCTGATACGAGTGTGAATGAATGAATTGCAAGTTGATAGGTAAATAACATCGTCATCGCCGGTTTATTGATGTTTAACTACGAGTAGAAGCCTCCGTGCCATTGAGCACTGGAATGTATGCACTATCGTTACAAAAATTAGGACTTTAAAAAAATCTAGGGTGGTAATCATAGTTCACTAGCAGCTAACGGAACAGTTAGAATCTAATATCATTCGAGATGTCTCAAATTCCTTTAGTGCACTACTCCAACCGGATATCGGATGTACCAGGTCACCATAACTTATGCAGTAATTGCGGATTGCATATTATAAGCAAATTCCGCGAACTGAGTTTTGAATGCAGCCTCCGATTGGTCGATAAACTCTCATAGTAGGCTTTGTCTGCAAAATCCCCTAACTGAATTTTGAGATCGTTCTACCTGGGGGATGTCTGGATCACAGAGTAAAGACTAAAGACAGAGGTGCCCTTATTAGATATATGTATGAAAAAAAACGTGGTCATTGTTGTTTCATTTTCATTGTTCTATCTACCGGTAAATAGTTGAACTACTCGCTTCGTTTTATGTCGAAGTTAGTACTAGGCCGACCACTCGGCCGAGTTGCTTAGGGCCAGTCCCCTTAGTAATTGGTCCATGGTCTGGATGGTTCTAACTAGTAACCCCTTAGGTACCTAAACCACGTAGGTTGTTGTCGATAGGATTGATGCAGGGCGCTCAAATGGTTATGGTCGCCAACCAATCAGTGGCTGCATTCAAAATTTGATGGAGTTTGCGTCTTCTACCAGGTCATCATAACTTATGACGACATCCCGAAGGAGAAACATAAGTGTACTTGTGTATGTACTTACGTGCACAGTGAGGTAGTTGTTGTATCCGGGGCCGGCGGGGTCGTTGCTGGTCTCCTGGTTCAGCGAGGTGCAGGAGCGCGACTTGGACAGCTGCGGTGACGACTCCTGCAGCTCCTTCTGCAGCTCCTTGCGCGCCAGCCGCGGCGTCAGTGTGCTCTTCAGGATGTACTTGCTGTTCACCTTCTTTAGGCTCACCGCTTTCCTGTAAATTTCAAATCGTATGAATAACTACGTGATGGGTAGCTAAAACCAATTTTTGGGTAAATGACAGATTTATTTCACCTATCTCAGTATGTAGTAGGTAAGTAGGTACGCTATTATTTTTATGCTCTGCAGCTGATCCATTCGTACGATTGAATTGAATAGGTCTGAAAACAAGTACCTAAGTAACTGAGTATTTCAAATCAGGAGGATTCTGACGTCGATTTGTGGATACCGCTCGCAGAAGAAAAAAGTGCCACCTATATTCAATTTTTGAATGATATTTACATACTCAAACTACATCATCATCTACCTTACCGTTTCCCATGATCTGGGCAGCTGGCGCAGTACCTATACATTTTTCCTCCCTTAATCTTGCTTTCGAGGTACCTACTCACATCCACTCCAACCTCCTTCATATCACTCTAAAGACAATCTATAATATCCATCCACATTCATATTCAATTGCTCTTTTTATTTACATAAACTACTATAGGGTGTAAAAATTGGTGTAGGTACCGAGCAATCTTCGCATTCGACACATTTCAAATAAAAATGCTCGTTCAAACATACTTCCTACGCCATATAGTGTTGACGAAGGCGAACTCCACAAGGGCTGCGAAGATGAATCCAGTGCAGCCCAAAAACCAGATCTCGCTGGCCTTGATGTATGATACCTTCGGGAGCGTCTTCGCCTGAGACGAGGCCAGCGTGATGAACGACAACATCGTACTTGTGCCTGGAAGTACAAGAGTTGTATAAGATAAGTATGATAAGTATGTTCAGGGCTCCCAAGTCTGCTAATTTTCAAACTATTAAAACCATTGGTCATTACTGACTCGGAGCCTTGACCACTGGCTGCAGACATTTCGATGCCTTTAACCAACTCATATTAGGGTTGTCCCTTCTATGATATGGCGCTACAAGGAGTGACTACCAATTGCGTCTAGAACCCATCTATATGTATAGTGGCACCTTAGGAACTTTGTGTTTACTTACCCAATTCGTCAGATGAATCATCCGAAATACCTACGACTTGCGTGCTGCATCGTCATTATAAAAGGTAAATAAATATAAAATACGTCATCCAATAGGTAAGCAGATTTACATACGGATTTTGCCTCCGTTTAGCTAAGGATTCGCGGTTTGTACGTACGTCATTATCACACGACACTATGATGCATCTAAAGGAATTTAACAAAAGAGAGCTCTAAACTAAAATGAAGCGTAGGGAGAGACAAGTGATGTCGCACAGCTGAACCATCCCAAGGAATTAACCTATAAAACAGGTGAAACCAAAACTAAATTGGTTCGGCAGTTGCTATGATAAGCCCGTACAGAACGGCACACAGAAGCTCTAGGGAAACTAACTGGAATGAAGGAAAGCCTTGGAGTGACTGAACAACTAGTAAAGCCATTAAAAAATTAAAAATGATTATGTTTGTATAAAACATAATAAATAAATAGTTTGTATAAACTTATATTTACCTAAAGTAATTCTGGGTGGAGAAGCATCAGGGTGCAACCAGAAGGTGACCCACGACATGGCGACGATCATCATGGATGGGATGAAGTAATCCATAAGGTAGTATCCCACTTCCCTACCAAGTTTGAAAGTGAATTTGAGCGCGCTGTAGTTTCCAGCTGTAAATAAATAAAAAATCATATTTACCTAAAGTCATTCTGGGAGCAGAAGCGTCAGCTCGCAACCAGAAGGTAACCCACGACATGGCGACGATCATCATGGATGGGATGAAGTAACCCATAAGGTAGTATCCCACGTCCCTACCAAGTTTGAAAGTGAATTTGAGCGCGCTGTAATTTCCAACTGTAAATAAATACTTTATTTTATTTGTTAGTCAAAAATGGTCTTAATTTTAAAGATATAAAAAACATTAAAACATGATGGTATAACTTTTCGTTTACCCAGACGCAACACTTGTATTGATTTATGTAGCTGTCTCCTCAAAATAGAGACAACAGCAGAAATCGGTGCAAGTGCACCGATGCAAACGGTGCACGATCGGTGCATCAGTGTAAACGAGGGGTGGTGTACTTCTGGTACCTTCTCCGAGGCGCATATTGACAATGTCTCCACGCACGACGGATTCGTTCGTCCAGTAGTCGAGGAGCGAATACTCAGTGAGATGCAACTCCGAAGATAACCGAACCGGATTATCTTTTTCCCACATGAGCCGCAGGATGGATGCGTTGTATTTCCCTGTAAAAAGTTTTAAAGGAAAATAGTTGCGTATTCCGTCGTTGTTTATAATGTACTTATTTATTTCACTACACTGTGATTCGTGGCTTGGCTGGGAATATTTATTTCCTTGACGTGTACCCATATTGTTACATTAATATAAGTACTTACAGCTCTCTAAATTCATGGAACAGGTTTGATCGTCAAATGGAAACTTCTGCAGATTCATCCAACAGTAGAGTACCGCCTGCATCCGCCGGCTGAACAGGACCTCGCCGTCTGGCGCTATCGATATCAGGACGTCCTTGCTGTCCGTGCCCATCAGGCTTGACGACTGTTCGTTTGACATGTACAAATGTGGAACCCATATCCGTTGTCTCAGATCATTCTCTCCAATAATCCTCGACCGCTCCGGCGAGTATAACGCGTATGCCAAACGAGGATCAGTCCATCGCAGTTGTAGGAGAAAATGCAGCTTAAAATTCTGGAATAGACAACATTATTCGTCATCACATTATCGGTATGAAGATTAAACACATCGAAGGGCATTATAATATGTATTATAAAATGGGCATTAATTTACGAATGTAGCGAAAAGTTTCGGTAAGTAATGATACTTACCGAAACTTTTCGCTACATTCGTAAATTGGTTCATTATTTAAATAGTCGTTAGTACCTATTTAGTCTGAAATATTTGAGCGCAGCAAAATGCCGGTGGCATTTAGAGCCGACTTGCTTCATTGATTTTGAATGTAATGATTTATTATTCGATTAAGACAGCAATATAATCTATACGGAGAAGACAATAGGCTTGCAGAGGCTGCGGACCTGCGCGGCGAAGCGCATGCATTGTATGCTCTACTCACCAGGTCGTGCGCCTCGGCGGGTTGTATGAAGTACACGTAAGCGCTGGCGTGCACATATACCACATCGCTGGTCTGGTAGGTGGGCAGCAGCAGCCGGTCATACCGGCACTCGTTGGCCAGCCGGGACAGGAACTCTGACTGCGTATAGGTGTCACCCTTTTCCAGGCTTGGACAATCGGGTACTACACTTTGACTGCAACGAAAACAGACATACGATCATCTTACAAAACAATAGATCATTCATGGTCTCATCACGTATCGATATCCACTTGCGCGGACTGTTAAAATCACGCGCGCTATTAGCGGCCTTAGTTGAAGGTAACACGCGAAAACATCTCACCTAACATTGGTTTCGGACTAATATAGTTTCCTTGCCTCAATTTCCTATACCATTAGGAGACTAAACGATTGGACATGCCTAATAAACAATAATAGATTAACTTCTTGAAACATCAATAGGTACTTAAGTATCGATGTACCTATCTATAGTATTAAATAAGTATGCGATTTACCTACTAGATAGGTACTATTGTTGAGTGATAGTTATGATAATGTGTTAATACGTAAAGGATATTTATTATTGTCACGAATGTTAGATACACGATGTAAAATATATAACAGCTCATTAAGTGGCGAAAAATAGCAATTACAGGTAAAATATAAATATAATAATATATTAATAGCATCTACCTATTTACCTAATCCCGGATGGTAAACTCATGTCAATAGGAAAACCACACAGTCTATTTATCTAGATGTTATCCAAAACAGTTCCATATACCGGAAACTAGTGGATCAAAATTACTTAATTTGTTATTTTTTTTAATACAGAGCAAATAACATGTTCTGCGAAGTCAAAAACCTCGCTTAAATAGTTAATTAATAGTTGTTCGAACAAACAACGAGGAAGTAATAGCATACAATGGGGGCCGTAATAGATTACCTACCATTATTAAAAATCTGTTCGATTTGCAACTCAAATTTCAGGGTCTCTGGCACTGAAATAGAGACTGTGTGATGATAAGACGGTAAGTAATAATACGGACAGACACATTCTAGGTGATGCAATGAATTCGCCACAAACGAGATGATAAATAATAATGTATTGCGACTACCCATCAAATTGGTCAAGCCTCATTCTAGCGGATACCTACAAAGCGCCTCTGCATCTCATCTCATTAATAACTATACCACGGCCAACGAAAAGCGATACGAAATGTTAATAATGTTCGAGTTCAAGTTAGTCATCGCTGGACTCGCAACTTTCAGGCGGCAATTTTATAAATTCTTGGTTAATTCTGTTTCTGATAGTGATAGCTTAATGTTAATTAAAAATAAACGAAGACAAAACGTTAAAAACAGTCGTTAATTTAAGTTTCGTATCGCTTCTCGCTCGCTGGAGTATAGGTAGGTAATTTATTTATGCTTGATCACGTATGCGTGCAGTGACAATGACTGCGTGCTGAACCAACTCTCTTTTCAATAAGAATACTATCATTGTTTACCGAGAGACGCTATATCAGTTTAATATATGGATTCACGGTACGGCAAGGTCGGTGTAGGAGCTGCTAACGACAACAGTGCTAATATTTGTGGTGCCTGATAACATTATGAACCAATTCTGCGATATCAACAAGATTTGCTCTTAGATTACTGCTAAGCCGCACTCTACGTGTACCTAAATTAAATATGTTTTACATTCTTTCTTATTCGACTCTACTGCACTGAAAACGTTAATATTTACGTACATTGATAATGATAATTCTGAAATCTTATTTAGGCTAGACATATTCCGGAGATAGCTAATCTCTACATCTACATTGGTACTTATAATTGGTGCTTGTGCGTTTACTTCGGCGGGCCTCTACTTGTTGATAATCTCAAACCATTATCTGAGAATTTAAACGAGTAATACAAATTGTTTTGTTAATAGATAAGGATTCGACCATGGAATTTTAGCTGGAGAGCGGTCAATAAGTTTAAAATAAGCAAACTATACCAAACATGTTGCAAGTAGAGTAGTCTCTACCTACTCTAGTTTGTTTTGATAGAGTCATTTTTGAAGGAAGATGCACCAGATGGGTCACTGACCAGTAAAGTACGCTTGAAAAAATTATAATTATTACCTATCTACTAATGTGTGGATACTTAAATGCAGTAAGTAATAATATGGGAACTTATATTTTTTTATTCTAGAATGTGTAACGATAAAACCTAAGGTTGCTGACATCATTGGCCAGTTGTACACAAACTCGCATGAATTAGCTGAAAAATGGTTTTTTAATGGAGTCGGCATATCAGTTACTGCTGCTAGTTAAGTTTATGTCAGGGCGGATTAGGTACTATATTAGTTTAAATGTCTAGTCATCTACTGGAATTGCTGCAATTACGTATATACTTAGGGCCGAGCTCAACAACACATTGACAGACCGTCTGAGCTGCAACCGAATATATGATTAGAAGCTACTGGTAACAATTGTTTACTGCTAAAAATGTCTGTAAGTGTCTTGATGAACACTGCTCTTAATAGTTTATCAATAGGTAAAATTGCCGAGCCAATATTTTATTGTATTATTAGAAGTAATTATAAGACCGATATACAAACGAAGAAAACACATGATTTATTTAAATTTGTGTACATTTGAGAAGAAAATCATAATTAAGTTCACTATATTTTTTAGCTATACCTACTGACACAAATTATCTATTTCTTGATCTGAAGATTAACGTGGTAGGTGGGTACCTGCCTAGTATCTACCAAAAATACCGTAAAATTGACATAAATTCTTAGCCAAGCTAGGTCCTCTTTATGTATTGAAAATGATGAGACATTAACTAAATAGTATTATCAAGAATGACAACAAAGTGATCCCCAAACATAATTTAAATGTTATCAGAAACTACTGTGTACTAACGCAGGTAATTAGTCAGAGCAAATAGAATAAGAGTATTACTAATTACAGGTAAGGCTGAGGATTGGGTTCTAAGAAAAGCTGTAAGGATTTACAGTTATTTTTAACTTTACCTTTAAGTTAGTCATAATTTCTAAGTAGTAGATATTTCACATTGTGCCTAATGGCGGCGTCTTCATCAGGCGCATGCCTCGCGCGAGCACTCACTTTTGACGTCGGAACGCACAGACGTAATGTCATAATATGAGTGCTCGGGTGAGGCATGCGCGCCATATGGACACATCTAATGAATAATAGGCAGATGGGTAGGTATAATTAGTTGGGAAAAGTCCCTAAACGTGGGCAAAAAATATAGAGTATTTTTCCTGTTAGGAATTTAGTGCTTGATATGTTACCTACTAAATTGTAGGTACCCTGAACTTGAAATTTATAACTCTGAAAGTCAAGAATCTTTCTTGTCCCATAACGTTGTTCCATAGGTACCTAACTACCTATAAATAGAGAGTCCTCTCTACTACCTTACCTACCCGTTTAAACATAATATATCACATCAAAGCCAGTGTATGTTAGTATGTAAAGTAAGTACCAACCTTCCTATCATATAGTATACCTAATGTACCTAAATGGATATATTTGGACCTTAGCAACACTATCGGCTGATGTAAAGAACAGGTATTTCACTATACACCTGCGGACCTAATACGGTCCTTATGCAATAGTGCTAATGAATTGCATTGCAATTCATTTTTCCGATTTTCTGAGGAATCCTTAGCAATTCCGCTAAATTTCTGTAGAATACTGACACATTTTACGCCATTCGTGATAGTTTCACGGAAATTTAGGGGATTCTGCTGCAGGTTTGGAAAAATGAATTGCTTTAGCAGAATTGGCGCAATTCATCTTTGTGACGGTATTAACCCCACTGGTAACGCGTTTCAATTAATATTTATTTTCACACATTTAATTAATTACGTTTAGTGGAGGGGCGTGCATTTTAGAGTGAAACATCTCTACTTATAATCCTGTAAGTACCTATGTAAGTATATCTACTTACTGATTATCGTAATGACGACAATTTGATAAGAATAATATTGTTTACTTTTCAAATTTTCTATTGGCTCTACCAGTCATCTTAAACTAATTAAAATATTGATACAGTGTGTGTACCACGTAATATAATATTATTATAATCTATCTTCATTTGTTTGGGAAGCGAAATGACGTTATCACCGTGCGTAGCCCTGAAAATATCATAAAATTAAGGTAATACTAGGTACCTACTCATTATGCCTGAAAAACTGTTAATAAATTCTCAGTTTCACAGCCGTCGCGATTCTTACTACCGTTGGATACGTGTCAGATACCTACCAACCGTTGTAAATCAATCTTAATGTAATTTTGATCGACGAGTAGTGTAAGAAGGTGTACAACCATAAGATCTCGGTACAAGTTACAAACAGCCACAGTAAATATTAGTTTGGTCTAGGCCCGCCACACACTCCCACCCACCGCTGACTCCTGTAAGCCAGGATCGACAATGGTGTCCAACGATGACATTTGTATGGTCTGTAACAACCCGTATTATATTGGTGACAGAGCCAATCTGTAGCAGATTGACTACAGCTCATATATGGGCTGGCTCGACCGAGGTAGTACCACCCTCTCACAGAAGATCGGCGTAAAGTAGCTTTTACAGCTGCGTTCCGTACGATGAGTGAGAGAGCCGGAAGCCCAACCCCCTTCCCCTCCCTCTGACTTCTGGTCGGCAACGTGCGAGTGATACCTTTGGTATTGCAAGCATCTAAAGGCTACTGCTTAAAATAAGGCGGGCCGTAGCACGCTTTTTTGCCCCCTTCGTAACATAAAAAAATGTTACTTATGGTAAGTAGGTAATATGGATGCGTTGGCCGTTGCACATTGGAATCTTTCTACAAGGTAGATAGGTAGGAGTACCTACCTTATACATCAACCACATAATTATGTTATGACGTTTGTCCAAAATGTACAATATGTCACGCACGCACGACTGAGGAACCAAAACCTCATAGGTACTTTTATACTTACTTAGTAGGTACTAACACAATTTTCCGCGTACCTTATTAACATATTAAATATGTGTATCATGTTCCTATATGAGCACTAATTGCAGATAATCTAGTCATCAAATAAGTCATAATAAATTAGCAAGGAGTCACGTTTCATTAGTCACGAAATATTTCGTTATATATTAACAACTCAATACAAATAGGAAATACACATATCGGTATAGATTTTTGTATTTTTTTCCTGAAAAGACGTAACCTATTATGTATTGTATATCCGGTCCACCTAAACAATTACATACGCCCTCGCACATGCTTACGACGAAAATCCTTTTTCATCACACCCATTCGAAAAACGTCAATTGCCTTTTAAGGCTAGCGGGGGCAAAATTCTATTTTGCTCCCATGGGAGTTTATGTTTCTCCTTCCTGATTTATCAGCGTTCGTGCTTCTGAATGTGAAAAAAATCGAACGCTTAATGTATGAAGAAGTTACTAGCCGGTTAGGATTACGCGGCAACCAGAGAGAATGTAAAGTCAACACGCGCTGAAAAAAAATTGTCTGGTACATTTTTCTTTTAATTTTTTTGTCTCGGTTTAGTAAGTTTAAGTTATTGTAAATAATAATGAACAATGAGTTCGAGTAATGATGTGATGATATATTATTTGTCTGGATACTACATAATATTATGAGAGTTTCGAGTAGGTAGAGGTAAACGTAGCTTTTTATTTTTCTCATAGGTAATGATGAAAAATAGTATGTATCATTCTGGGCCAAAATATTTTGTCCTCGGGCGGCGTATATTGAATTACTCGCAAAGCTCAGGATTCTACTTTAGAATCCTTCGCTTTCCTCTGAATTCAAAATAGCGCCCTCGCGGAACAAAATATCACTTTGGCCCCATATAACACAATTAACTATTTTGCACCTAGCGTCAGAAGAAGCTTGCCCTAAAATTTGTATTTAGACCATTGCAATATTATTTTAGCAGATATGCTACCTCCTAACTTTGCATTCACTTGACTTGTGCTCAGCGCACCATTTCATGAAGTGAAGGTATTTTAGTTTACTTGACGAACAACATTAGGCATTGTGATGCGTACCTATTATTCACCGGAAGATGTTTTCAACATTGTTTTCCGCAAATGTCTGGGTAGTACTGGTCCATGTAGGTACTCCGTTTAGTAGGAGATACTATTTTAGACAGTCACATGTCCCTCTTTCCTGTTAAAGTCTTTGATTTAGCCTTATTCTGTAGGTGCAAGTCTTCGATCAAATATTAGGGTAGGAAGGAAGCTAGATATGTTTCATTCTAGATAATCAATGTACGTATGTAAATGTATTAGTTACAGATGCGGTTATCAATAAAATAGTCATAGGTCTAGGTAGCACACATTTACCTCAATTGCCAAGGTTATCGATAGAGGAAATTCGATTTTGAAATTGGATTCATTTGTTTACATAGTAAGTATAATAGGTAGGTACAGGTAGTTGTGACACGCCGTGAGGCTTTGATAAGGTCGGTGAGTTGCGCACACACGTCGATCATCGATACACTCCGCTACTCTTGTCTAACATAAACGGTAGCACTAACATAGGTGCGCTATTCGCTAGCGTCTGCGTAAAATAATGGCAGCTTGTTAGTCCCTTTGGGTAACCGATAAGTTGCTCAATTTTCCACACAAATATTTAACGTAGACGTGAGCGAACGCGAGCGTAAAACTCATGGACCATGGTAGAGCTAAACAAAAAAATGCGATTAGACAAATACATGAGACATAACTATATGAGTTTACAGAAGTGAAAACAAATACCTTAATTATCTACTTAAGTGCCACATGCTGTTAGGTGCAAGCAAGCATAGAACCCTATTATTAGGAACACTAGGGTGCATGCAAACTACCTAGTGAGTTTCCCGTTGTACTATAAAGTTGAAAAGGAAAAACCTACAATGCTGGACACTTACTTATAAGGACTTTATATCCCGGGATAACAAGAAATGTATTTGCGGAAAGCCATCGTTACAACATGTTACTATAATAGTTAGGTACTTTTACTCCTAAGAAACTTAATGGTTGATCCTCGGGCGGTTCAGGAATTTAACCAAGAAAAAATTAAGCCACCACGTCAACATAGACACGGTTAGAGCACACTATGTTGAATTAAAAGCTTGATTCAAGTAGGTAAACAAAAAATGTATGCATTTAGATAATTAACGAGGAAAAACTACAAAGTCTACAAACATGTTACCTATTTGTTGTCTAAAGATTCTTTTATAACGACCAATTTGCGATTACTCCATTCAGTTATTCTTAATTCCGGTATTTTAAAGGTAAAGGTGGTAAATAATCGCAATAAGGATAGCTCTATGATAGCTACGAACACTGAACAGGAAAACATATTCCTGTTCAGCTTCGAGCATAATCTTGCTTGCATAAAATCTTAGTAAGTAAGTAGGTACCTATGTAGTTTCTATTCCAAACGTGGAACAGTAATTAAGTATGTTTATATAATATTTTATGTAAGCGGTTTAGTTTGATCTTTAATTGGCGAAGATTGGTCCACCTTGAATCTAAAGTCATGTGACTGTCAGCCCCGGCCGAGTAGCGTCATGCTACGCTCCCCATTCAACCATTTAATGCCCATTCATCTTTGCAATAAACAACCTTACTATTACGAATTATGACATCGTACACTTGACGCATTAATTCATTCGCGGATACCAATGGCAACCGCAGTGGCAAATTGAATTATTAAATAGTTTTTTTTTTTAATGATGTATGTTCGAGTGAGTTATCTAACTTTAGGTGAGCCTAAGTGTGGTTAAGCAAGATTAAATTACGTACCTAGTTGGTAGCTAGCTATTAATTATAAAATGATATCCATAATTATTTATTTATATCTCATTTCGTCCTCCCCATTTATTGTCCCCCGATCTACCGTCTTGCCTTACGTTAGGGACTACACTGATAAAATGTTGTTTACCTATCGTTTGTAGGTATGTATGGGTAAAAGGGTGCTAACTAACCACGATATCACGTCCTATTTAATAAATAAAACACCTATTATTAAAATAATAAAAGGTCAATATCATTAACGGGCACTTAGACATTGAAGGGTTGGATAAATGAGGTTAGGCGGCATAATGGCATGTAATCACTGGCAATAATCGGATATAGTCACACATGGTTAGCATAATACTTCGATTGACATTGTGTAGAGACCCTGTTGAACAATAGACATCTATGACCCTAAATATTAGACTAGACCTATAATGAAGTTGATAATACTGACCTTAACGTAGAAATAGCCGATGTAAGTGTATGCTTAAGAATAATTTAAAAACAAGGTGACTACGGTTTACTCTAATTTAGGTTACACGATTAGTGCAGTGTAGACGTTATCCGCATCTATCTCTACATCACGTGAGTTCCGTATTATGAGCATACAGTTGTAACCAATAAGGATAGATATACATTAAATACTGACCTAAAATAATACCTAAATATTACTTATTTTTTACAGAATAGGTATACTTAGCAGCAGACAGTTAATTAGGTACTTACCTACTTTATATTCGAACTTCATTTTTTTTGAGATTTTTAGCGAGTTTACAATGGTTTAACAAAGCATTTCTAGGAACAAAAGTGATTTGTAATGCCAGTGTAAGCCCATCTTAACTTTCTATAGGTTTTGGAAGGACATGTTTAAGCACAGATCTTGTAAGCTTTGTTACATAGGTACCAGCGAAGATATATTATAAGTTTTAGGTAGATGGACCTACCCCTATTACCATCAGGACATCTAGAGGAACTTGAACCTCTAATAACAAAGCCGTTAATGTCCGGACGTGTTACTTTATTATTTTGATTGTTCTATAAATGAACTCTACCGTCTCTACCTACTGTTATTCTACAAATATACATTTACAACAACCGCATACAACCTAATTATCAACATGTTATAAGTAATTTGATGCCGATGATCCTATTAGAGTTAGGTAATTTTCCCAATTTTGCAAATTTCGTATTTGACAATATAAAGATCTCTATAGACAGGAAAAAATAGTTTTTTATAGCCGTTATCGTAGGTATAAGTCGTATGACTTAGGTGATGGAAAACAGTGATTCACTCACAAGCAATCCATCAAATCGCCGCCTTGAGCAACAAAAACTTGGAAAAAGGTCAGATCACTGCTTCCTCGCTCGATCGCGCCAATCACTTGAAGTTTAATCGATTTTATTATTTACAAAAACTATTACTTAATTGGCGCAAATACGTGAAAGTATTAAGACAATAAGTTGACTATTTTCCCGAATAGTAAGAAAATAGATAGATATACCTACACATAGGTATCACCAGACTAAAACAACGAAAAAAACGCTTGTACTATGGCCATCGTACAATGGACTGGAGGCGATCCCAGTGACACCCAAACCAGTGCCAATTACGAAAAGGCGGTTTCGGTTTGCCTCTGGCGGGAATCGAGTCCGCAACCTCCCGATGCTGTGAGCCGAGTGACCTACACTCGAACCACATTGACAAGCGGTCGACAAACTGTTGTACTTAGCAGTAACTAGGTATACTTACTTGATTTGTATACACAACTGCGACGTAGAACTGTAAGATAATCTGGGGCTATAGAGCCTGCAATGTGCTTTATCTCCAGACGCCACGTTTATCATACAGCTATTATGTACAAGCTAGGTAATCGACAATATCCATGATTGTGAGAATGAATGTGTTATCCTTAACATTTATGTATATATATTAGTATTATGTATATTAGTATTACGTGACGTAACTTAGGTATCTATGTAGGTACTTATATATAATTGCAAAGTGATTTCTCAATGGATGTAAAAGGTTCAGTTGATATAAGTTACGCCCATTTAGGTATGTACTTATAGTTAGGTTCCAATAAGAACATAGGCACTTAATGCTAAGGTAGGTACATAATAGGGTGGCCTTTTGTTTTAATTCTGTTTATTGTTTAATTACAAAACGTGCATTATCTTTACACTATTAATCAGTAATAATAATAAATATTGTTATTAAAAACACGGAATTGAAGACAATACTTTTATCGAGCGCTCGGTCACGGCGAATTATTGGACCGTGTTATACAGACGTTCTTGTAACTTTTTTATCAAACAACTAATAATAATGAAACGTCTTCTTTTAGTTTTGTATAAGGTACTTCAGTGTTATGTTGGCATGTTTTGGTTAAATTAAAATGAAGATAGTCACGGGAGTAGCTATAGCTTTCACATGGCGGGGCCAATGCGCAAAGGCAACAAAACTTTTAACACCAATTAAACTAATTAATTTAAATATATGACGACTGCTTGGTGGAGTGATTCGAACGTGCGTTTGCGCTCGTCTCACTGCATGGGTAGTTACGGGTTTAATTCCCGCCAGGGGCAAAGCGTTAGCCATTTAGGAAATTATCATCATGTAATTGCCCTTGTCTTGATGCCACTGGGATCGCCCCAGTCCATTGTATGGTACTCATAGAAATTGCTAAGTTTCAAACCATAGGTATAGTTGGTGTATTACTTTGGGGGTATTTATAAAGGTTTATTTATATATCTATCAGACGCAAGTAAAGCTGCAGCGATGCTAGTATTCGGTGAATATTATTTGCGTTAAGTTTAGTCTAATTTGGGCCGGGATTTCAATTAGAGTTATGTTGAAGCGCTTTCATATGTAGGTACGCTGTGTACTTACGGGTACGTGCATTACAACTTAATCGCGAGTTAAGATTAAAATCTTAAAGGTAGGTATGTAGGAAACATGCTACTCAATGATACCGTGCAACAAAACCTACAGTACTTAAACGAAGTGGATTTGCATTATTTACAGTTAGACGTAAACGTTTTGGTGATAGTTAAAAGGAGACGCGCCGACGTCAGCAGAGATGTAATTAAGAGCTTATCGCACTTTACGTCGCTCACGCTGATAATCTGTTGAACTAGTGGAGAAATTAATCCTTGGATAAAATGTCAGAAAAGAATTCACATGCGAGTACGTACGTGACAGGACAAATGGAGGAATTATTTAAAAATATGTAATTTACCATTTAAAGGAAAATGTGTAAAGAATGATGCTCGAATAATAGTGTTATTCTACTGGACTGGTAGATAATAGACACCTATCCATAATGAATCTGTTAGTTAATGAGCAGTGGGATAGTCATCTTGAACATCAAGCATTATTTAAGCTGAGGTTTGTCTGTAAGTATTTTGAAGGAACTAAATATTAGAATTAAAATAGTAGTTGCTAATCAAATATGTAGGTGTAGGTATTGTTTGGAGTCCATAATAAATAAATACTTAAATGTCGCCAGACTCTTGTATTATATGAGTGAAGTCCAGCCCAGAGTTGCAAATTAACACAGAAAATTAAAATGAAAACTGTTTAATACGTGTTTAAATCATTGTTTAAAACATTGATTTAAATCAGAAGGAATAAATCACCGTGTTTAAAACATGTTTTAATCATTTACACGGTGTTTAAAACAAGGTGATATTTTCGTAACAACCCTGGTCCAGCCTAATTCCGATTTCAATCCTTTTAAATTGACAAGGCAACACGGGATGAACGAAACCAAGTGAAATATGGTCTAAAAAGTTACATTATAGGCCAGTCCATTGTACGGTAGCCATGTAATACAACACCCTAAGTGCAAATTTCAAAAAGACCGTTTCCGTAATTGTCCTCTGGCGGGAATCAAACCCGGCACCACCCGATGCAGTGGGCCGAGTGGCTTACGCTCTAACCACTGCGCCAAGCGGTCGTCAAAATACTTGTTTATTTAGTAGGGTCCTAACCTAATTAATAATTTGAGTTCTTGTTTAGTCATTTAAGTAAGGATTATGGAGAAGTTGCTTTTTCGTTCGAGGGGAGAAGCGATTGAAGGAAGCCTTTTAAAAAGATAGGCGAACCAGAGGCTACCTACGTAAACAGGTACAAATAGGTACAAGGAGGATGCGAGGCTCTTCGCATATTATTAACTCACTAGTAATAAATAACTTATTCAGTCAAAGAATTGTCAATTATAGAAACTTGCTGTTATTATGCGTATTAGATAAAAATTATAAGTATAACATTAAATAAGCAGTTATAGAATTACAAGTTAGGACATCAGAACATCTTGCGGATTCCACATAAAATAAACTTATAGAAATGAAAAAGTGGCACAGGACAGGCCATTGTGGAAAAACTTGACGAAGACCTATGTCCAACAGTGGACGTCTTTTGGTTGAAATGTTGATGCTGAAGTAGGTGTTTACCTACTATTAGTATGATATTAGATACCTACATCAAGGAAGGAGTCAGTTTTAACTTTTTTTAACGACGGACCTAGGCTCTTTAGATAGGCACTAAATTTTGAATTCTATTTACCTACAAATAGTTTGTTCCGATTAGTGACTGCTCAATCGGTCAACCGAGGTCGAAGCCGGACTGAGGGCCGCGGCCAAGGCTGGTTGACGACATCTCTTTCTGTGTTACGTACCTACGTCTCAGGAATCCTAAATACAACCACCTCCGAACCAAGTTCAAACAAGGAACACTTGCTTCTAACAGTTTAATTGAATTCCCTAATGTTTAATAATTCCCAATTTCCCAGCAGTTATTTTGATTTTATACTGTAACTAGCTGTGTCCGCGACTTCGTGAAATTTTACGAAATATGTTTGCGAAAATAAAAGTATTCTTAAGTTACTCCTTATAACATCAGCTATCTGCCAGTGAAAGTCCCGTCACGCGGTCCAGCCGTTTCGGATATTTAAATAGGCAAGTAGGTACTATTTATTATCAATGCTTGCGAGTGGCAAAACGTCGTTAGATACCTACTCAATTAAATTACTTATGTGTTGCGTATTGGCTACAGGTGATTGCAAATACATGGACTTATATGTATATCTACTGCCCATTGTTCGTCCATTTAAAATTAGATTCGTAAGTATAATATCAAATTGAAAATATTTTGTTATTGAGCTGTGTTGGAACCAAAAATATAGTCTGTACCTACACTGTCTGAGCATTACTATGAGGCACTATTCTTATTCCTAAGATACAAATAAATAGGAGTTATTAACTGACAAAAAGTTATTTGTAAATAAACAGATAGAAGTTAGTAAGTAAGTTAGTAAGTTATTTGTAGAACTTACTTAAGACAATTCTTCGTGGCGTACCAACACCTAGACTCTTATTACATGCTTATTATATAAATTGTGTTGGTAATTAATAAAATGGTATATCGATAGTACTTATTAGGTATTTTTGTTTTTAAGAATTGAGATAATTGCTATTTTATAATGTACATGACTGTACCTACTGATATAAATAGGTATAACAATTAATTTGGCAGGTAATAAAATTTTAGGTTTTGATAGACACCAGTAGAACAAATAGTTACTTATATTGCGATTAAATTGTTGTTAAGCAGTTATAAAAACTAACACAACATTAACATAACTTACATTTGTGATTTTTCTCCAAGCGCATTTGTGCAAACTACTATTATAAAGGTATAAAATATTGAAATTTTTATATCCATGTTTTAACATAAAAACATTCGCGGTTCGCGGAAGATTCGCGCGGATCCGCAACCGGTCCGCTTCGCGCGATCGATTCACAACTACTGCGTGCACGCAAGCAGAACTAGCTTGCTTTCCGCCGACTAAGGAAAGAGGCTGCACAGGCATTGACAATCTATGTACTCCGAGCTTTTACATGCGCTGCTTCGCAAAGAGAAATATTCGTGCGTCACAAGTTACGCTATAGAGAGTAATATTTATTTTTCTTTACTATAAGCAGATAAGTTTGTTAGTCACTGGCAAAACCGCTGAACAAACGGTTTTCTTGTAAATACACCTAAGGTTTCATTTATAAAACAAATATTTTTCCAAAACGGGTTTTAGAGTTTTATTACCAGATTACTTATACTTTATTAACAGAATGAGGCTGCATACAATTTACTGTGTATGTAATGAAATTAAGGTCTTGTAGTAAATTAGTTAATCTTTCAAAATGTCTTTCAGTGTATGGTAATGCTCCTTCAATGAAATTCGATAGTGCGGGTACTTTTAGGTTGCCAGAGATGATTTCTGGCGCTAATATGTTGAAAACAAGTTGAGCAGCATGGCAATTTTTGTTATTTGTGTTCCACTCTGCTGCAAACTTTAGCAAAGTCTCTTTTTGAGTGTGATTGATCTCTTTCAGTGTTTCGTAAAGTTTTTCATTACCCCCCTTTAGAACTTCATTCACTATTCTCAAAACATGTAATGGTCTTTCCATCCGCAACGCCAATTTGAGAGCTTTAATTAATTGCTTATCATGCAACAAGTTCATCAGCTCCTGTTCTTGTAATATCATTTCTTCTCTTTCCTTAGCTAATTGCTCTCTTCTTTCCTTTGTAACATCTTTTAATTTAACTAATTTGGAATCAGAACCACCAGTAATTAAAATTGATTCACTCTTGGTTACCGCTAGTGACCACACTTTACCCTCGTGATTATCCAAAGACATCTTGCATTCAGATGACTTTATATTCCATAGTTTCAGTAGTCCATCTGCTCCACTTGATATTATTTGCTGACCTTTACTAAGAAACTCAACTTTAAGAACTGAACTTTCGTGACCTTCAAAAGTTATCAGGCAGCTCAGGTCTGCTATTGACCATAATTTTATAGCACAATCAGCTGACGACGTCAATACAACCTGGTCCACAGGTGAAAATCTTACACACCATACTCCCCTGCGATGTCCTTTTAGTACCCCTAATAATGCTAAATCTGTACTCCACAGTTTTGCAGTTTTATCTTGTGAGCCAGTGGCTATCATTTTATCATTGGGTGATACAGACACACAATTTATATCCATTTGATGTCCAAGCTCAGTATGGGATGATTTGATTTTTTGTTCACAAGTATCTAGTTCTTTTGGAACAGTCCAAACTTTTATACAGTTATCTTGACTCACAGAAGCAAAGAAGTCATTGGATGTCTGAGCAGTGTAAACTGATCCCACAGATGCTGTATGTCTGGATCCAACTCCCAGGCAGGTAATGACATTTGGAGAACTTTGCATCCAAATTCTTACAGAATTATCCTTACTTGATGAGATAAACATTTCAGGTTTTGTGGGAAAGCATGCTAGAGACAGAACTATATCAGTATGCCCCTTAATAATATGACAATTCATACTATCAAGTTCATAATATTTTAAATCTGAACTGTTTGTAGCCACAACAATATGAGCTTCGTCTTTTCCAACAAATATAATATCCAAAACTTCATCAGTGAAGCCAATTAATTGTTTTATACAATCAAAGGTTTCAAGATCATGTATGATGATGTTATGGTCTGCTGTGACTACAGAGAAAACATTTCGCAATTCATTGAAAAGTAAATGAGTAACTGCTAATCCACCCTCTTCAGCTGCTGGAGATACAAGACTATTGCTTTGCTCATACATAAGACGGCTCATTAGTAAATTCCAGACTTTGACCACTCCCTTTTCACCAGCACAAGCAACATAAATACCTTCAGTTTCCAATTTTTTTTTGTAGTTAGGTATTTTAAATGCAGTAGGTAAAAGCATAGTACATTCAATGCTTTCATATACAGGCACAACTCTTAGTGCCTTACTTTCATTTAGGTTCCATAGTATCAGTACTCGATCCCTACCAGAACTGACCATGTATTCTCCATCAGGAGTGAAATGTAAAGAGGTGATTTTGCTGAAGTGTCCAGAATAAATCAAATGCTCTTTACCAGTTTTAGAATTCCATGACCGGATTTTAGTGTCATCGGCTGCACCAAAAATTAATTGTTTGGATGAATCTGGATGATATTTCAGCACAGAGTACACACCCATTGCACCTCGTAAACTGCTAGTACAAGTATGATGAGTTAAATCCCATAACCTGATGTTACCATCAGATCCTCCAGAAGCTACATTGTCATCTGTGTAATCAAAGGTCAATCGAGCAACTGGCCCCTTGTGACCAGCTCTCCAAATTTTCAGTTGTTCACCAGTTCCCTGCTCCCACAGTTTCATGAGCCCACTTTTATGTGCAGTGACCACAAGTTTATTATTGTGGGACATTGCAAATGTGTAGATTTGGTCAGGTTCAGCATCTTCATCAGTTTGTCCAATGACTCTAGTGGTAGAGAATGTATTGATGTCAACTACTTTGATGACATCATCACAGTGGCACAGAAGGTGTACTCCGTCTATAGTCCACTGAACATCCCCGCCAGTGTAGAATGCAGTATACTCAGCCGTTTTTTCATATCTAGAATAAAATAAATAACATAAATTAGGTACCTTATTAAGTAACACATATTTTAGTAGGTAGGTACATAAAGCAAGTGAAATGTATTACAAGTAGCGGCACGCTATGATGGCCGGTTTGACATGTGGGAGGGGGAAAGGATGAACCTTATTATAACGGAATAAAATTCATTTTCGCATTCATTTTTTACATTCTTCTTTTTTGAAACGGCCAGCCTCATTCCGTTATAATAAGGTTAATTTACTTCCCCCCCCACCACATGTCAAACCGGCCATCGTAGAATGCCGCTACTTATAATGTAAGCTTAATTAATCTGGCAGCGCGCAACGTACAGCCAATCCATTGTTTCGGCTGTACATTGCGCGGTGTGTCAAACAACTTCAGCAACCAACTGGCGAGTAATTATGTAAGTAAGGACATAAAATATATAATCGTTTAGGTTATACGCCTATTGTTGACAAACAAAAACACGTGAGTGGAAACATTCCTATAAACAACTTATTTATGTATTTAGTGAGATAATACTGACTATGAAAGAAGAATAATGCTCATAATACAAATAAGTAAATACTTACACTTCTTTCAGTATGCTGGCCATTTTTTACAAAAACTTGTAACAGTCCTGAGTGTTTCCTAACCTCTATCTTCACAGTGTTATATTGGGTACGTACAAACAGAAAACGTTAACAAAAATCAAAGTGCTAAAAACTAACTTCTATATGAGCAAGCAGCTGGGAGTTAATTAATACAAAATACATAGGTATACATTTTGTAAATAATTTTAAACTCCGCACACGCTCGCTAAGCAATTTTATTTTATTGACACTTGAGTCTTGACAATGACAAGTTGCCAATTCTCTTTGGACAAGTGACAAGACAACTGGGAAAGTGAAACGTCCAATGTCACTTGGCAGTCAGCTGGCTGATCAAATCAATAGAGATGATAAGTGCTGCGTTCCATTCACCGTAATTTTTGTTATTTTCGTCCACAAAAAGTGTTAAAACGATAATTTTGATCACTTTCAGTACAAGTTGGTGCGAGTGGAACGAGATTTGTGGACGAAAATAACGAAATTTACAAAATTAACAGTGAATGGAACGCACCAAAGATTGGAGTCTATGATCCTTATCGGGCTTCGTTCTGAGACTTAAAATGCAGTTGTCGGTTGCAAATCTGTTTTATTTCTGTTCACAATAAATACCTTAAAGAGTATAGGTCGGTTGTTTTTTCACTCGCTCGAATGTATGGAACGACTACCCGGTTGTTACATATATTGAAACTTTATGACTTTATAAAAAATTAAAAAATCGTCTATCATGTGTCATATAATAATTCAAATAATTAATTTAGGAGTCAAAATAAGTTCAAAAATAGTTACTTGCACATCAAAAACACACATTTGGGGACACATTACAAGACAAGTGCTTGATTTTGATCGTTAAAATGTTGCAACCGGTCTGAATTGCGACCTTACATAGGTAGTAATGCCATAGTTGCGAGGAGTGACAACTAGTGTTGCAAAAGACTCGAGTTCTTTTAGCCCTCTCAAAGAGGCTCGAGCTTTTCTATGGGGCTCGTCGAAGAAAAACGACTCCGAATATTTCAAGGCTAAAAAAGGACTCGAGTTTTAAATTAACCTCGAGCCCTTTTTGGGCTCGGAGTTCTTTTAGAGCTCCGTTGTTGTGAGCTTTCTAAGTCTTCGCAAGTATAAGAAGGAGTCGCCTTATAGCTAACTATTCCTGGCTAGTCTATTTTATTCCTGACTATTCTTGACTTTTTTGACTATCCTGAATATTCTTGACTATTCTTGACTACTCTCGACTATTCTCGACTATTCTTGACTATTCTCGACTATTCTCGCCTATTCTCGACTATTCTCGACTATTCTCGACTATTCTAGACTATTCTCGACTATTCTCGACTATTCTTGACTATTCTTGACTATTCTTGACTATTCTTGACTATTCTTGAATATTCTTGACTATTCTTGACTATTCTTGACTATTCTTGACTATTTTTTGACGATTTTTTACTATTTCTGACGATTTTTGACTATTTTTAACCATTTTTGACTATTTTTGACCATTGATGACTATTTTTAGCTATTGTTGACTATTTTTGACCATTGTTGACTATTTTTGGCCATTGTTGACTATTTTTGATGTATTTAGACTATTTTTGGCGTATTTTGACCATTTATGACTATTTTTGCCGATTTTTGACTATTTTTGATAATGGTTGACTATTTCAACTATTATTGACTATTGATGACGGTTTTTAAATATTTTTGGCGAATTTTGATGATTTTGGACTATTTTTGACAATTTTCTACTACTTTTGACTATTTTTGACTAAGTTTGCCTATTTTTTACTATTTTTGACCATTGTTGACTATTTTGGACCATCGTTGACTATTCTTGACGTGTTTTGACAATTTTTGACGTATTTTGACAATTTTTGACTACGTTTGCCTATTTTTGACTATGTTTGACCATGTTTTACAATTTTTGACTATTCTTGACAATTTTTGACTATTCTTGACAATTTTTGACTATTTTTGACTATTTTTGACTATTTGTGACTATTTTTGACAATTTTTGACTATTTTTGACTATTCTTGACTATTTTTGACTATTTTTAACTATTTTTGACCATTGTTGACTATTTTTACTATTGTTGACTGTTTTTGACCATGTTGACTATTTTTGACGTATTTCGACTATTTTTGACGAATTTTGACTATTTTTGACCATTATTGACTATTTCGACTATTCTTGACCATCTTTGACTATTGTTAATTGTTTTTGAATATTTTTTACCTTCTTTTGACTATTTTTGACCATTTTTGACTATTTTTTACCATTGTTGACTATTTTTAGCTATTGTTGACTGTTTTTGACGTATTTTGACCATTTATGACTATATTTGACGAATTTTTGGCGATTTTTGACTATTTTTGACCATGGTTGACTATTTAGACTATTCTTGACTATTGATGACTGTTTTTAAATATTTTTGGCGAATTTGACGATTATTTAAGATTTTTGACTATTTTTGTCTATTTGACTATTTTTTACTATTTTTGACTGTTTTTGACTATTTTTGACTATTTTTGACCATTGTTGACTATTTTTACTATTGTTAACTGTTTTTGGCCAATGTTGACTATTTTTGACGTATTTTGACTATTTTTGACGAATTTTGACTATTTTTGACCAAAATTCGTCAAAATTCGGCAAAAATATTCAAAAACAGTCAACAATAGTCGAAATAGTCAACAATGGTAAAAAATAGATCACAGTGGTCAAAAATAGTCAAAATAGTCAAATACAGTCAAAAATCGCCAAAAAATAGTCAAAATTGTCAAAAATAGCCAAAAAATAGTCAAAAACCCTCATAATACGTCAAAAATAGTCAACAATGGCCAAAAATAGTCAACAATGGTCAAAAATAGTCAACAATAGCTAAAAATAGTCAACAATAGCTAAAAATAGTCAATAATAGCTAAAAATAGTCAACAATGGTCAAATTTAGTCAACAATTGCTAAAAATAGTCAACAATGGTCAAAAATTGACAAAAATGGTCAAAATACGTCTAGAATATTCAACAATGGTCCAAAATAGTCAGCAATAGTCCAAAATAGCTAAAAATAGTCAAAAATAGTCAACAATGGTCAAAAATAGACAAATATAGTCAAAATAGTCCAAAACGGTCAAAAACAGTCAAAAGTGGTCAAAAATAGTAAATAATAGTCAAAAATATTTTTGACTTATGACGTATTTTGACTATTTTTGACGAATTTTGACTATGTTTGACCAATAATCGTCAAAATTCGGCAAATATATTCAAAAACAGTCAACAAATAGTCAAGAATAGTCGAAATAGTCAATATTGGTAAAAAACAGACAACAAAAAAATGTAACGTCACGACTTTTATCCCCATTCGGGGGTAGTCAGAGGCTTGAGTGGCCATACACCACCACATTGTGGAGGTATTAACCAACTCAAAGCCCACGTTTCACCAGATAGTCAGAACCCAACGTGACAGGTGGTGAACCTTGTCGCCATGTATACAGGAACTGACTATTACCTAATCCCGAGGGATAGGTAGGTTTCCTCACGATGTTTTCCCTCACCGTCAGCGAACTGTAAATTATAAAAAAATAAACAAAATCTGTCTGTGTGTCAAAAATTGTCTGTAAAATAGACAACAATGGTTAAAAATAGTCAAAAAAGAGTCAAAAATATTCAAAAACAGTCAACAATGGTCAAGAATAGTCGAAATAGTCAACAATGGTCAAAAATCGCCAAAAAACAGTCAAAATAGTCAAAAATAGCCAAAAAATAGTCAAAAACGGTCATAATACGTCGAAAATAGTCAACAATGGTCAAAAATAGTCAACAATAGCTAAAATAGTCAAAAATAGTCGAAATAGTCAACAATGGTCAAAAATAATCAAAAATAGTCAAATATAGTCAAAATAGTCCAAAACAGTCAAAAATTGTCAATAATGGTCAATAATTATCAAAAATAGACAAACATATTCAAATATAGTCGAAATAGTCAACAATGGTCAAAAATTATCAAAAATAGTCAAATATAGTCGAAAACAGTAAAAAATAGTCAAAAATATTCAAATATAGTCAAAAACAGTCAAAAATGGTCAAAAATAGTCAAAAACAGTAAAAAAACGTCAAAAATAGTCAAAAATAGTCGAAATAGTCAACAATGGTCAAATATAGTCAAAAACAGTCAAAAGAAAGTCAAAAATAGACAAATATATTCGAAAATAGTCAAAAAAAGAAAAAAATAGTCAAAAATAGTCGAAATAGTCAACAACGGTCAAAAATAGTCAAGAATGGTCAATAGTGGTCAACAATAGTTGAGAATAGTCGTGCATAGTCAACTAAAGTCAAGAATGGTTACAAAGGGCTAAAATAAAAAAGGGCTCCAAGCCTTTTTAGAAAGAGCTTCAAAATAAAGGCTTTATTTCCGAGAGCCTCCTCTTCGCCTCGAAGACTCGGGGCTGAATTAGTTCTTTAGCCTTCGAGGTTTCTTAAAAAGGCTCGAGCCCTAAAAATGAGGCTAAAGAACTCGAGTCTTTTGCAACACAAGTGACAACCGAACCTATCACTCTGAGGTACGGAACGATTTCAGTGAAAAGTTGCGCCCGTGGCGTAGTCTCTGAATGCGGCCCTGTCGAACATATGATTTTGACGTTTCTTTTGTAGGTTATGATGTCTAATGCGTGTTGTTGTTAAACAGTATTCAAAAATGTTCAAGTTAATAACACAAAATACCAATATTATTAAAAGAAACATAAGATGTTTCGCTACGGCGATACCAAATGTTGATAAACACTCCGAAATTAAATTCGAAACTGTATTTTCATTTCCATTTATTAAATATGTATCATTATTGAATAGGCTCAAAGTTTATCAAATGGTTGGAACATCGTTGGTGGTCCCTGGCTGTGGTGTTATGGAAATGTTAAATATTTTACCCCATCAAAGTTTTTTGTCAGCGTCATATATCGGTAAGCATTATGTATACCTGCTACTACTTACCCACTGTACTAATTTCAAACCTATGCACTCATCACAACACCCCAAATTCTGGCAACAATGAAAGGGGTGGTCATGCATAAATTTGAAATAATTAAACATATTTGGAGGATGACTCTGCTGCAATTTTCATTTTAAAAGCAGGATAAAAAAACTTGAAAGACCTACTCTCATAATAAATACAATATTTAATATTAATATATAAGTATATTTACTATGTTACAGGTCTAACTGCAACAGCATTGTTTTCATTAGCTAGTCTACCATTTCGCAACACAATCGGATTTTTATACATAAGTGAAGATAATCAATTTGTCAAAATATCATCAATGGATTTCTGGGGAAGGAGAAAAGATAAAATAGTAGCAGTTGATGATTGGATTCCATTATACGACATGAAACAAAGGACTATGGATGCTGTATACCTCTCTCCCCATCTAACAGATGGAACAAAATATAAATGGTTTATTAAGTTTGGAAATGTTTTAAATGCTTCTAAAATTGGCCAAGTCTTAGAATAAATTATTTAATTGTGATAGGATATTTAGGAAGGGTATAAAGGAAACCACTGAGTGATAATGTTATCAATCTACTCCTTAAACATAAAAGTAGTATTGAGAAACAAATCTGTGAAAATTTGGATTAAATACACTGTAATTTTTACAAGTAATAGGTATCTTATGCCCTCAATTGTGTTTAATTAGTGTTAATATACCATGACATGATGGTAATGTTAAATGTTGTCTTGTTATTGTACTGTTTGGCTAAGTAGTAAATGAAATTTCAATTTTAAAGTGATGTAGTTTTCTTAAATAATAATGAATTTATAAATTAATGTTTTATATTTAGGCACTACTAAACCTGTGCAATAAGATTTTAAACACACAGTAGAATATCTATCCATTTCTTAAACCAATCATTTTGAATACAAGCAATTTAACCAGAGGAATTACAACTTTCAAATGATGTATACTGGCTTTAGCTGCAGCACTGGTTTTGATTTAATATTTAATAAATAAGTTGATGTATAATTTTGTATTATCTATTGAATATACAAAATAAGTTACATTGAATCTTATTAGCAAGTCATAAGTTTCTATTTCGGCTTCCATTTTCGTAATGTTCACTGATTCTCATTGATACAAAACTGACTTGACCAAAACCACGGATGTATAATGAAGGATTTATCACTTGAGTTTTTGGTTAAGAAGAAATTCAACTTTATTCTGCTGCCTTAAGGTCTATTATACCTTGACAATTCTTAAGACAGAAAAACGAGCCGAGCGAGAGGCCCTAGTTGGGACCGTGTCCCTGTCATTTCGAGTTGCCATGCCAAAATAATATTGTCGTTGGGTAGTGATTGTTAGTTTTTAAATAAAGCAAATAAATTAATTTAGTACATATCGTGACCATTGTTTATATGATAAAACAATAGTCACGATAAATAATAAATTGATTTATTTGCTTGATTTAAAAACTAACAATCACTACCCAACGATAATATTATTTTGGCATGGCAACTCGAAATGACAGGGACACGGTCCCAACTAGGGCCTCTCGCTCGGCTCGTTTTTTGTGCAGTAGTGAACAGTCCAGGTATGTATTTACGTTCGTGACCAAAACCACAACAATAGTACCTATTATGTATAGATAATAGTATACACGAATTTCCTCATTATTAATGTAGAGCTTAGTATTTAGTAAGGTGGTCACATAGTCACAACCAGTTCAAAGTTTAAATTGTCGAATCATACCTGGTGTAAAAGCTTTACAGCAGCCATTAGTCATCAATAGTCAGAGTTACCTACTAGAAAATTTTATTGTGATAAACCATTTAGAAAATTAATACGATTTAAGTTTAGTGTGCCTCTGTACAAAATTCTGATGTGAATGCGTAAAAGTAGATAAATATAAATAAATAAATACTTATGTACTCAACTATTTGGTAAATAGTTTGTATTAAATTTACTATCAAGTCCATCACTGGCTGGAAACTTTTAAGGTAATTTAATATTAGGATGTGCGTCTAGCGATACGCCGCGCCAAGGTATTCCACCATCCTATACCTTTAACATTGAAAAATTGTATTCAGAGAGAAATTTCCTTGATAGTAAGTACCTCCAAATTTAATAAATAAGGAATGTCACTGGCTAGGCTACCACCAGTAACATATTCGAGTTACATAGGTAATGGGAAGACTACCATCACCATAAGTGTAGAATGCTGTAATGCCGATGTGTGTACAAATACTTATGAGCTATTTGAAACATCTTATAATATCTTAGTTTATTCCTTATAATACATTTATTTCATATCTTAATTAAAAAATAAACCGAACTTATAAAGGCCACAACTCTTAACATGGCTGAAAAACAAATTCTCTACTCTGGTGATGATTGTAATGTATAAATATGTTACAAACGTGTCTAATGGGCATTATTAATAAGTCCCGGACAACATGGGAAATATTATTGAGAGATATTCATAATAATGATTCCATTCGCACTAATCATGCAAATAGGTAAATCCATTTCTTATTGATGGCAAGACCAGCTGGCAACAACTTTGAAAATTCATATAGTCATAAATGAATCATATCATATGCTTTTGAACGTAACCACTACAGTAACCATATAGTCAAAATGAATCCCCAATGGATTTCCTTCTAATACTATTTCAATGCAAAATTCTTATTGCCCAGTAACATACATGAATGCATATTTTAAACACAGTCCATAACATCATTATGTACATTACAAACAAAATTACCATTAGTTTGTATCAACCTTTAACAAAACACCCATAATTCTGGTTAATATCATTTCATAGAACAATTTTCCTACTTGCCCTAACATGTACTACAGCATTTCATAGTGTTTAGGTGCTATTATTGTAACAACTCTTGTTTCTAACGTGGTATTTCAGATTAATTGAGGCAAACACTTTAACATATTATAGGAATGTGACTATATTGTTCTAAATTAGATACCGTAATTTGTTACGAAAATACACAATTTTTTAAATTGTTTAATCATCACCTGTGGACATTGTGAGATGATTATTTTTAAACAGACTTCAAAAAAGGGGATGATTGTCATTGGTATCTTGGTATCAAACAATAACAATTTTATGCCTCAATCACATCCGCACCCTCAAAAATCTATGGTAAAATATTGCATTTACGTGTATTGGTGTTATCAAATTATTTATAGGATTATTTCACACGTATACAATATATGTGTTTAGTCCACCCAAGCTTGTGCAGGTTGGTCTGTGGTGAAAGGACTGACTCCATTGCGTTCCATGGCCTCTAATATTTCACACACATACATCGCCACATCGGCCCGACTTTGGTCAATGCCTTTGATGAATGGATTTTCCAATAACCTGTTGTATTTTGGACGCTGATTTTCTTCTTTGATGAGGCTGAAAATTAGATAAGATTCAGTAAGTATAAATAAATAAATGCACGGAGTCAGACCAACAAGAATCAGAGATAGATAGATACAAGCTGACTATGGTGTTACAGTAACTATCAATAAATAAATGCATGGAGCCAGACCAACAAGAATCAGAGATAGATAGATACAAGCTGACTATGGTGTTACAGTAACTATCAATAAATAAATGCATGGAGCCAGACCAACAAGAATCAGAGATAGATAGAGCTGACTATACAGTGTCTGATAGTTTGAGCGATTGCACGGTGATCACCACAATATAAGCAGTGCTTAGTTTGGGACCATACCATTGATCAAACGAACAATATTTTATACATATACTCTTTCAAATACTGACCAAGTGTTGACAAAGGTGACGAAGTTAGTTGAGAAAAAGTTGTTGTTGTTAGTGAGCCGCGGCGGGTCACCCTGCACGACCTGCTGCAGCTGCTCGAAGACGGAGCCCCAGCGCGGGTAGGGGAAGGCGCCGGTCGCCACCTCCATGAGCGTGATGCCGAGCGACCACACGTCCGAGCGCACGTCGTAGCCGCGCGCGCGCCCCGGGTCGATGCGCTCAGGCTACGAATAACCAGTATTAATGGAAAACTGAGTACACCACATTTACTTGTAACCAACGCCAAACAATACTTACTGCCATGTACGGCCTACATCCAGCATCTCGCGTGCGGGCTATCGAGTCCACTAGTTTCCCAGATATACCAAAATCACACAGTTTTATGTTTCCCCTTCTGTCCAGTAAAATGTTAGACGGTTTAACATCTCTAAAAAAAAAATACTCATTAGTACAGAAGTTGGAAATCGGAATGAAATTACCCTATTCACTGATTGATAACTTACCTATGAATTATTTTTAGTTTCTCTTTTAAGTAATTTAAAGCTTTAACTGTTGCAAGTGTTATTTTAGCTAAAATGTTTTCAGGTATTCGAGTCTGCATTCTTTCACATATAAACTTATAAAATTTGTCTAATGAAGTGTCCATTAACTCCATACAAATCCAACAATCACCCTGGAAATAAAGATGGAAATTAGAAATTTGCAGGTTCTTTTACAAAATACTAGAAAAATGCTGCAAAGATTTTTATAAAACTCACTTCTTTAAAAAGAGCTCCATAGAACTGGACAATGTATGGGCACTCATTGCTTTTCATTACCACCTCGAGATCCATCAATAGTTGTTTCTGCTCTTTCTCATCAACTGTGGAGCGAATTCTTTTCACAGCCATTACACGGCTTGATCTAAAAGAATAAACATATTATGTTAACAAGTATGTATGAAATAAATCGATTTTCAAGTTTTATTGTCACAAAATACTTAAACATCAAATTATCATCCCATACTTTCTGTGAACCATTTTATTTACAGCTCCAAAGGCGCCTCTGCCTATTTCACCAAGATCCTGCAAGTCATCAGCTGTGAAGTCATATATTTCTGTGGCAGAAAGCTGCAGTTTGCCCGAGGACTGCATGGATGGATATATCCTGCACCTATCTCTGAAATGACATACCTATTTACGGTTTCTGAATTTCAACACGATAAAGATTGTTTTGAGGTATTTTTCATTAGGATATATCTGTTGTGTCTATGTATTGTTGAGATTTTAAAATTATGTTATTTATACAAAGATTCTAATTATGTTTTTAGATAGGTAGACTGTAGACTCTACCAATCATAATAAACCCTAAAATATTAAAAGACACACAATGAACACATAAACTAGAATAATATTATACCTATGTTCTCTACTGGAAAAAATCAATGATATGTCTGAAATCTTTGATTAGGCAAAATACCTACCTTGTGTTTTCAGGGAGTACATCTCTGATAGTGCGTGAAGGCACTCGGGGTTTCTGTACTGGTGCAGTATTTGAAGCATACGGCATGAATGCTGCACCATCCCCTGAGGACCCACTTATCTGCAGGTTCAAAACTTTGCGCTTTTCCAAACCGACTAAATTCAACTCTGGTTTGGGCATAGTCGGTCTGCTTGGACCTAAAATTGTTTAATAAGCACTATTTATTCCAACACTACGGTATAGTTTAATATTTATTTGTATTTTATGTACAACATTTACATTTTGCTTTACCTTGGTTTGATGACACTTCGCCATTCTTCGACATCTTACACGAAAGAGTTTATTGAACTGTTTCCACTATTCCTTGCTGCAAATTACAGTTCCCGATCTCTCCATTAGAAAAGTGAAATACCGAAATTGGTCACGTTTTCATATTATGCGATGTAAATATATTATCGAATGCATTGTAAAACTAAAAAGAAATCGACAGTCGACAACCAGCCAGTCAGTCAGTGCTGCCAAGTCCATTTTTATAAAATCTGTAGATTGACTACAGAAAAATCAGTAGGTAGATCTAAGGAGGCAATGATAACATAATTTTGTTTAACTAACAATAGTAAAATTGAAAAAATTTTTATTTAATAAGTGAAATAATTGCACTTTAACTACATTACATTTTTTTTGAGATTTTAACTTCCACGTATCTCGTAAGAACTTATTCTAGTAAAAATACGAGAAATCTGGTATGTGTGGCAACACTTCAGCCAGCCAACAAAGGGCTTGTACCCAGGGCCGTAAAACAAACTTAAAAAAAAACAACAAAAAAAAACATCAAGAGCTGCCAGCAGTGGCT
Source organism: Drymonia ruficornis (assembly GCA_947859195.1). Lineage (NCBI taxonomy): Eukaryota > Metazoa > Arthropoda > Insecta > Lepidoptera > Notodontidae > Drymonia > Drymonia ruficornis. Next base: position 7,182,322 of record OX401914.1, read on the forward strand.
CCTTATTTTATAAACCGGGGTCCCTAATATTTAATATTATACAAAATCAAAACTAAATTGAAGTAAAATAATTAGAACAAAATTTTATAAATATTGGCTTTGTTTTATTTACATTAGCGAACTTACAAAGGAATGTAAATTTATTGCTGTGTACAATTTTAAACAATGTTTTGCTACACACAGATTAAACATATTATTATTGTGTATCAATTATGCGATCAGGCAGCCCTGAAAACACCTCTTTGCCAAGGAATAAAATGCTCGTTTCTTTTGCCAAAAAAATAATACAAAACGTTTATTGTTTCTCTTTGCTACTTATCAAGCAAAATGCCTTTGCCTTGCCTAGAAGAAAATTTAAAAAAAAAAATTTAGGTTTACCCGGATCTAGCGCTCGCAAATAATTGAAAATTATCTTATTATTTTAATATTATTTTTTTATATAAATAGCTACATAGTGTCTTACTATAAAATAGGATTCATCAGATTCGATTCATATCCGGATATAGTTCGTGATACTGAATCTGTGATCCGGACTTTTTATTATCGAGGCCATCTCTAGTTGTTTCTGTTTGGAAGAAGAAAAACAAAAAAATATTTGGTTTTATTTGGGGTTATGTTGGATGGACGTCAAAATATTTTTTACAAAAATTTATTAACTTTTGTATATAATAATTAACTGAATAATCACATGAACGTATAAAAATGTCAACTATTATTAAGTTCGATTTCAAAGAACTGAAAAAATTAGCTAGCGATAAGAATTCTTGTGTTGTGGAAAAGAGAGTGACCCAAAACCTAGCTTTACAACCATGGTGTCTCGGAAACCTGAAGGAATCAATAAAAAATTTATTGGATTACAAAATTGGAAAGTTTGACAAAGAGTATGTGAAAATTTGAGAAATAGTCCTATTTTGCTTCATAAATTTCTACTACAGTTGATGATGTTTGATTATTACAGGTTTAATGGCATTTTGTTAAGTTACAAGAACTTGAGGATCCTGCAGAACGTTGGCACTATACGAAATGATAATGCTGACATCCACTTTCAAGTACAAGCAGACTATTTCATATTTCGACCCCATGTTGGTGCCACACTGACTGGGATTGTTAACAAAAAAAGTATAACACACTTAGGAATCCTTGTACACAGGTAATATTTTTTTATAAATTATAATAGGACAGTAATATATTTTGTTTATTACTTTTCTCAAGGCTGATAACCTTTAGGAACTATATTTATTTTAGTAAAATACAGATTTTAGTTTATTACTGTTGTCTTATTAGTATTAAGTTTGTGAATATATAGTTTTGAACATTGTCATGTTAATTTTGTTTGTATTCTTGTATTTTAGAGTGTTCAATGTTGTTATACCACGGCCAACTGAGGAACCGGGAAATAAATGGGTTGGATCAGGCATTCAAGAAGGACAAGAAGTCACATTCAGGATAGTTGTACTAGACTTATATGGAGCATTGCCATATATACGAGGAGAGCTTGATGAAAGGTAATATGACCACAGAAATACATATCCTCTCCTCTTTCACACCATTCATTCTGGTCCTATGCTATTCTTGTCCAGCAAGTGCCGGCCACATTTCCTATGTCTGTCTCTCCATCTGTATTGATGAACAATTAATTAGGTACATGGTTATCATGGATGCTAATGCCATACTTTTATTCCAGGAGCGTGAAATTAGGTCCTGAAGGAGATGATGATGAAGAAGTTGAAGCAAAACCAAAACATCCAATTAATGTGTCATATGTTGACTTTGATAAGACTAAACCTCATAATATTCAGAAGCAAACAGGAGATGGACTCCAACAGATGTTGCCTAAAAACAGTGCAAAAGTACCAAATTCCAGTAAAAATCAACTAAAGAGTAGTTCTCCGACAGCAGACTATCAACCACAAACGGTAAATGGAAAATCTGGGCACTCGAAGACAAAACATGTTGAAAGTGAGAATAATATGGTGGACAAGAGCAAAGTTAAGAGACAAAGTAAACTATTTGACCCAGATCAGAAGCACACAGATACTATTCATAAGCCAAGTAAAAAGCACAAACGAGACATTCAATAAGTTAGGGTTTATCTATTTATGTAAAATTATTGAGTTTTATTAAAATAAATGCCTATTTATTATAGGTATTTACTTTATTTTGCATAGAATGTAAATTTCGTTCATTTTTCTTCTGCCAACACTAAATAGGACAATTTCGCCCTTCTGGAATTACTGTCATGATGTAAACATATAACTATCTAATCTTTGGTCACGTTATGATGATGATGATGAATATAAAATGTTTGCTAATATTTCTGAGTATATTATGGTAATAATTTCACAATGATTTATTTTATAATAGTGTAATTTTGGGGCAAAATAGATAGTAGGTTATAGAGAAAGCATCAATAGAGATGTCACGGTAATAATAATACCGTGCTTGAGCGAGACATGCTTACGCCCGATATCCTAAGAGTGAAAGAAATAGACGTACTATCTTTTGTCACTTTCTGCGTATCGCCCTAAGTTTGTTGGGCATAAACGTTTGGTAGGTCTTTGGTCCAGGATGAGCCAAAGGCCGTTTGCCGACTGCACGGCACGGCACCGGCACCGGCATGGCGGCAGCTTTTTCATTGGTCAGTGACCAGTTGTCATTGGTTACTGACCAATGAAAACCCCGCAAATAGCTGTCACTGTGCCGGTGCCGGTGCCGTGCCGTGCAGTCGGCAAACGGCCAAACAAAGTATCACCCAACCAAATTTAGAAGTAGTATACGTCAGATCACGTTCCATAGACATTAGGATTAAGCGTAATTTAGCAGGATTATACATCTTTTCTCCCTTACGGGTGTACGCGCTTGTCAAATCTACAGGTACATTCTTTATCTAAGTACTGTCCGTTCACAGTTATTTTACCTCAGACGTTCCTCATTTTATTTTATTTTTGTAAAACGCAAAGCATTCTTTAAACTTGGCCTTTGAGACCATGAACTGTGGATTAGCCTTTATTCTACAGGCTACATGACTCATAAAAACCTAATATCGGCTAGGTTTTTTAAAAATAAATAAATAAGGTAAATGTCAGAGGTAAAATAACTGTGAACGGGCTGTAGTAGGTGGTTTTAGGTTCCATAGACAAATTTTTCGGCCTGCCTGAATCACGGATGTATAATGAAGGATTTATCACTTGAGTTTTTGGTTAAGAAGAAATTCAACTTTATTCTGCTGCCTTAAGGTCTATTATACCTTGACAATTCTTAAGACAGAAAAACGAGCCGAGCGAGAGGCCCTAGTTGGGACCGTGTCCCTGTCATTTCGAGTTGCCATGCCAAAATAATATTATCGTTAGGTAGTGATTGTTAGTTTTTAAATCAAGCAAATAAATTAATTTAGTACTTATCGTGACCATTGTTTAATGATAAAACAATAGTCACGATAAATAATAAATTGATTTATTTGCTTGATTTAAAAACTAACAATCACTACCTAACGATAATATTATTTTGGCATGGCAACTCAAAATGACAGGGACACGGTCCCAACTAGGGCCTCTCGCTCGGCTCGTTTTTTGTGCAGTAGTGAACAGTCCAGGTATGTATTTACGTTCGTGGCCTGAATCCAACTCTGGCGGTCAGCCAATCAGCTAATCAAATCAGGATTGCAAAGTTCGAAATTTATTGGGAGATCTACTGATTTTGGTCATTGTTTCCCGATATCCCGATTCAGGAATCCTATCTCCCGACTTTTTGCCTTTTCAACGATTGTAAAATAATATTCATATACCACCACATTCATCCATCCAATACAAAACACTTCCAATACGGCCATTAAATTTCGCGGTATGCTAAAGCAAATTGCACTGAAACACCTACACGTTGGGCCGCGCGGTCACCCCGGACGACAAAACAATACTTTTTTTAATAATATTTAGCGCGTCTGGTGACAGCGTAATTTTTGTTAGTTTCGTTTACAAACCTCGTTCCATTCGAAATGAAAGTGATCATTATGATCGTTCAGAACAATTTTCACCCACGTTCTAGACGGACTGAAAACGCTAAAATGGCACCGAATTTTGTTACTTTTGATACAGCCAAGTCGATGGAATTTTTGTAGTGACATTGATGCGCGCCAATAATTTAACGGGTGAAAGGGCAATATATTCGCACGGCAATTACTTTATTGCATGCGCGAAAGAGAAAACAAGTTGATTTGACGGAAAGTGTTTTTTTTTAATTAATCGAGGATTTTTTTTGTACTTAGGTGGCTTAACTGTTAAAATAGTTTATTTAAAATCTCCCGATTTCTCCCAATTATTAGCTGTCAAATCTACCGATTTTTAATTTTACACTTTTGCAACCCTGAATCAAAGTCTTTACTCTTTTGTCTATGGCCAATGTTATGAAGCGAAGTTATAGGTTATGTTATTTATAAAATTCTAAAGTGATTAACTTTATTCGGAATGATGGCAAATAATATAATAATTGTAAATAAGTGTATAAATTACGTTTCTGTCCATTTATTTCCCAGGTAAGTGTAAATTGAATTATTATAATCTATTATTCACGTATAAATCGGTGTAACATTATTTTGTAATTTAATCTGTTGGTATAAAACCAATGATTCACAACTATCTTTGATTTCCAGATTATCATTTCTACATGTTAGAGAGTATGCAAAAGCAACCAGCTTTCCCGATTACTTCCAAAACCCAGTGTTCAGAAAGGAAGACCAATCAAAGTTGATTGAAAGTTCAGAGCTTGCCAAGATCGCGGCACTTCCAGTAAAACCACCTGCTGTATATGAAACCTCCTCTGTATACCACGATCCTTTAGTAAAGTGAGTATGGACGCGATATGTATAGTGCAACTGCATAACTAGTGTATCGCCTACGGGATACAAGGTCTGCAGGAGTGGGGTAGAGGTATTGGGGGTGGGAGTGAGAGAGGTACCTAAAGTCGCGCGCGGCAGTGTACTCGCTTTTTGTTGACTTTTTGTTAGGGTTGTTTTAAGCTAAACACATAGCTTTAAAATATTGATAAATGTAGTACTAAATAGTCACATTTAAATAATATTCATACACTACAAAGCATTTTATAGTGAGCACACGAAAACATGTGATTTATTTGGAATTATCTTGAAACCTCGTACCCCATGTGTGATAGCTCAGTTATGCGATCATACTATAGGTAATAGGTACTATTATAATATTATTAAGTACTGTGATAACATTCCTGCTATAAGTACTTAAATAAAATAGAAAAATGGGTTAAACAGTAATAGACAAAATGATTGAAAAATTAAAATTAAAAAAGTATTATTGTAGTGTAGGGTGTAGAAATTAAAAAATAAATAGGTAAGTAGGTACCTACATATCCAATGAGTTTGGTACATTTATTTTTTTCCAACAAAAAATGGGTGCAACATGTATACCTAATTGAAATTTATTTTCTGTGATTGTAGTAAAGTAATAAACCATGTGATGGAAATGGGCAAGAAGAAGTTGGCGCGACAGCTGGTAGAGAAAGCATTTGAGAATATAAAAAGAACACAGATTGAACGCTACCATCTGGCAACAACCCCGGAAGCTAAAGCCAACATTGAGTTGAGTCCCAAAGTATTACTTCACAAAGCCATTGAGAATTCAAAACCCTTGCTACAACTGACACCTATCAAGAGGGGTGGTATCAAATACCAGGTTTGTTTTTATATTGAATCAATAATTTATAATGCTGAAATTTTTAGGTTTTCATATTTCAACTTACTGCATAGAACTTCTATAGAAACCATATTTAGCATTACCCAAAGCATATATTTTTTGTTCACTAACATCTTGAAACCCAACCAGTCCATACACAATGCCTAACTGCGGGCTGTTTTAATTCGAATGTATTAATAAAAAATCCATATATCACTCCATGATCAATAAATAAAATTAAAATCAGTAAGATTTAAAACATCAAATAAGTATATTTAACTTTTAACTTGATGGTACTGGGCTCCCTAATTATGTTTTCTTTATATTTCAGGTACCTGGACCTATAACTGAAAACAGGTCTCTTTTCCTGGCAATAAAATGGCTGTTAGATGCTGCAAATGAAAAAGAACGGACAGTACATTTCCCAGAACAATTTGCCTGGGAAGTGCTCGACGCTGCAAACAACACAGGCAGAGTGGTTAAAAGGAAACAAGATTTGCACCGCCAATGTGAAGCAAATAGGGCTTATGCACACTATAGATGGCAATAAAATACACCAAAACTAGTTATGTAAACCAAGCTTAAAAATGTATGTTTTTAAATCGTTTGTACAAATATTACATCGTAGTTTATGCCACGTTATTGTTTTATTTGCAAAAAAAATAAACCTCTCGTAAAATAGAATTACATACGAGCAATAAAATTATGAATGCAAAGGTGAATTTACTGCATTTTCTAAATGTTTTTTTATGTGCATAAGGTAATAAATTCTTGTTTAATCTATTCGGAATGTAATTACACCTACATATTGTATTCAATTATAATAAGTAAATTCTAATCTTGGACAATCAAAAATATAATTGACTGAAAGCAGTAGTTTCCAGCTGTTCCCGGTTCAGGTTTATACCTACTATGCCACGCTGATTGGCCACAGAATAATAACAATAGATTGTTGCATATATTTTTTACGGACCTACAGGATCACGATGATCTTAGGATTTTTTATTTACGATGCAGGATTCAGGTAGTAATATACATTTTATCAGTGAATTTCAATCGGTAAAAGATTATCAGAGGCCCAGGTTTCCCCTGTCTTCACAATGTTTGCCTACGCCGTAGGTACCTAATTAATTCCGCGTAGCAATGTGCTGCTGGGTGGAATCGCTTGGATCTTTCCTTCTCCCGACATTGTATGTAGAGTAAATAATACTTCTAACTCGATGTGGGTTGTAGCATAGATGTAAATTGCAAGTAGTCTCTATTTTATTAAGAGTTAAGGTCACAAACCGAGAAGAATTACATCCAGTTATAAAGATAGATTAGTGTTTCTAAGTGCTTCTAACTGGATGACTGAGTTTGTGCTGGATCTGGCGTTATTCTGTGGGCAGTTACCGAATGGAGGCCGTTTTGATGACTAATGTTTATCAGTGTATTTATCAGGAGGTAGTTTATCGCTGTAACTAGGTATATTAGCTAGATTCTAGATGCGTTAAATAATTACACAAGTATTGTCAACTTACGCTTGTGTTATTTGCGTGTTCGTTGCTTTTGACGTGTTGCACTTGCAAAACTCGTAAATGTGAATTAAATTAATGGTGTGTAGTGAGTGATATTTTTAAGAAAAATACGGTAAGTGCATAAAACAGTGCTACTTATTTAACATTATGTATTATAAGTTCGAATATATAAAATAATAATTAGAGCGCAGTTCGAAACATGGATATACCCATAGTTGATCACTACGCATAAGTAGGTAATAAGTCAATGAGGACGTTATAAATCTTATTATTATCGAATGTTAATTTACATGTTCACTTAAGTCCCTACTTGATTTGGAAAATTGACTGAATTTGTGGTGCCGCATGCCGTACCACTTAACAACTACCTAATTATAAACTGAAAACGTTATTTTAAATTAATCGTATCGAGCAGTAGACGACGCATACCTATTAAGATTTAGGTAGGTCCCATGGTCTAGTCTCGTCTCGTATCTTAGTTTTAGTTTGATCTATAAACTACGTCTACAACAATGTAGTGTAGCATTTCAATTTTAAAAATGAATACCTTTTTAGATTCATAGCTAGACCGCCGTCTGCCGCTGCTAGGCGATCTGAGTACCTAGTCTATCTGTGTAATTCCTAGTCTAGTCGATAACGCACTGGTACTTTATGCATGGAGGGTTCGCCAGGGACCCGAGTCCGCTACTATTTAACCACTGGGAAAGTACTGATAGTTCCTGGCCCAAGTCTCCTAACAATTAACCTTTGCGAACCCACTAATATTATCGTCGCGTTCGCCAGGAACGACTCAGTTCATAACCAAAGAGAGTTCGTTATACCTATACCTAATAGCGTTATTGGTGGTAGTCTAATTCGTTCGAGGTGGTAGAGCCAAGCTGTAGTCAAGCTCGTAACCGAGAGGTTCTGTTCGGGTTTGGTTCCATCCTGACTGTAAAGTCTAATGCCGTGTGTCCACTGGCAAGTAACTTCCGCAATTTCTTGCAGAAGTCACTTGCCGACGTGTTTCCACTGACTACAATTTTACACAAACGTGTACATGTGGGACTTGCAACAAGTTCGGCAAGTTGCAGAAGTCCACTTGCGTGAGTGTTTACACATTGGAAGTCGCTTGCGCAAGTAAACTTGTGCAAGTTTTCTTGCCAGTGGACACACGGCATAATAGGGGTTTGTGACTATTTTGGTCCTACTCGGAAAATAGTTCGGTCGGTAGGTATATCTAATTAAAAGCAATGATGCATGATGAGTCCTCAAAAAAGTAAATGGGTACTTATGTACGATAGATAACATAGAATGTCGGCCCTGCTGTGACGTGCTCCCCGTATCTACATAATATGGATTTTTGATATCGATGTTTAGGAGGCTTGTTATCACACAGATAGCAAATTGCCTTCAGTACGATTTTGATTTTCGATCGGAGAACATTTCTTGTGGTTATTGTGTGGAATGTTGGTGTTTATATAGGATAAAAACGAAAGAACATCCAAATAAGGTAGGTAACCATGCAAGCGTAGGTATATGCATTATATTTTTTACATTATAAAGTTTACCTTCTTAGTTATTCCCCACATGCAAATATGTTTAGTAGCTTAAATATTGCAAATTTACTTGGTATTTACCTAATATGAACCTACGTTCTTACCTTAAAGATAATATTTAATTGGTCAATAATAGGGATGGAGAGTGGTAGGACAAATAAAATAGAAATGGTCGAAATGTAGCGCGGACAATAAAACAATGAAATCACTTTCTTACTAATCTCCTAATTAAATCAAATAAATAAATATTGCCAGACTAACACACCATCTGTATGGTCTCAAACTAAACAAAGCTTGTACTGTGGGTACCGTACAATGGTCTGGGGGCGATCCCCAAATTACTAAAACCGACCAAGTGCCTGTCGGACTCGCACATAAAGGGTTCCGTACCACCGTAGAATAAAAACGTTTAAAATATCAAGTTTCATGTATGGGGACCCCCTTTATTTTTAAAATTTATTTTATTTTTTGTTGTAGCGGCAACAGAAATACACATTCTGTGAAAATTTAAACTATCTACCTATTACGGTTCGTGATAGGTACATAGTTCGTGTACAGCCCGCTGACAGACGGACAGACAGACAGACAGGCGGACGGACAGACGGACAGCGTAGGCTTAGTAATAGGGTCCCGTTGGCACCCTTTGGGTACGGAACCCTAAAAAGGCCGTTTCCGAAAGCCTCTGGCGAGAATCGCACCCGCAACCGCCCGATGCAGTGAGCCGAGCGGCCTATATTTGAATCACTGCGCCAAGCGTACTTTGGGAATTGGGGTTAATTAAATCAAATAAATATGTAGTGAGGTATAATTGGGGTTAATTCACTATCAAAGACGTTATAAATTGTAAAGTTTGAACGGCACAGTTGTTAAGAAAATAAAATTGGACGTAGGTACGTACATGTACTTTGTAAACAAGTTAAGTAGGTACAGCTTTTCAAATCGGATGAAGACTTGCTACATCCTGTATATCTGGCAGTTGGTGTACTTTTGATTAGGTTAGGTTAGATACTTGAATTGAACAGAGCAGAAAGCACTCGGGCACTTAAGATTATGAGAGTCCCCAGTGAAGCACTTGACAAGTCAACAATTGTTTTACTCGGTGCATTGTTAGTGCGAGTGCACTGCGTTTCTTGGCATTTCTAATTCTAATAATTTGCAATTGTTATAAGTTCTTATTAGGTTTTGGTAGCCGCAATTCTAGATCACACAGACACTCGTTTTCATGCCTACCTATAGCACGATATTAATTAACATATTGCCTATTTGAAATTCTGTCCATCAAAATAAAATTGTACCTAATCAGGATAATTATGTTTATCTGCCTTTTTTAATTATACTTATCTATCATTTAGCAAAAAATATACAAGGACAGGTAGGTACCTATGTATTTAATTATTGAAACGATAAAACTTAATCGTGATCATATTATACAGGAAACGATGAGGGCCAGGCGGGAGACGCAGCCGGCGAGCGCATGGACCAAATTCCGCCTGCTGATGTGGAAGAACTTTTTGCAGCAATGGAGGCAACGAAAACAGACATTTATGGAGCTGCTGCTACCGGTTCTCACTATCACATTGGTGCTCATACTGCGATGGCAGATAGAGCCGTCCATGCGGCGGACGAGGTCCTACCCGCCGATACCGGCGCACTCTCTCAACTATTCATTGACTGTATTGTAAGTTAAAGTTTGTAAGGTCTTTATGTCCTTTTGCGAATTGCGAATTATTGGCTAAGGAGTCCTTAGCCAATAATTCGCAATTCGCAAGGACAAATTAGTAAGGAGCGACGAAAAATCTCAACTAACTAAACGGGTATGGTCCAAGGATTTCCTTTGCTGTGCCGTGCTATTGTACATGCAACACAGTGTAAAATGTTTTTTAAACGGCATGATAATGATAATTTACCTATCACCTAATAAGGAAATACCTAATAATATCAGTCTAGCTTTTTAACAGTTACTTAAGTATGTGACATTAAAACTCTTGATCATACTTGTAATCAATGCGACGTCCATCTTATCAAATTAATACTGCCGACGTAAACGAATGATTCATGAATTATTATTAAAGAAATGGGGTATCAAGGTCCATGGTCAAGGTAGGAAGCAGTAAATACGTAAGTGTCCTACTCTTGTAACAATCCAAACGTGGCATTGCTTTAGTGGGGTTAAAGAATGTAGGTACTTTGGTATACTTAATAACAGAATTTTTGGGGCTCAGAACAACCTGCCTCATAATGTACCTCGGTGTGTAAGTGCATAAAACAAATTAAATTTTCTTTCAGAGCTGGTATGACTAATCTTACAGATATATCCATTGCCTACTCTCCAAAGAGCCCTATACTAGACGATGTCGTAAGGAGTGCCATGACTAACTTACTCGTTCAGAACGCGAGGGATATCATACCAGATATTATCGATTCAATCCCAGGCTTACCTGATTTGGAAATACCACCGGGTATTAATATAAACTCTACTGCCATTTACGAGTTCCTAAAATCCCGTGTTCGCGTTGAAGAATTCGACAATAGTGATGAATTAAGAGGATTGTATGTACACGAAGAAACGACTCGTGTGATTCTTGCTGCTATTCAATTTGATGATAATCTTTTTGGTTAGTATAAAATTGATTATGGTCCAAAAACATCTCATTTAACAGCTATCTATGAACAGCTGTATCTGCTAAACTTTGTTTGATTTTCTAAGTAACTTACGTATTCTTGTTAATGAATTCCAATTCATAGGAAAAACCTTAATTCCTATTTGCATGACGACACTGGATCTAGTCTAAATAAATAAGCGAATTTGGATTTGATTGGTCCTTGCAGGTGCTACTGAATTATCGAATAATTTATCTTATGCATTGAGATTCCCTGAGAGGCCGCGGTTAAATTCATTTTTCGCACGCGGCGGTCGGACCTGGAGGACGGACACAGTGTTCCCGTTATTCGATTTACCTGGACCTAGATTTCCATTCTCCTGGGAAGGAGGCAACGACCCTGGTAAGAATTGATCATTTAGGTTACCATGTTATTATACGATTTATTTGGCTTTGAGTTGTTGCATTGACTAGTGTTACACCGGATCACTGCAGTGCATTTCTGGGCTTCGAGGCGCTAGAATTTTACAGAGGACTGCTAACCGATGGCCGACAACATGTCAAACGCCGAGAATTTACGATATACAATGAAGAATTTACGGACATAGCATTAGAGACTGTTCGAGGCCGTGAAATGTTTTGTTGGATTGTTGAAAATAAAGAAAACTTCATATTTTTCTCGCAGGTTATGTGAACGAGTTATTCATAGCGCTGCAACAGGTGATATCATCTGAATTAATATCGAGAGTGACAGATAACCCGGATTTGCGATCATTTAGAGTGAACATACAACGGTATCCGCACCCCGCGTACATTGAAGACCTGGCTGTAGAGGCGCTGCAACTTCTGTTCCCAATGTTTATCATGTTGAGCTTTAGTTACACGGCCGTCAACATCGTCAGAGCTGTGACTACGGAGAAGGAGTTGCAGCTTAAGGTAATAATTGTAAAATAATTATCGCTACATTTTACTCAAGTACGATGTGAGGACATTTAATAATTTGCCTATTGGTTGTAGACTTCCAACACTTGCCATTTTTACGTTTACCTGTTGTTGTTTTTAGGAAACAATGAAAATAATGGGGCTCCCGACATGGTTACACTGGACAGCATGGTTTTGCAAGCAGTTCATATTTCTGATTATAACAGCAATTTTAATCGTCGTACTTCTAAAGGTGAGACCTACTAAAATCTTTGTATTTTTTTAAAGCGTTAATTTTCGGTCTCCAGGCGCTTTACCACCACCTCTTATAGCAGTTTTGTTTTAACGTTTTAGCGACTTTTTGTGCAATGACGTTTCTTATTGTCATGAGAATAAGGTACGTCATTGCCATGGATGTTTGTTCGAGGTCATTGCACAAAAAGTCGCTGAAACGTTAAAACGTTCCTGTAATTGAATCGCTATAAGAGTTCGTGGTAAGCCCCGAGGGCAAAAATCTCCCCTTTAATTGTCCACGCATCTCTGCCTAGGGCTATTTCCAGCAATGATGTTCCGACAACGGTGTTCAAATCATCTCGCCGCATTTCTTCCTTAGTCGAGCAACCGCCAACGGGAATCCAATTAGTGGCTTGGTGACCTTTGTTTTCTATTGGAGCACCCACGCGTTATTTATTACCAGATTTTTTCAATTGTTCTAGGTAAACTGGTTTACCAATGAAGACGGCTTCAGCGACTACGCAGTATTAACCAACACACCGTGGACAGTTTTGTTCTTTTACATATTACTGTACTTGACCTGCATGATATTCTTTTCGTTCATGGTCAGCGGATTCTTCTCTAAAGGTAGGACATTTGTAACTCTAGTAATGTCCCTAAGTTGTGCAGGGTTTACACTCCCCTAACATTATCCCAAGTTGATAGAAGTTATGACAAAATCAGATGATGCCTTAATCTCTTTCATTCATACTTGCTACTTGCAATGAGATGACAAAGTAAGCTTTAAGTGATCCTAGTATTCCGCTCAGTGGCGTATTTTGTAATCTAAGTAAGGCGTTGGTCTTCTATTAAATGACATCGGCCGCTTACAGCGTCACGCGTACGCCGCGGCACAATGCTTACTATAGAAATGTACTGTTGTGGTCTCCTTCACACGCTGACGTCGGCGTGTGGACGTCGTAGTTCGCATTCAAACTCTTTGCGCTGAGTCTCTAGATTTTGGACCATTGCAGCGTAAAGGTCGTATTTAGCGTCAGTACAAAGTGGTGAAATTTGATAAAGAAAATAAAATCTCATATGGGTTAACTTTGACGATCGCTGTGGTTCGAGTATTGGCCGCTCGGCTCATTACATCGGGTGGTTGCAGGTTCGATTCCCGCCAGAGGCAAATTTCGGAAACGGCCTTTTCGTAATTTGCCCTAGTTTGAGTATCACTGGGATCGTCCCTAATCCATTGTACGGTACCGTTAGTACAAGCGTTGCTTAGTTTGGAATCAGTTGGTGTGTGTCTGGCGATTTAAAGAAAACTTTTTTTTACTTGTATAGGAAGCACAGCCGCTCTCTTTATGGGTGTGATCTGGTTCTTGACGTACATACCAGCGTTCCTTCTGTCGATGGAGGTCGACATGTCGACTGCGGTGCAGATCTTCACGTGCCTCAGTATCAACTCCGCCATGTCTTACGGCTTTCAACTAATGCTGGCTAGAGAGAGTATTGGAGGTCAGTGATTAATTCTACTTTTAGTTCACGAGAGGCTTTCAACTAGTATCATTAAAGTTTGTAGGTTCTAGGTATTTATTTTTAAGGTAGGAAGTGACTGGGTGCTTCTATATGTCCTGCCGCGTCCAGGTCATCAGTTATGACATTATGTCTGCAATCCTATTAAAATTGACTGCTCGGACGCGCCGCTCGCATCATATAGACGCACCCAGTCACGTAAAATTAAGATTAGAGGTTATCCAGGTACAATTTATGCATTGTTCACCCATTGATGATGGTGTTGCTGGTGTGTGTGTGTGTGACAAGAGATATCGCAGAACAAAGCTATGTAAGTGTATTACTAATAAGTAGCTTTGTTTTTGGTTAACTCAGCATGCACACAGGTTTTTTTTTTCATAGAACTTAATCGAAAGAAACGTCATCAGGTAGATATACCTGATGAGACACCACCACTAAGGCGTCATAGATACTATAGATACAAATCAGTTAGTACTATGAGAGAATACGTTTGAATGTTTGCAATAAACAGAAACAAATCTATCTGTTATCATTCCTATTGTTTTATATCTTAAATTGCGTGGTTTGTATGCCTGTGCATGATAACGATAAAATTATAACGTGTAAACAATAAGCTAGTAATTGTGCGAATACAACATCTTATGAATTAAGCAGTTGTAAGCAAATCCACAGTCTAAATCATACAGTCGTCCGACAGCAGGCCGAAATACCAACAATCATAATCCCAAGGATGTTCTACTGAATTCATGCATAATCCACATAATAATTCGGGACACGATGACTGACATAATTGACTTGGTCTGTGGCAAAACTTAATTTTATTAATCAGGTCTGCAGTGGGGTGATTTCATGATGTCGCCTGCAACCGATACGACCCGCTTCGTGTTCGGTCACGTGGTCATCATGCTGGCCGTGGACTGCGTGCTCTACATGTTGGTTACTCTATATCTCGAACAAGTGTTCCCTGGGCCATTTGGCACGCCCAAACCATGGCACTTCCCCTTCCACAAGAGTTTTTGGTGGCCAACTAACAAAGTCAGCGTTGTTATTAACGCTGGCAACATCGAGAATGAAGATTTAATTAAGGAAAAGGATCCGACTGATCATTCCGTGGGAGTCCAGATTAATGTAAGTGTAAAATACTTACCTACTGCTAGTCGTGTGGGCGGTTTAATATAGGTAAGGTAATCTAGAGAGCACGTTTTATTTGCATATGGGACATTTTGAAAAATTGCATGGACATTTATACGAAACGTACGTATAAATGTCCATGCAATTAATGTACCTACGGACAGATATTCGTATAAAATTAAGGGTGACATCGAAATTGTTGGCAATATTATAAACAATGGCTCTACATAATATGAATCAGATTATTCGGAAATATTAATCAACAAAGCAATTGATAAATAATTATTGCTCGGGTAAGTAAATAAGCAGTATATTGTAAACTAGCATTTAACCTTACCGGGGCATTGTCTTTTATCAATTGATTTACTATATAGAGTCATACGGTGTTATTACAAAATTACTTGTTTTGAACGCGTGTCTAGTAAAATTTACCTTCTAAATTATGACATAACTCGTGTTTATCAGTGTTTTGTAATGACACGGATCATTAACGATTCAATATTGTCAACGATTTCGATGTCACCTAATAGGGTGTGGTCCTGATTCGATTCCATTCGGATTTCGATGTCACCCAATAAGCAATAGCTTATAAAGGGTTCTTCTTCCAGAATCTAACGAAAATCTACGGAGCTAATGTTGCTGTAAACAATTTGTCACTGAACATTTACGATGATCAGATTACCGTACTGTTGGGTCACAACGGCGCTGGGAAATCCACCACTATAGCTATGTTGACAGGTTTGTTACCTACATTTGCCGACATGTGCATAGAAAGACTGAGTAAAATAAATGTTCGATATTGAAACTTAATTGATATAAAAGATAAGACGTAAGCAGCTTCGCTATGCTGTTCCACATCCTGACCGATAACAAGGTTGCCCATAATCCAACATATACTTACTCGTTGGATGTTAGAAGGATATTTTTAAAGAGATTCTCCCAAAGCTTCATACAAGAAAAACAAAACGCATAGTCGCGCGCTTTTAAATAGTTAGTTTCTTTTGTGTAGGCTGTAGCGTCTTGTACAGGTCGCCATAAAAAACTAGTGCCATTCATTAGTAGGCAATTTAAGTTAGTAACCAGTTTCTTTTGAGTTGCGACGCGGACGAATGGCCTAACAGCGACCAAAGTTTGTAGATAGCAACATTTAATATATTCTCTTTGTCTAGGGAACCTGGAAGCAACTCTCGGCTCAGTTACCTTAGCCGGCTATGACATGTACAATCAGACTAAGTTAGCTAGAGCCCACGTAGGGCTGTGCCCTCAACACAACGTACTCTTCAACCAGCTAACTGTAAGGGAACACTTGGAGTTCTTCGCAAGGCTAAAAGGCTTCAGTGGAGTGGAACTCGATGATGAAATAGATTCACTCATTGAAAAATTGGAACTACAGGACAAGGTCAGTTAGATTATTAATTGCTATTATTGTCACCTGTCTTGATATTTTTAGTAAGGAGTACCTACTACAAAAAGGTAACAGGTAATGTTTTCGTATGTCTTGTGTATTTTTATCTAGAGACACGTGAATTTATAGATAATCAACGTACATTCGGATTTATTAGGTATAAGCTAATGAACAAAGATAACATGGTCTCGCCGTAGTTTACCCTATAATAAAAAAATGTATTAGTAAAATTATTGAAAAGATTTGATTATTGTGGCGTATTCACAAACAATAATAGTGCGCGCGAATGCACAGCCTATTTTGTTTTATACAACAAACGCGGCAAACAAGCGTAGTACGGCCCGTCTGAGTTATCCTAGCTTTTGCAATACCAAAGGCATTCCTCGTACGGTGCCGACCTGACCTGAAGGGGATTGGGACAAGGACCCATACCTGTATAAGAGATTTATTATAGTGGCCCCCCTACCAACCGTAAGGTTATAAGAAGGAGGCACACTATACCTGGCAAGCCCTTACGAGGCGTCAGGGACCATCTACGGTAGGTGCTGTCGCTCTAGTACTTATCGTGTGAGTTGCACCGTGATCGCTCGCTCGGATTGGGACAGAGGGATGGGGCAGGGGGTTGGGGGTTTTAGCTCTCTCTCTCTCTCCCTCTCTCTCTCGTACGAAACTCGGCTATAATAGCTTCTTTAAGCCGACCTTCTACCTATGAGAGGGTGGCATTACCCCGGTCGAGCAAAAAGTGAGGAATGTTAAACTTTCTATAGAGTTGTTTCCTTAGACAAGTTTGCTTTGTAAACACGGCCCTAAGTAACCTTGTTATTGGTTTCGTAGCGCGACTACCAGGCCCAAGGGCTGTCGGGTGGTCAGAAGCGTAGACTGAGCGTGGGTATAGCGCTGAGTGGCGCGGCCCGCGTCGTGCTGCTGGACGAGCCCACCTCCGGCATGGATCCATCCTCGCGACGAGCGCTCTGGGACTTACTGCAGAAAGAGAAACATGGTAAAGCTTTACTAAACACACTACTACATTGAAGTTGGTTTTCCTTTACCAATGTCACTTCCCATCAGTGGCCCGATTCACGTAACCAAAACCGTAATTACGAAAAGGCTATCAACGACTATATCGCTGAGATGTCGTTACGGTTTTGGTTACGTGTATCGGGCTACAGGTGTGAGGAGTCAATCGCTGACCAGTTCACAATAAAGAATAAAATCATAGCAAAAAAAAAATTGTTACTGTGATCTGCTTTTCGAGGAACTATAGGGCCTTGTCCTAATTGGCCATCGCTCGTACAAACAAACGATGATCGCATCGTACTTTTCGTACGGACTTGCGATCAAACATACCGATCTTTATTGAGTGTCGCGCGAGTCGAGTAGATACGTTGAGAATCACCCGATTAGTATCGCATGTTCGTACGAACAACGACAAGTTAGGATGAGGCCATGCGATTACATAAAATTTCCCTTTCTAAGAGCTTTCAATAAACTTTTCTTATCCGCGTAGGGCGCTCCATGATCCTGACAACTCATTTCATGGACGAGGCGGACGTGCTTGGCGACCGCGTGGCCATCATGGCGAACGGCCGTCTGCAGTGTGTTGGCTCACCGTACTTCTTAAAACGCCACTACGGAGTAGGCTACACCCTCGTCGTCGTGAAAGACGAGGATTTCCAATACGAAGCGTGCACTGAACTTATAAATAAGTATATACCAGGAACTACTATCAAGGAGGATCGTGGTGAGTAGAAGATTACTTTGTTATTCTGATTTTAATAAAGAAACAATTGCACCAAGCGGTCGTCAACCTTGAAAACAAAAGAATTTGGTGTTCAGAAAAAAGTTGGCTTATAGGATCAGTTTGGTTTTGATTTTCTACAACACTATCATTATCCGATTCTGATACGACGATATGGTTTGTCAATATTATTCCACACACGGTATGCATCAATACTAATCGGCGTTATCTACTTCCTTTAATTTTAGGTACTGAGATAACCTACGGCTTATTAAATGATTATTCGTATGTATTTGAAGACATGCTCACTGATATGGAGAGAAACATTGCAACCATTAAATTCAAGAACTACGGCCTTGTACCAACGACTTTGGAAGATGTTTTCATGAGGTGGGTACAGCCCATGGACCAATTACTAAAGGGACTGGCCCTAAGCAACTCGGCCGAGTGGTCGGCCTAGTACTAACATCGACATAAAACGAAGCGAGTAGTTCAACTATTTACCGGTAGATAGAACAATGAAAATGAAAAAACAATGACCACGTTTTTTTCATACATATATCTAATAAGGGCACCTCTTTCTTTAGTCTTTACTCTGTGGTACAGCCACACGTAAGTCGCTGAGCATTCTCAATATTTCAAATCGGTAATACACTTTATTTTACAAACAAGGGTAAAAATCGTCGAAACCAAATATAATAAATACGGATTTGATGTAAAACAAAAGTATGCAAGAAATTTGAAAAGCGAGTAATGTTATATCTCAGTACATTACGCTTGGTCTTTATTCATCTGAAATAAGACCTCAAAATAGCAAATCAATCAGCAGTATTTTATTAAACCCAAAGCTTGTTTATCTGTAAGATGTTCAACGAGAGGAAGGGAGAGGGTTGAATATACCATCAGATTAAGAAAGTATTTCAGTAGAGTAGTACTACTTTGTGTTGATCCCTCGCTTAGAGTTTATTTGGTCAGTACAAGGTAGCTTTTATAAAGGTAGAGAGCGTAATTCCACGCAAAAGTGTATGAGATTGAGATCGCCTTGCATGCGACCCGACTAAGTACTAGATTAGGATAGGCGTAGTCACAAGAATGCGGATGGATTGTGAGTAGGTATTACGTGCATTACGTAACAACTACATTGCATTACAGCGTGGGCTCAGATATGGCTCCAGTCAGCCTGGACAACGACGACACCGCCACCACGTCGGACTCAATGAGCGATGACATACTCAAGCACGAGATAGACTCGTCGTTAGAACAATGTGAGTTTTATTGCCATTCATGATTGTGTGTCTTCTCCGTAATATGATGTTGCCAAGTTGATTTCAGGCCATTGTCTGGCCGATTCAGTAATACGTCTTCAATTAGAACTAAGTATACATAGTCCTTACTGTATTTATTATATTTTCCTGGCTGCTTGGAACTTGGGAGTACCTAAACGTACCTATAAAATATTGGTTGGGTTCGTTGTGAAATTATTAATTTTTATTTCATCACTCATTCACTCATTTTATGCCAAACTATTACTGCCTGCTACCATTGAAAATCACAAAATCGAAAAAATTATAGGTAATAGGTACTAACTTAATAAAATGTACCTATGTCTTTCGAATGTCGGAAATTCGAATGTCTGGAATTCGAATGTCTGGAATTTCGAATGTCTGGAATTCGAATGTCTGGAATTTCGAATGTCTTTCGAAGTTCCAGTAGGTATGTTTAATAGAGATTTTAAAGGTACTTACCTACTTGGTTTTTACTTTTTGGCTTTCATAAAATAAAATCAAAATACTTTTATTCATGTAGGCCAACAAAGCAATTATGAATAGTCAGAACACTGAGAAGAGCCGGCAAGAAAGTAATGGTTACTCTTTTTATCAATTGTTGATACCTGTACATTATCAGAGACACCGCATTGTTAAAGTAAGTAGGTATCAATGGCCTCATAACTCGGCAGTGGACAAGGACGACGGCAACGTGACCGGGCTGCGGCTGATGTGGCAGCACGTGCACGCCGTGTGGGTGAAGCTGGCGCTGGTGTGGCTGCGCTCGTGGTGGATGCTGCTGCTGCAGTTCCTCACGCCGGTGGTGCTCATCAACGCCACGCTCGGCGTGCTGCAGTACATGATGTCGTTCACGCCTACCATACAGAACAGGCAACTGTCACTTGCCGATGGGTACGTGATATCATGAATCCCGTGGTTGATAGTAGCCACTCTCGGAAAGAGGGTGGTATGGGTGCAATTGCTCCTCCTGACTCACAACCGAAGCATTTCATTCTGACAAAAATGTTATCATTGTTTTGTTTACAGCGAATCTTCTGGAGGGTAGTTAAAATCAGACGATAATTGCCCAAACGAAATTCTATATTCGCGCCTGATAGTATCTAGCATCCTAAATGTATTATTCTTATCAACATTTACACTAAAATATCAAAGTGACAGTTAGCTGGATTTTAAGGAGATGAGAAGCAAAATTCCTGATCTGTGATTTTCTCAATCCAAAAAACATTGCTTACTTATAACTTTGTAATATGGTCTAAGTGTGTAAGTTTGTTTACAAGTTATTATCCAATCTCACTCTCTGGATACATGTGCCATAAGGAAGAAAGATGCTGAAATCTGCAAGGAGCGCCATTTACCTATCTAATAAGTCTAGTTATCAGAATTGTAACATTAACTGAATTCCAGGTATACGAGTACGGAGACATTGCTGAGTTACTCCGGCGGTTCCTCTACAGCGATCGGAGCATTAGCATCTGCGGCGTATGAGATGATGTTCGAAACATCTGGAGTTAGTTCCATGGACCTCACCGTAGTCGACCCGGTGTGGTCTATAGATCAATATTACTTGAATAGGGTAAGTGGTTTAATTTTGAAAAATGCTCGAACAAGCTGTTTCCAGGCCATTAATATATTATTTTAGCAGATATCGTAGCTTCTATTATCGCAATCAATAAACTTGTGCTCAGCGCAACACTACATGCAGCGAAATTAATTTACTCCTCTCAGCGCACTCGCAATTCGAATATTTTATAATAAACCACTCACGTAGGTATAGATGATTCACGCTCGTATATTATTAAGATAAAAATCCTTCACACGCGAGTTACTGCCATCCAACGATTCAGACTCAGACTTCCGGATTTTACTCTATCTTGGAGTCGCGCTATCTCTATAATCTCAATTCGCGTAGCTGACTATCAATTTACAAACTAAATACTAGAATGAAATGACAACGTTGTATAGTATAGTAATTTCTTGGGCTTATTTGGTATAATTCTTTATTAATGGATTATGAAGGTGGTCTCAACCATGGACCAATTACTAAGGGGACTGGCCCTAAGCAACTCGGCCGAGTGGTCGGCCTAGTACTAACATCGTCTTAAAACGAAGCGAGTAGTTCAACTATTTACCGGTAGATAGAACAATGAAAATGAAAAAACAATGACCACGTTTTTTTTCATACATATTCATATATCTAATAAGGGCACCTCTTTCTTTAGTCTTTACTCTGTGATCTCAACCGATTATGGCTACTAAGGATCAATTTAGTTAAGAATTATACTTTCACAATATTTCTCTGGCCAACGAAATGTCGTAATTTCTTGGCAGACACACGACCCAGTACTGATGGGAGCGCTACGTCACCGTATCCTGATCGGTTCAACCTTCGAGGAGAACTCTGCGACGGCGTGGTTCAGCAACTTCGGTTACCACGACGTGGCGACGTCACTCGCAGCTGTGCATTCCGCATTGCTGAAGGCATGGAATTCCTCCATTGAGTTCAACGTGTACAACCATCCATTGGAGGCTACTTATAGGGATCAAGTAAGGCACCATTCTCCGTAGTACCATTCTGCATAATAATATCAGCCACGTGTATATATATCCACTTTTCGATCTTGTGGAGAGAAAGAAGGGGGAGACTGGAGTTATCCGCCCCGGACTTCTGGTGCTGGAGCCTCCAGATCTAGAGTCCTTTTTAGCCGAATCCCAAGACGTTCTGTCAGTCACTTTGGAGAAAGAGGCCCTAATGTACCTATGCGATCCAAAGATATATCCAATGGTGCAATCAAACTTAGGTGCCAACTGCATCCCGTTATTGGCTTTTTCTTAGTTTGTCCCTATTCAAGGAACATGACAAGGTGTGAAAACCTTTAAATATGAATGTATTGCTTTTTCAGAGTGACTTGCAATTGATGGTTATGATGCTCGCAATGCAACTTGCATCTGGCATCGGCAGTAGCCTCGGGATCGTCAGTGCTGTGTTCATCATGTTCTACATTAAGGTTCTTAATCCTTATTATTTAGTAAATACTAGCTGTGCCCCGCGACTTCGCCCGCGTGGAAATTGGACTAGTCTATGTTTTATTTCAGAGTGTTTTATCTACATTTAAAATTTCTTGAAAATCGGTTGAGTAGTTAATGACTTCTCCATAACTACTAGTTATGGAGATACGTGGTAACAAACATTCACACACACTTTCGCATTTATAATATTAAGTATGATACCTGTGTCCTATTATTGTTTAAATCCAACGGGTTATTGATGTTAATAAATTTAATTCAAGTTGATCTAGATTGTATTCTATTTTGTTTACCTTGTTAGGAACGAGTGTCCGGTGCCAAGTTGCTGCAGAAGGCGGCTGGTGTGCAGCCGGCCGTGCTGTGGGGCAGTGCCGCCGTGTTCGACTGGTTGTGGTTCCTCGTCATCTGTATCTCCATTATAATCTCTTGTGTCGCCTTTAATATTGTCGGCCTGTCTACAGCACAGGAATTAGGTAAGCGGTCTCATAAATCTTAAAAAAAAAAATGTTGTTTCATTGACCGACTGACCGACTGACAGGACAACGCGCACAGTCTAGCCGGTGGGTCTAGCATAAAATTTTGCACAGGAGCTACTTATGTAACGTAGGTGAGTACTAAGACAAGATTTATGAAAATTCGACCCCTAAAATGCTTCAATAGGGGTTGAAAATGTAGATGGAAATTGGTGTCTCTATAGGCATCTGTTCATATGGGTTTAAAAGTCATTAAATGATTAATACAAATTTTGTATTCAGCGAAATAGAATTGGAAATTCATCGCATAAAAGGATTAAATAGAGAATGAAAGTTTGTATGGGAAATCCCATCGTCCAATCAAGTAGTGTAGGTATGTGATATGTGCTATCCACAGGGCGAATGTACCTCTGCGTGATGGTGTACGGTGCGGCGATGCTGCCGCTCAACTACCTGCTGTCGCACGTGTTCAGCGGGCCGTCGCTCGGCTTCGTCACCATGTTCTTCATTAACGTGCTACTAGGTGAACAAACTTTCTGTTGATTCTCGTTTGTTTTGTATTTTTACCAACTTTAGATTGTATTATTTGGGTTACCTTCGTGGGACTACTGGTAAAGAAGTAGTTGGCAGAATTTTATAGGCTCATGACTCCCCGTCATAGATTTCAAATTGGCACCGCCAGCTTAACGCCGCCCTTTGCACAGAAAGGGTCAGATGTTCAAAAAAATATTTGGACCCGGCTGCTGTTTGCTTTGCGCCTGCCTATTAGTATGCGTATTACCAACGGGCTTATCGATGAAAATGTAAATAGGTGTTGGCTTGCATCAGGTATAATGGGGCCGCAGATAGTGGATGCGCTGGCGTCGCCGATACTGGACACTGCGGATGTAGCGCAGGGCATGGACGCCGTGCTGCAGCTCTTCCCGCTCTACAGTCTCGTCACTGCCATCAGGTACATTAAATCAGGTCTTAATCAGGCAGTACAGGCCGTACCGACTTATTTATGTTAAAAGCATAAATAAAGGACATGGCTGAAATTTGTATGGAGCTGTGCAATAGTAAGTTTTTGTAGAGGCACTATTAATGGTGCGAGAAATACCGACTTTCCTTCCTATTTTTTGTCATGTTGTTTCGTCTATTCGAGAGAAATGTTGTTGCGATATTTTCTAGTTTATTCTGAATTGATTGTGAGGAGAGGATTCGGCCATGTAATGAGAATCAATATTAGGTCAACAAATCAACTCATAACCAACACTATAGTTAAAACTAAGCTTTCTTGTCAATATAGTTTTGGAATCATCGAAATCGGTCCATCCGTTGCGATTTCATAACACATTTTATATAATGTGCGGCATGTGCGTGTGATGTCACTCGCTTCGTCGGATTGAAGGCGCGCTGTACCCGCGCCGCGCGCCCCGGCCCGGGCTTTGCCCGCGCCGCCGTTCATTACAAAGCGCGCGTGAACCCGATGACGTCACAAAAATCGCGCGCGAACTTCGTTAGTAATTTGGCCCATGCTTCGTCAATTTTTGTCATAGACCAAACATTTTTGAACTGTATGTTATGGATTTCTTAGCTCTATAAATCTGCGTTCTCAACTAAATTCGTTACGGATCTCCATTTGTTTAACCACGGCTATTTATTGTGCAGGTTGTTGAATCAGATCGGTATGCGCGAGCACACGTGCCTGCAGGGCTGCGAGTACCTGCAGGCGGTGATGCCCGGCCTCGAGTGCACCATGCAGGCCATGTGCGACAACTACTCGGACACCTGCTGCGGTTAGAAACTACGCACACTCTACCTACAATATGTTAAAAAAACCCTGTCCGACCCGAAAACGTATTGTTGGGTATCGAGATTAGATTCCATTTTTGTAAAAAAAAAAAAAAACTTTTTTTTAATTTTTTTTGCATAGTATGTGTCCCACTGCTGGGCAAAGGCCTCCCATATTTTTTTGTAATACAAATACCCCGTTTACATAAAAAAAAAATTCATAAAATGACGTCATCACATACTTTGTGGTCTGAGGTGACGCCATACGATCTAACATAATTACTTCCGGTAACGGTGTTGTCATATTTTTATTTAAAAAAAAGTAAGTTTAAAAACTAAAACCCGACTACTGAAAAATCGCGCTCTAAAAAGTATGAAACAAGAAAATATTCTCATCTAGAGGATAGCCGTGGTCCGTGTTCATATGACATTTGGCCCTAAAGGACATACACGGACCACGGCTATCCTCTAGATGAGAATATTTTCTTGTTTCATACTTTTTAGAGCGCGATTTTTCAGTAGTCGGGTTTTAGTTTTTAAACTTACTTTTTATTTAATTATTTTGGAGTTATAAGTAACAATATATATATTTTTGAAATGTGCTCATCAAGCTCTTTCATTTGATACCCCACACGGTTTTATTAAAAAATGTTTTTTTTTTAGTTCATGACATTATGTCCTCTAGAGGGCGCCATATGCAAATTTATGTGAGGTCACATAGCCTATAACCAGCGCGCCATTAAGCCGCTACTAACGATACCTCATTTGTCAAATTACGACAAGTCGTTTGGAAGTTAGGTGGGAACAGATGCACATACATACATACATACATACATACATACATACATACATACTTACATACATACATACATACATACCGGTCAAAATCATAACCCTCCGCCGTAGTCGGGTAATTAGCTACATTTTGTGGGAAAAAGGCAAAAAAAATGGCACTTTAAATCTTCATTAATATGTTTACTATCATGATTTTTTTTTTATTATTATTTTATTTGGTCATGTGATTGGGGAACCTAATTACCGGTTTCGGCTCGGACAGGGTTTTCTTAACATGTTGTATGTGGTTCTTCTTCCACAACGACCGGTCCTGTGTCCATTACATCCAGCGGTTTCCCGCGATCATCACTAGGTCGTCGGTCCACCTTGTGGGGGCCTACCCACGCTGCGTCTTACGTCCATTGAAAATAATAACAGATTATGATTGGCTGAGCGTAAATCTTATACACCATTATTAAATGTAGTGTTTCGGAAACTTTTGTCCCAGAGTGCGGAGTCCAAAGTGTGCTAGGCTAGGTCCATGGTAACATTATTAAATAATGTTATAGTGCGCGAGAACCCCCACTTCGACTGGGAGGAGCCGGGCATCCTGCGCTACCTGGTGGTGATGGTGGCCATGTGCGTTCTGTTCTGGGGGATACTCATGGTCGTCGAGTACAGGCTGTTCCACAAGGTATGGTTATTATTCGCCCTAATTTACGATATAATTTTTAGGGTGTTAATTATATTATTTTAGTGGTTTATTTTTTAGCGTGCCATTTGTCAACTGTGCTATTAGTAGAAGTAAGTAGTATACAGGGTTATTGGTAAAAAACTTAGCACACAACATGGCTGTGGTCCGCGGTCGTATGCCACTTTGCCCTAAAGGACCTAAATGGACCACGGCTATCTTCTTGATGAGCATATTTTCTTGTTACATACTTTCTAGGGCATGAGCGTGATTTTTTGTTAGTGTATTATTATTTTGTAAAAAGTTGTTATTTATGACGTCAGTAATACAGTCCTGCAATGTTGTTAGTGTTTTACCAATAACCCTGTATAGTTATGGCTTATGGTTTGTTTTAGATATTCAGGTTCAAGAGGACCCCTCCGGCGGTGGAGGAGAGCGAGTTGGACGAGGACGTGGCGGCGGCGGCGTGCCGCGCGCGGCGCGCTGCCGCGGGCGCCGGCCGCGCGCGGCACGCGCTGCTGGCTAGCGACCTCGCCAAGTACTACGGGAAGCACCTCGCCGTCGACCAGATCTCCTTCAGTCAGTATCCGTACACTCCGCACACTCGTATCTCTCTATCACACATCCTGCTTTAGGTACTAGACTAGCCATACAGGCCCCTGGGCGCACTGAGTTTGGGGCCCTTGTAGAAAGCTAAACAATTTTTTAAATATACAACATTTTATATACTAAAATTTTATGACTTTCAAAGTACACTAAAAATCTTAGCTCATCTTTTTTCGGTGTAAAGGGATCGGGACTCGTGTCCCATGTGCCCTCACACGAGATGAGAACTCCATTCCACAAGCGAACATGATTTATCGTGAACAAAATCCACTACGGTATAAGGAATCGGTTCCACCATTAATAATAATAATTAATAATTTAGCCCTTTTAACATCCCACTGCTCCTCCCCTCAATGCGAGGGGGATTCAGGCCATAATCCACTACGCTGGCCTAGTGCGGGTTGGTGGGTTCCACAATTAGTTTATAGGTATTCTAGGTAGGTAGCTAGGTACGCTCGTAAGTCGCTAACGTCTATGTAAAATATTTGTACGGCAAATTGTTAAACTTTCAGTTGACCCGAAAGGGTAGAAATTTTATACATACCTGCTAGGTACATAGGTATTATATATTTTACGTAAGTAGAAGCTAGCAATTATCAAGAACTCAGAACTCTAGAATCTCTTACATTCGTTAAATTGAGTGTGCGCGAATTGATTTGGTCACCGAGATGCCATTGTGTGATGGCATCGTCAGTTTAACAAGCCGATAACAATTAGTAAGTAAGTACTGACTGGTCTTGTTTCCAGGCGTGGGCGATGACGAGTGCTTCGGTCTGCTGGGCGTGAACGGTGCGGGCAAAACGTCCACGTTCAAAATGCTGATGGGCGACGAGTCCATCTCCAGCGGCGATGCGTTCGTCAGCGGGTACTCGGTGCAGACGCAGCTCAATAAAGTACACGAGAACATTGGTTAGTCACTCCCGTAATATTACATGCTTACCAGCATGAATCTCTTTCTAATCAGCGGGGCTTTTTATTGAATTTGTCTCTGTTACTCCCTAGGTCCAATTCCATAGGTACCATAGGTACAGTCAGCGTTCATGTGCGGAAACATGCTAATGACTGTATTACTGTGAACATATGAGTATTGATCGAAATTTGCAACTGCACTTATGAACGCGATAGATTTTGACACAACCAGAAATATGCTGTCGTTCATACCTAGGTACTAAGAGTATGAGAAGGATGGTTATATTGAGTGACACAATTTCCGCGGATTTTTTCTATTTATTTTTCTCCGGATTGCCTCAGAAGGAGGGTTCTTTGATGCACACTCAAGTTCATACGATGTCACGAAACCGCCAGAAAGTACCTATAAAAGGGTTCCGTACCCTTTTTTAGCGTACTTTTTTAGGGTTCCGTACCCAAAGGGTAAAACGGGACCCTGTTACTAAGACTCCGCTGTCCGTCCGTCTGTCCGTCTGTCAACGGGCTTGTATCTGACCAACCGTAATAGATAGAGACTTGAAATTTTCACAGAATGTGTATTTCTGTTGCCGCTACAACAACAAATACTAATAATAAAACAAAACTTAAAAATAAAAGGGGACACCATACAAAAAACTATATTTTTAACTTATTTCTCTTATGGTCAGTTTCCATACAAAATACTTCAACGTGTGACTTTAAATATCACCATTTTAGGGATGTTTGTTTACATTCTACATTGGTACGGAACCCTTTAAGTGCGAGTCCGACACGCACTTGGCCGGTTTTTTTTTTCTATATTTTTGTGTAATGAATATCTGCGAAGTGCAAAGCTATATTTGATGTAGGTAGGTACACCGTTTTTAGGTGTTAATTAATATGGATGTTTCGACAGGCTACTGTCCGCAGTTCGACGCGCTGTTCGGCGAGATGACGGGCCGCGAGACGCTGCGTGTGTTCTCGCTGATGCGAGGCCTGCGCGCGGAGACCACTTCCTACAGAGCAGAAGCTTTGGCGCACGCGCTTGGTTTTTTCAAACATTTAGATAAAAGGGTAAGTACTTTTATAGTTAGTAGTGTGTCTCGAATTGATCATCTGGAAACGATTTCCCTGTGGCAAAGTGTTGTTGAGAAGATCCTAAAAGGCTCATATCATAAAAGGCTTGGTATCATTCTGCTCACCACATGTAACCAGGGTGTTTAGAGATTCTAAAGCCTTACACAGTTGTGCAGATTTATCGACTACCAAGAATAACGAAAAACAACACACACTCACAGGGTAGATGAATGAACAGTCTAACCCCACCCAAAGTTTTTAACGATGTTTTATGATTGATCAGGTTGATCAATATTCCGGCGGTACGAAACGCAAGCTGAACGCAGCGATAGCATTCCTGGGACGCACCCGGCTCGTATTCGTCGACGAGCCAACCACCGGAATCGATCCAGCTGCAAAACGACATGTAAGCAAGCAAACTGTTACAACTACCTTTTATCTTGGCACCTATGACTTCTGAATACGGTTGAAAAAGTAGTCATGGATCATGGACCTCTATCGTCTATTTTTCAATCACTCGGCAATGTGGCTATATCATGGCAGCGTAAGCAGAACTTGTGGGTCATTGGGGTGACATTGGAGTAAACCAAATATTCGGTCTCAGGTATGAGCCATTCCTCAGAGGCCATCTGAGCTGGCCAACTAATCTTGTCAGATTGTCATATAAACGAGGTAGCGCTGGATATATACAGGGGTGAAACTTACAAGCCAGATTTTGAGGGTTGTGTACCTAAAGTACGCAATTTTCCGTACGGAAATGCGTTTCGAAATATCGAATCGGTGATTCCGAACGCAACCAATCAACCAACCACCAACCAATCCATCCAAATGTATGGACGGATCGTGTTCGGATACCCCGATTTGATATATCGAAACGGAATTCCGTACGTATGTGGCGGGCCTTAGGGTTTAACGCACCTGTCAAATGTGAAGTCACCCGCACAACAAGGCGGTGGGCTTTTTGGCGGGAAGTGGAAAAGTGATGTTATCATTTTTGTTTTAATTTCCAAAACTTGTGTTTCCGTGTATTATAATGTGTAATGTTGGTGGAATATTAACCATTATATGTTCATAGATGTGCGTGAGTGTGGGCAATTAGAACAAAAGTGGTAAAACATGATTTTCGGGTTCCTCCAAAAAGTCTAGTAATTTGACGGTAAAGTATCCGCCACTTTACTGATAGGGTTTGGGGGGTATTTTAGGCCTAGCCAAAGGTCTTCCTGTGCTTGATGCAACAAAAAAATTTAATATTATATTTTACTTGACACTGGCATATCCGAAAAGCGACGCCATAACGAAGAAAAAAAATAAGGCGGTGGCGGTGTGCGGGAGGGAAGCCGCAGGCGGTGGCGGACGTGCGGCATTCCATCCGAGTGCCTAGCTGGGTTGGTGGAGTGGTAGTTTAGAGTTATTTGTGAATGACCAGTGCGAGTTGTGTGTGTGTGTTGTGTGTCAGGTGTGGCGCGCGGTGCGCGGCGTGCAGCGGTCGGGGCGCGGCGTGGTGCTGACGTCACACAGCATGGAGGAGTGCGAGGCGCTGTGCTCGCGGCTCACCGTCATGGTCAACGGCCGCTTCCAGTGCCTCGGCACGCCGCAGCATCTCAAGAACAAGTTCTCACAAGGTACCTATGCAATGCCATGCTTATACTTAGATGTTTTTTTATAGCTGTTACGGCTGAATACTCAAAGCCTACTTAAATATTTAAGTCCCACTTAGTAGTTTGAGACGTCGTCCTGTCATTTTTTGTATGGCGCGTCAAAGTTAAGCAGCTCTCAAATTTAAGTTGCTTACGAGTATTCGGCGGTTAGTCGTCCCACTCCTAGGCAAAGGCCTTTTTACTTCTCCACATATATTTGTTGTATGGTACTGAAGTGGCAAACAAGCGTACGGCCCGCCTAAGCCGTTACCGTAGCCAAGTATGGACGCTTGCAATACCAATGGCATTACTCGCACGTTGCCGACCTACAACATATCTCGGTTTCGGGCTATTTCCTGCCAGGATGTTCCCACAAAGGTATTAAAGATATACAAAAATACAAGATCTGACTCAGGAATATAATAGAGGTAGTTCCCATCTAGGAGAGATGATGCCGATAGTGCTAATTAATATTTCCATTAAAGTTCCAGTGTTTATTTTAGCCATTGGTCTTTTAGGATCTTATTTCAAAATATAATTTCAGGTTTCACCTTAACCATCAAAATGAAGGTCGAGGAGAACACTCCAAGTACGGCTTCGACGAGTCGCGCTAGTGACGCGGGCATGGATGCAGTTAAAAAATACGTTAATTCTAATTTCACAAATCCCAGGATAATGTGAGTATTATTTATTGCTGGCATTCACCCGCAAAAAAGTAAACTATACCTTACTCCAGCGCAGCGCCCTGAGTGTATTTTTTATCGTAAGCTGGTGGTTTAATTTGGCAGGGCAAAATGAACAGCACCCCTACCGGGCGGTAGGGAATACAATCTTTAAATTTTCCATACAAAGTGAAAAAATACGCCGACTATAAAGTATATAGTTTGCTTACGAGAAGATATGGGTACACTTCGAGCACCGACCTCTGTACAAATTTTGATAATAATCCATTCAGTAGTTTTTGCGTTATCATACAAACAAAAGTAAAGGAGATCTAGGGTCTAGATTAAATTGTTGACAATCACTAATATCAGTAGCGTAAAAATGCAATTTTATATTCTACTGAGCATTTACCTTGGCTCTATAGGTACTCACGTCACGGCATTTTTATTGATTTTGATTTTTGCAGAAGGTACTAGGTATATTCTAACACTTCTATAGATAGAAAAACGAGCCGAGGGAGATAGTCCCTCGTGGGACTGGGTCCCTTTCAGTCCTAATTGAGATGCCTAAAAATATTCCTCATCCCCTGCGGAAACCCTAGTGAAAGGGACACAATGCTACCAGAAGCCTGTCACTCAGCTCGATTTTTGTGCAACCTCTTATTTGCAGGGAGGAATATCAAGGTTTGCTGACATACTACCTGCCAGACCGGAGCGTGCCCTGGTCCAAGATGTTCGGCATAATGGAGCGCGCCAAACAGAACCTCGACGTTGAGGACTACAGCATATCGCAGACAACCCTCGAGCAGATATTCCTACAGTTCACTAAGTACCAGAAGGAGGGGCGATAACCATCCTAATAGACAACATGATGTTGTCTAAAAAATATATTTTATAAATCTACAAATATTTCTATCTCGCTCATACATTTAAATCGCGAGAAAGATAGCATTACAGTATGTATTTAATACTCGTTACGAAATACTCCCGTTCTGCCGCACAATTTATAAACGCAGTAAGTACCAAAGCAGTTAGTTGTACTTACTGCGTTTATAAATTGTGCGGCAGCGTTGTACAGTCTCAGTATCAAAAGGTAACTGAGCAGATTCAGTCCTATTCAAAACTTGTAAATCATAATAACGACGTCTATGATTTTTACATAGAATTGGAAGCTTGAATCTGTTTTAAAATCTTAATGTTGTTTTTAGGTACAGTTCCTAGCAAATATTTTAGCTGAATTATATAAAAAATCTTTTAGAAAGTGGCAAAGGTAAAGTAAAAAAATGATTAGACACGCGTTAAATATTTTTGTAATACCGCAAGTGTTAATTAAATTCAATCGTTTCGAGAGCCCAATACCTATCATAGGTGTAGTTTTGTATGTTGTCGGTGTACGTAAATAGTGTGGTTTATCTAACTGCCCAAGCCATGACTAATATTGTATTTGTGTTATAATGTAAAAAGTAGGTAGCCATTTATAACAGTGTAGATAGGTGTAACAAAAAAATATATTTATCAAAGAAGCTGTAAGCTTTAATCCATAGTTATATTAATTAAATTATATTAATTGTGTTCGTTGTGTTTTATACTTTTATATGTATGTGCATAAAAATTAAATACTTATACGAGATTATTTAAATAAAAGATATTACATATATGACCTTAATTTTATTAAAAACTGTCTATAAACACTACGCGATACAAACACCGTACTTATAAAATAGTTAAATACAGAACATTTAGTAATAGTTGCCTGCCGTATAGCAGTACTATAAACCGATAATAAGTATAAGTGTGTACAAAGCGTATTTATTTTAAATGAGATTTCTTATAATACTTACTGCACGTATGATTACATTGTACTGGCAAATTGAACTATAAATTAAACTAACACGAGAGCATGGCTCCCGCAAATCAATATACATAGGAACATAAATAGCAACCTCTTGTTATAACCCATCACAGTAGCATACATATGTAATCTAATCTATACCTAATCGTGTTTTCTTATTTGCGTGGGACCCATTTCCTAGATTTATTGCAATATTTGTTTTTTTCGCTCTATTGCTTTTGCTTACTCGACGTTAGATGGATCCCAAATTTAAGTTCGCGACTGTACTTAGTTATTGCAATCAGAAATGTTTTATTGCAAACAGAAATATCAATTAAGTTAATTTCTATACATTTATGTCACTATAAATAATACATCACAAAATATCACACAAAAAAACCTCAGAATCACAAGAACCTATTTACATTTACACTGTGAATGACGTTATAACTCTAAATACCAATCATGGCAAATATTATGGCGAAATATTTTACCTAACATCTAATAGATGCCTACAATGTGACCGTAAGAACTTAATAGCAACAAATTATTTCAGCCAAAGATTGCAACAAACTTTCCATTGTCAACTTTTAAAAGCAAGTTTTGCATGCATTATCAACTTTACAATCACTTAGGTCTTTCTCTTTTTGGTTAACTTTCACATAGAAACCAAGCTGATATTGATCGAAATATGACATGAAATGATTTTGCCAATATTTTAACAAACATATCACAAGCTACCATAGAAATAAATAATTTTGTAATAACGGAAATTTTAGAATTATTTAAATAAAATAATTTAAATATGTACTCAATAGGTAGTACTTTCTTATTGCTGTCACCTACCTCGAATACACCTTTGTGACATTTTTAGTAAATATACGAGTTATATTTTACAACACTAATCTCAAGTAAATAGATTAAATAAATTTATTCGAAAAAGTGCGTTTAATCCTCTATCAGGAATTAGGCATATTAACTCACAGGCAATTAATTACACGGCTATTTAAATTTACCAAAAGGTTAAGCACCATTGTAAAAATATCACTAAAATAAATTATCGAGTAGGCACCAATTACCTACTTGAAGTATCGAAATAGGATTGTTTATTCCGGTTTTAAACGCAGATTCTGTTTCTTTACATCCGTCTAGTTTACATTTATAATAGTAGTTACAAAAACTTTACAATATAGCGTTCGTAAGTAATGTAATAACTTAGATTTATAATTGCATAAATTATAAATTACATTGGTATAATAAATATTTCACTTTCAGATTTACCATTGGCATAATAGTGGAATAGTGCAGCTTATTATTATGTTAATATCACTAATAAATCATGAAACAACTTTGTGCTAGGTGTTTCGTTATTATTATACAGAACACAATTTTAACATGTTCTGTTATATAGTTAAGCCCATAGGTTGTTGCCACCGCTTACAGTTATATAAAAGGTAATGATAAGTACCCGTTGAAAAACTATAAAGCAACTTTTCAGCATAATTTAAATAATTAATAATTTCCGTCTTTCATAAAACTGGTTCTAAATGAATTAAACTGGATAGGTACTCTTTTTATAATATCTTAGATAATTGAATGAATTAGAGACACTAACAACAACATTTGACCATAAGTACATACTGTACATATAATAATATAATAATTTAATATAAACATTTAATTTATATAAATAAATAGTGATCATTCACACTAATTATTATCATTTTAATACCTAATTTAAGTATTTGTATAAATATGGTTGTTAAGTACCAAATATTTAAAGTTTCAAAATATTCAGATCTCGTTTAGATTAATCAGACTTCCTAGACAGATTACATTTTATTATATTTGTATGTTGTTTATACGTACGACTGTATTATACAATCTCACCTACATTATTTATATTTATTTTGCATTCATTTATATCTTGTGACACATGTTTCTTTTAATATAATATTCTTGTTAACAAACCCGTGAGGTAAATGCCAAATAGGCCGTTATAAAAGCCATTAAATTAGGCGACACACATTACAAACGCAATGTTTAGGTCATACATCGTTTTAACCGGACGTTTTGTTCCCACTTAGAGCCGGGCTCCATCTACGCGCTGCGCTGCGTCGTCGCAGTTGTCAGCGGGCGAGAGACGA
This sequence comes from Drymonia ruficornis, assembly GCA_947859195.1. NCBI lineage: Eukaryota > Metazoa > Arthropoda > Insecta > Lepidoptera > Notodontidae > Drymonia > Drymonia ruficornis. The sequence continues at coordinate 7,217,507 of OX401914.1, forward strand.
AGCGGGGAGGGTGACGTGCCAGTACAAAATCTTGCGACGGCGCAGCGCAACGCAGCGCAGCGCGTAGATGGAGCCGCGCCCTTACGCGTCTAACGGAGCTGTGCTATTGTTGCACGTAATCATAGAGCAATAAAAATACTTTTTAGTTAAATTTAGGTGTTAATAATTCACGAAATCCAGCTGATCATCAGCACGGCAAGTGGCAATAAGGGAGCGTTCATTATATTTATACCACTACCAACCGATGCTAAAGAAAATCGTGGTCGAACTTAACGTCATATGATTTATGGCCTGGACTTTACGTTGGTAATGGGGTACTTGACTAAAATCATTAATAATTATTACATAATTATTTCTTATTGCCGTATATCCTCGTAAACCTAAGGAACACTTGTTCGAGCGTTGTTTGAGAGACCGAATAATCCTCTATAGGGAACTGCTGGCGCGCCTCCTCTAGCACGTGGAATATACGCCACCACGGCAGTTCAACGTCGTCGATGTAGTACGTACTTATTCCTAAGTATGTTTCACTGGAAAAACCAATGTTTCGTGTCAAACACCAATACGGTAATTCTTTTATAACTAATTATCCGAATATTTTCAAAGCCCGGCCGAAATTCTGACGAACAAGAGTCACAGAGAAAATAGTAAAGAGCTTAAAAAACAGTTGAGTTTACCAACCCTAAGCGTGCGTTTCCTTTAAAGCGGAGCTGGGCGGAGTGGAGCGGAGCGGCGGACTGTGATTGGCCAATTGTGATGGGCCAAGAGCGGAGTGGAGATTGCGATCACTGCGATTGGCCAATTCACGGTCCGCTCCGCTCCGCCCAGCTCAGCGTCAGTGGAAACGTACCCTGAGGTCGGTTTCCACCTCGACCAGGCGTGCTGACTGGGCTAGCTGGCCCGCTCGCTTCGACTAATAAAATAGCTTCTATTTCCTCAGCTCTTAAAACTGAACAGATCTCATCGGTTGAAACGAGTAAACCAGTGCGCCCAGCTAGCCCACCCAGTTGACATTGACGTTCGGCTGAATTGCAGTTGTCATATAGTACCTAGGATTATTTTACCAACAAATTCCCAGAACCCGTTTACTATTGCCTTTTTAGGGCGTCGATTTCTAATTGCACAACCCTCACTGCGAAGAGGATCTGTTTCAGAATCGTCAGATTACTTTTATCCACCGAATAAATATGGCGTTTGACGTATATTTTATGGAAAAACTGTCAAAACGAGATATTTATTTGTTCTGAAGATTCTGAAACAGGCATTTATACTCACATTAGCTTGGCTTCTTTGAAATTTTCTAAGATGAAGCGATGTATGTTAGCTATGTCGGCATCCCTGTCTTGGCCCACCTTGCATTTCACTATTAAAGTATAACCTGTAAGAAACAGTAAGATTGATGTTAAGATTATTGTTTAGGCTATAATGGCAGACGTTGATATCTTAGAAACAATCTTTTTAGAACTAAATTAAAACAAAATGTTACAATTTCAGACCTTGCTTTTATACAGGGTTATTGGTAAAACACTAACAACCTTACAGGGGCGTATTACTGCCATCAAAAACAACAACCTTTGTTCTGACTTTTTACAAAACAAAAAAATAAAAAAATTACATTAAAATGTATGAAACAAGAAAATATGCTCATCTAGAGGATAGCCGTGGTCCGATTAGGTACTTTAGGGCAAAGTAGAATACAACCACGTAACATGGCTTTCCTCTAGATGAGAAAAAAAAATCGTACATTTTAGAAAGTGATTTTATTTATTTAATTTTTTGTTTTGTAAAAAGTCATAGAACAAAAGATGTTGTGTTTGATGTCAGTAATACGCCCCTGCAAGGTTGTTAGTGTTTTACCAATAACCCTGTATACTCAACGTTTATTTTGCGCCATAAATTGTTTTTTACAATATTCCATTTAAAAACTGTGAATGTTCAGCTACTTATGTCGCTGACTATACCTACCTATCGAAGTAGTCCACTCACTTTTGGGGCACGCTTGGATGAAACAGCTTGCGGCATCTAGATTCTAGACTGCTAAGTGCCCCATGGAGAAAGTTTAATCTGCTGTTCCATATCGAATTTCAATTGATCAACTACCATTGATCTTATGGCCCTTAATCCGTGGTTTAGATCATGTAGCCACTACCCACCCGTACCTGGGCCGTTTCACGGGCCCGTTGGCGTGGTTGGCGTGATGGCGCCTTTCACGCTGCAGGTCGTAGGTTCGATTCCTACCCGGGATATGCATTTGTGTGCATGAACATGCCTGTATGTCCCGAGTCTGGGTACATATACATGTATGTATATTAAGTATGTATTTACAAATAAAAAAGTAGTACATATATGTGGTAATATCAGTTATCTGGTTTCCATAGTACAAGCTCTGCTTAGTTTGGGATCAGGTAGCCGTGTGTAAAAATGTCCCAGGATTATTATTATTACTAACAAACACACTTGCCTTGCGAGAACTTGCTCTTCAAGTGTTGCAGCGGCCCCAAACAGTAGAGTCGTCCGTTGACCATGACGGTGAGCCGCGAGCACAGCGCCTCGCACTCCTCCATGCTGTGTGACGTCAGCACGATGCTCCGTCCCGCCGCCACCGCTTCACTTATTGATGACCACACCAGCCGTTTGGAAGCTGGGTCCATACCTGATATAGAACAATACTATACAAACAGGACCAATCACTTGTTAGACTTGCGGGATACGAGCGGAGGAATCTCGATTGTAATTGGTCCGGAGCGGAGGCTGCGCAATGTGATTAGACTATCGAAAATAATAGTCGATTGTGATTGCTCAATAGTAATTCTTTTGCAAATTATCAAGCGTATGTTTTTCGGAATATTTTGTCCTGATCAGAAATTTAAAAGTAAAGAACAAGGTAAGTAGAACAGAAAAATGAGTTCTGAATGAAAAATAAATTTCATCCAAAATTATCCGGACGATTTTTCATGGTGCTCTGTAAAACTTACAATGCGCGTTGTCTAGCAATATTAGTATATAATACCTAAATCTAATCTGTAGGTACCTGTAGTGGGTTCATCAAGGAAAATCAAAGGCGCATCTCCTAATAGCGCAACAGCTGTACTAATTTTTCTTTTCGTTCCACCGCTACATTCGTGCACCTATAAAACAAAATCGAAATACTAAAGTTTTAATTTTAATTAGACGAAGTAACTGACAGGTGCTAATAGAACTTTTTGATGGAAATAGAACAAAAAAAAGTTAAATGTCACAATGACAAGTATACTTGTCAATTTAATTCAAATTAATAATTCCACTTTAATATACATACTTCGTGCGGCTTAAGATGCCAATAAAGTAATTATTCCAGTAACTACATACCCGTTTGTCGTAGTGGCGCATGAACCCGAGCGCGCTGGCTAGTTGCAGCGCGCGCCCGTTGCCCACGCGGCCGGGGATCCCCCGCAGTAGACAGAATATACGCAACGTCTCGCGCGCAGTAAGATTGTCTAGGAGAGCGTCGAACTGGGGGCAGTAACCTGCCACCGAACAATAACGATGTAGGAGGGTTAAGGCCGAATACTGGTACGCAACCCAAATTTGAGAGCTGTTTAATTTTTGAGAATTAAGCATTTGAGTAGCTTTTTTGAGTATTCGAGTTAATTCGTAAACATAAGGTCGGTATTCTCCTCACGTTTGGTAGATTAGCGTTATTCAGTAACGTTTCATTGCTTCATTGCAATGCGCTCGAGCCAACAGGTCGGCGCTGTCGTAACTATGCGCCGCGCCGACGATCAGCGTGCGAAAAGAATATATAATTTCCCACGTTTACTTTTAAGCTTTTGTCTGTATTATTTTTACAGATCGCTAACATCTATCGGCTGTCTACGAGTGTTTTCATTGTTATCGTAATTAAAAATTCTCCATCGTTGGACCACTTCCTACCCGAAAACAAAGAGAACCATTGGGCACTAATACAAGGCCACAAGTCTGAGAAATCACTAAATACTAGGGTCTCACCTATATGCCTATAGACATCCTGTAGTTGTGTCTTTATAGATAGTCCGTGCACGTAAGCGTCGCCGGCGGAGATGTGTTCATCGCCCGTCAGCATTTTGAACGTGGTCGTCTTGCCCGCGCCGTTGATTCCCAGCAACCCGAAGCACTCGCCTTTGTGCACCGCTGGGTTGGAAATGGTTACGTTAGTAGCGATAGTGTATTGTATGAGAGATGAGTTTCCGCTATGTACGATGAATTCCTCCGTACATTAAACAGTCAGATTCATATTGGATGCTAAGTTATGAATTGGAGAACGGGCAACGTTAGGAGATGCCGCGGAGTTAAGACTAGAGCACTGCCACCAAAATATATAATGAAAAAAAAAAAAAAAAAAAAACGATACTGTTTCTGAGAGAGTATTTATAAACGTTTTTCTATTGAAAAGATTAACCATTGAGTTTCCTGCCGGCTCTTCTTAGTAGCCGACACCGAGTGAGTGGACAGAACCAGTGGTAGATTAACCAACATGAATAAAATATTTTCGATTTTTGGATACACCCACTAGAGATGGGTTGTACTAGGTAAATTTGGGACTAGGTGCACCTATTCCTAGTATTTAAAAATACGTGATCCAAACACCTGTTCCACCTAGTCCACCTAGTCTGAAGTACTTATCGAGTATGGTTCGCGTACATACGTGATCCAAACACCTGTTCCACCTAGTCCACCTAGTCCACCTATTCTGAAGTACTTATCGAGTATGGATCGCGTACTTAGTCCTTAGATCCATAATAGGACTCGATGCATGAGATCAAATGGGGACAAAAAATGACTTTTGCTCACTTCAGTCAGATGTCGCCACGCTACTGCTTACTGATGATGAATACGATGATGATGATGACGATGATGACGACGATGACGACGATGACGATGATAACGATGACGATGATAATGATAATGATGATGATGATGATGATGATGATGATGATGATGATGATGATGACGACGATGATGACGATGATGACGATGACGATGATGATGATGATCACGATGACGATGACGATGACGATGACGATGATGATAATGATGATGACGATGATGATGATGATGATGATGATGACGACGATGATGACGATGACGATGATGACGATGACGATGGTGATGATGATGATGATGATGATGACGACGATGATTATGATGATGATGATGATGATGATGATGATGACGATGACGATGATGACGATGATGATGATGATGATGATGACGATGATTATGATGATGATGATGATGATGACGATGATGATGATGACAATGATGATGATGATGACGATTACGATGATGATGATGATGATGATGACGATGATTATGATGATGATGATGATGATGATGATGACGATGATGATGATGACAATGATGATGATGATGACGATTACGATGATGATGATGATGACGATGACGGTGATGATGATGATGATGATGGTGATGATGATAACTACTTCCCTTTGGAGCCATTGTGTTTGTTATAAAGACAAAAATACGTTATCTCAATATTTTTACACAAAAATATCGTACTACTTGGACTAGAATACTAGTTCGCTACCATACTATGTAGACTATGCAATCCGTAATACTCATAATAATACGCGATCGCCGGACGCAATCGAGAGAGCAACACGTCCGCTGGGACGTGTTGAGTGAAATACTAGGTGGACTAAGTACTTTCAAAATTGGAATAGGTGCCGCCTAGTCTCGTAAAATACCTGTTCTTCGCACCTGTTCTAGTAAATACGACTCATCTCTAACACCCACGAGCTACGGGAAACCGGCGGTTGGGGAGGACGTTTTCCGGCTAATGGATAGATAAATAATAAATGTCCTGGGACATTTTTTACACACGGCTACCTGATCCCGAACTAAGCAGAGCTTGTACTATGGAAACCAGATAACTGATATTACTACATATACTAGTTTTTGTTTATAAATACATACTCAATATACATAATACACCCAGACTCAGGACAAGCAGCCAAGTTCATGCACACAAATGCATGTCCCGGGTAGGAATCGAACTTACGACCTGCAGCGTGAAGGGCGGAATCTACACCAACCACGCCAACGGGTCCGTCAATACTTACAGAAAGTGAGTCTGTTAACGGCGATGAGTTTCTTGTAGAACTTGGTGAGATCCTTGCAGACGAGGCTGTGGTGGGCGAGGTCGGGGCGCGCGAGCGCGTGCACAGCAGCGCGCTCGGCGGCCACGTCGTCGTCCTCCAGCGCCAGCTCCGGCGCCGGCTGCTCCCGCGACGAGTAGAACACCTACACCATCAAGGTGTAAGGTTTTGGTGCTAGAGGCAAGCTGTGGCCATCTGCAGCTCATATACGGGCTGGCTCGACCGGGGTAGTACCACCCTCTCACAGAAGTTTGGTGTAAAGCAGCTATTACAGCTGCGTTTTAGTACGATGAGTGAGAGAGCCGGAAGCCATGGAATATGTATCTTGGAAGACGTGTCATCAATGTGAATCGTAATTTAGCGGTACGCGGGCGTAGTAGTAAAATAGTTTCTAACATTTCAATAAAAATAAGATACTTTGTTTTTTTATTATCATTATGAAGGGATTCATGGCGATCGTCGTATGTAGAATCTTTTAAAGAGTCTGGCGTAAAAATAGATGGGAAAGAGACTGTCTTAGAACATTATGGTACCGCCCCTACTAAGGGTGCGTTTCGATTGAAGCGGAGCGGGGCGGAGCGGGGCCGAGCGGACCGTGAATTGGCCAATCACAGTGCTCGAAATCTCCACTCCGCATCAGTGGAAACAGTGTAAGCGGGGCGGAGCGGAGATGAGTGGACTTTCGAATAAAACAAATGAACACGCGGCCCCGAGCCGGACAGAGCGGAGTCGAGCAGGCTGTGGTGCCGAGTAGTGGGCACGAAGCGGAGCGGAGCTGGGCGGAGCGGGGCGGGGCGGGGCTGGGCGGAGCGGAGCGGAGCTGGGCTGGGCGGAGCGGAGATGAGTGGACTTTCGAATAAAACAAATGAACACGCGGCCCCGAGCCGGACAGAGCGGAGTCGAGAAGGCTGTGGTGCCGAGTGGTGGGCACGAAGCGGAGCGGAGCGGAGAGGAGAGGAGCGGAGCGGAGCAGAGCGGAGCTGAGCGGGGCTGAGCGGGGCTGAGCGGAGCATAGCGGAGCTGAGCGGAGCAGAGCGGAGCTGAGCGGAGCAGAGCGGAGCTGAGCGGAGCTGAGCGGAGCTGAGCGGGGCTGAGCGGGGCTGAGCGGAGCAGAGCGGAGCTGAGCGGAGCAGAGCGGAGCTGAGCGGAGCAGAGCGGAGCTGAGCGGAGCAGAGCGGAGCAAAGCGGAGCAGAGCGGAGCAAAGCGGAGCAGAGCGGAGCTGAGCGGAGCAGAGCGGAGCTGAGCGGAGCTGAGCGGACTTTCGAATACAATATATGAACACGCGCCCTGCTCCACCCCGCTCCGCTTCGCCGCGTTCCGCCCCGCTCCGCTTCAATGGAAACATTTGCCACTTCTCACTGCTATTCTCCGCTCCACTCTGCCCAGCTCCGCCCCGCTCCGCCCCGCTCCGCCCCGCTCCGCTCCGCCCCGCACCGCTTCAATGAAAACATTTGCCACTTTTCACTGCTCTTCTCCGCTCCACTCTGCCCAGCTCCGCCCCGCTCCGCCCCGCTCCGCCCCGCTCCGCCCCGCTCCGCTCCGCCCCGCACCGCTTCAATGAAAACATTTGCCACTTTTCACTGCTCTTCTCCGCTCCACTCTGCCCAGCTCCGCCCCGCTCCGCCCCGCTCCGCCCCGCTCCGCTCCGCCCCGCACCGCTTCAATGGAAACAGTTGCCACTTTTCACTGCTCTTCTCCGCCCCGCTCCGCTTCAATGGAAACGCAGCCTAAGTTATTGTTGACGCAGGCTAGCGGATAGGATGTCCATTTGAAATCGACTGTTCAGACGTGTCGGTACTAATGCAGATGCCTACCGCACGGCTTTCTAACGCAAGAAGCTCTCTAACGCTTGTCAAGTCTGCACTAGAATTGTGTGAATACGTCAAGTTTGCAGTTCGGGTTTGAAGAAAACCTACCTTGTTCAATAGTTCGTATTCCTTGATGAGTAAGATGGAGAACGTCACGATTCCAACCAATGACATCATGAATAGGTACCGCCCGATGCCGGGCTCACTCCACTTCAGAAATGGATCGTCCTCGACTAGAAACGAAAATATTTTATTGTCAAGTCAGATAATATTTGGAGACCGATATGACCTCACGTGACGTAGGAAGCCGGTGGATGCGAGTAGCGAATTACCGTTATGAGGGGGGCGTCTATGTCCAAAAGTAGACGTCTTTAGGTTGTTAGATGGATAAATATAAATCATCTATTTGGGATATTGTTCTACGTTCTACACAGAGTTGTACTGCAAAATTAATACTAATGCGAAAAACTACTGCCAAAAGCTAAGTCAATCTTACGATTCATTCAAAACGGTACTACTAAAATTATATTTATCTCTTTCACACATCGACCTCATACCTTGTAGACGCGTAATACCTAACTATTCATTCGCAACGCAAACTTATCTGACAGTTAACTGAGGTGCGCGGGCGCGGGGTACTGAATGCTAATTGGTCCAGACATGGTAACGATAAATACTGACACACTCACCCTGGGCGCTGAGTGGCTTAGCCATTGAACTGCCACTGTAGCGTTTTGCTATTCTGACCGACTCTCTGATTGGTCAGATGATTCTGACCGATCAATTCGGGTCGGTCAATAACCAATAGCAAAACCCTAGTGGCAGTGGCAACCCATGGCTAAACTACTCAGCGCCCTAATCGGTCGTTATAAGATCTATTTTCCTAATGCGGTATGATGTATTGTCTGAAAGCGTTCAGCCGTATAGCTTTCCGGGGCATGAGGTCGAAACTTTCACATATATCTCTCTCAAGCATATCTTGCTCGCATCACCGCGACAGTCCTACTATAACATGGTACATGACACTCACTCACAAGACTCACTTACTACAACAGAGGGAGAGGTTGAACTGCTTGCATATGGTATGCCGCGTGCAGTTCTGTAGGTTCAGCTGGGTGCACAGGCCGTCGCACGCGAGCAGGGAAAACGATGACACGCTCATATCCCTGACGAGGCAAAGAGGAAATAATTAAGAAAAACATCGTCCAAGATCTTAGTGGCAATCAGCCATTATAGATTTTTAGCCTCCCGCTTTGCAATGGAGGGAAGGAGAATAATTTTCTTCCAACTCTTCCAAGACAACTTAGCTTTTCCCCGGAATCCGTCGAGGATAAAACCTGACCGGTAAATCTGCCGATCGTGGCTTACAGAAGAAACAGTGGTGGGACTGTGTTGGTGGCGTATGTGAATTTACTCTAAGGCTATGAATAATTCTTACCTGAAACTTCTACTAATACAGTAGATGGGTAACGGAGAGAAAATCCAATCAAATACATGAGCGTAGAATGGACTGCCGACTTCGGGGAACCTCAGTAATTCAGTTATCAGGAATGGCATGCAACCTGGAAAGAAACCAAGCTTTTAGATAACTATCATGTAAAAAAATACTAAACCATTTTCCGGGACATAACTGAGTAATGACTTACCAGTGAATATGTTCATAAAGCACATTTTCGAGAAGCCAGTTGCGGCTGCCTCGAAATAGAAGGACGCGAGGTAATGTATAGGTATCATCGCCAGCGAGAATACCATTAGGACTAAGAGGATTCTACCTGAAATATAAAACGAAACATAATTCGGAATTCGATCAGATTATGATCAAAGACAGGCTTATAAACCTCTTCTGAAAATTTATGGATACAGCCGGAGAAAGATAGAACGTACGATGTTTCTACGGACTTTAATCATAGGTCTTCACGGGCACTAAAAAAACCGGCCAAGTGCGTGTCGGACTCGCACATTAAGGGTTCCGTACAACCGTAGAATAAAAAGTCAAAAATATCATGTTTCTTGTATTTTTAAACTTTATTATTAAACTTTTTTTTGTTGTTGTAGCGACAACAGAAATTTCAAGTCTCTACCTATTACGGTTCGTAAGATACAGCCCGCTGCCAGACGGACGGACAGACGGACAGCGTAGGCTTAGTAATAGGATCCCGTTGGCACCCTTTGGGTACGGAACCCTAAAAAAGAAACTTTCCATACATTTGGAATAAAAAACTTTGTATGTCTGACCACCATGTTGATGGCGAACTGTAAAACGAAAAAGTTAGATAAGATACAGCATTAAAAATCTAAAATATAAATCTGACCGAGTTCAGCGGGCGAGGAGAGCGTGTTCTCCTGGAAGCAGGCGAGCGTGAGCACGATGCACAGGTAGATGAGCAGCAGCCAGATCCAGTCCCACAGCAGCGCGCTCACCCACAGCACCGCCGGCCGCACGCCCGACACGCGCTGCAGCAGCTTCGCGCCGCTCGTGCGCTCCTGGTACCACCCACTCACATGTACCAACTACTGTACCGAGTACTGTGCCGAGTACTGTACCGAGAACGGTACCGAGTACTGTACCGAGTACAGTACCGAGTACAGTACCGAGTACAGGGGCCCTACCACCATCTCTTATAGCAGTTTTGTTTTAACGTTTCAGCGGCCATTTGTGCAATGACGTTTCTTATTGTCATGACAATAAGTCATGACAATAAGGTACGTCATTGCACAAAAAGTCGCTGAAACGTTAAAACGTACCTATAATTGAATCGCGATAAGAGGTCTTGTTAAGCCCCCAGTACCGAGTACAGTCCCAAGTACAGTACCGAGTACTGTACCGAATACTGTAACATGTACTGTACCACATCTATAATATGTTCTATGGTGGACGATAGGGATATGCGGAAGAAAATTTGAAAAAATAAAATAAACAAGAATATTACAGAGAACTATGCCTAGTAGTAGAACAATGTAGACTAAAATGGGTCTTGTTTCAGCTTAGCTGAGTGGGGACCTGCGCAGTGCAGGAGAGAGGTTAAGTTCATTCATAATCTTCACGTGTGAATCGCTATTGCTTTTTCCTTGCCCATTTCCGTTATCTCAGGAGCTGCAATTAGTAGGTACTATATTGTCAAACAAATGCTTACCTTGATTACAAAGAGTACAAGGAACGCAGTCACAAACGCCATACAAAATCCGATGTTAAATGCGAATTGAAATCCCATACTGCTTCCACCTGCCATGATTCTGACCTAGAACAAGTTGAACCAAATAAACCTAAAGTTCATAAGTGCCACGTAATGTTATGTTGTGCTGGTACATTTTTGATTGTTCTTACCAAATTTTCTATAGAATACGGCAGCGGATGGTTGACTACAGTCAATGTGCTTCCCGGCGATAGAGCGCCCAGTATCGCGTTGTTGACAAGCGCGAGCGATATCGCCGAGTCGTGGTACCCGTAGTTGCTGAACCACGCCGTGATGTTGTGGTTACCGAATGTCGCCCCCGTAAGCACTTCGTAATTCACGCGCGCCTGGTTTTCTTGGCTCTGAAAAGTTATAGAGATCTTCAATACAAATTAGGAAAAGGTTAATAAGTTTTTAGGGTTCCGTACCCAAAGGGTGCCAACGGGAACCTATTACTAAGCCTACGCTGTCCGTCTGTCCGTCTGTCAGCAGGCTGTATCTCATGGACCGTAATAAGTAGATACTTGAAATTTTCAGAGAATGTGTATTTCTGTTGCCGCTACAACAACAAATACTAAAAATAAAATAAAAAAAATAAAAATAAAGGGGGTCCCCATACAATAAACTTAATATTTTTAATGTTTTTATTCCACGGTGTTACGGAACCCTTTATGTGCGAGTCCGAAACGCACTTGGGCGGTTTTATTACTAATTTATTTTTGTCCCCAATACAAATTAGGAAAGAGTTAAAGGTTACGGAATTTTTATTGAGGACATTGACCTGGATCATACAAGTACGTTGCTGGACAGGATTTACAGTGCAGTGCAGTGCAAATGAACATAAATAATTGTGCCCATTTGAAACGACTCTTCGAGAATCTCGGCAATTAACTTTGATTAATTAGATACTCAATAGGGTTTCAAGAATTTCTTGAACATTAATTCCGTGGTCGCTCACTGCTGCTATCAGCGCCAAAATGGCCAAAATCCAATACTAGGCTCAATACGACGACGTCTGTGGCCAGTCCAGCGTACGTACTAGTATATTTTAGGTGTCCCAGGTTTAGTGTATTTCCCAATGTCTATTGTATTGGGAACAATACAATAGACATTGGGAACATAAATTTACTTACGTAATTAATTTAATTAGTAAAATAACCGGGATATTGCAGTCAATGACCAATGTATGAATTTTCATCTATGTGCATAATTTACAGTTCGCTTACGGTGAGGGAAAACATCGTGAGGAAATCTACCTATCCCTCGGGATTAGGTAATAGTCAGTTCCTGTATACACGGCGACAAGGTTCACCACCTGTCACGTTGGGTTCTGACTATCCAGTGAAAACGTGGGCTTTGAGTTGACTTAATACCTCCACAATGTGGTGGTGTATGGCCACTCAAGCCTCTGACTACCCCCGAATGGGGATAAAAAGTCGTGACGTTATATATTGCAGTCAACATAGGGACAAAGAACCAATAATTCACCATTTAGGTACCAAGAGAATTATTCATACGTTAAGTAACTAAATTATACGAGTAACTTATTACAAAGACAATAATATAGATCTATAGTAGCGGCACGCTATGATGGCCGGTTTGACATGTGGGAGGGGGGAAAGGATGAACCTTATTATAACGGAATAAGATTCATATTGGCATTCATTTTTTGACATTCTTATTTTTTTAAACGGCTAGTCTTATTCCGTTATAATAAGGTTCATTTTCTTCCCCCCCCCCACATGTCAAACCGGCCATCGTAGAATGCCGCTACTATAGTCGTGAAATGTGAATGTTCATAAACTACCTTTTATGTTAACAAACTTACCAGTTTCAGATAAAACTTCCCCAAGTCCGAAGTGCCCACATCTGTGAGCGTCATCCCTTCGTGGTTCAACGTTTTGAAGTAATCTTTATACGCATTCATAGCCTTAGCTTCTATACTACCATCAGTCAGATCCATTTGAGATACTAATGTTTGCGTAGTTTTAAAACCACTTTCTAAGCTTAAAGCTAACGGTGGTAATTGAGATAAAAAGTTCCAAGATCTAGCTATTATCACAGATATCGTAATGTTTATGATGGGCGTGACGAATTGTATAAACGCGGATAGTTTGTTCCTCATGGAGTTATAAGCAAGTTTTAAAAACATCGCCTTTATGTGGTTCTTGAGGAGTTTAAATCCTCGTACTTTCTCTAACGGCTCCGTGTCCACTGAAAAAAATAATTGTCAGAAGCAATTACATGTCAGGTGCTTCTCTCCGATTATAAAATCGAAGTAGCTCATGAATACCATAGAAACATATGAAATATGCAATTCATAACATAATGAAATTCAATGAAGGAAAAAAGTGTTACAGTGTGGCGCCATGTTGGCGTGGGTGTCGGTGAAAGTGACAATATGACTTACAATGTTATTTTTGACTGCATTTTTTTTAAATTACACAATAGTCTAAAGGAGTTCGATCAACGCGGCAAGACAGCAGACGTCAGTCAGTCCATAGAAATTGAATGCCGTCTGCCGTCGCGGCACATGTCATCATCGCCACAATTTAGGTATATGGACCGACTGACGTCTGCTGTTTTGCCGCGTTGATCGAACTCCCACCTTAAACTGTATTGCGAGTAGGTCGGTATAATACTCACATGAGTTATGGGAATGCCCATCCATAGGAACTACGGCAGTGTCATTGAATGATCCAGATTTAACGTAATTGTTCTTTCTAGCCGAGGCGAGCTCTTCTTCAGCACCTGCTCTGTAAAAACATAAATTTTAGGGACGAAACAGATAATGCGATGAAGACATTTTGGAATACTGAACACATTTAATTTACAGTTGTGTATTAATTAATTATTACTGTTAAGCTACGTACGTTTCGTAGAAATTATTCAATGTCACCTACCTAGGTGACATTTGATAATTGGTAATATGACATTGAATAATTTCTACGAAAGCTAAACATGACTCAATTGTTTTCGATCTTATGTACCTACGTACATTTAATTAACACGATGATAACATGCGCATGGAAGAGTTCACCAATACATTAATGCTCCGTTTATTAGAGCAGTCACCGATTGTTTTATATATAACTGTCGTTTAGTACTCTAATGGTCCGTTAGTGAGTTGGTAAACTCGGCCCTTAATGTACAAAATACTACTCATAACTATACTTACTTCATGAAAACCTCTTCTAGACTTGTGACAGACAGTCCATAGCTAGAAATATGTAAAGAATCCTTTTTAGCCTCAAATTCTTTTAGCATATTTGGGAATTTACTGACATTCTCACTTGCTAAGATATAAGTCAGTTCAGAACCTGAAATAAAACATACACATAGATAACATTATCTTCAATAGAATAAGGCTTTAATAAGGTAGGATTTATTGAATAAATAATGGTACGCTGTACAAGTAAAAATAAAAAGAACATAATTTATGCGCATAATTATAAATTAGTAAGGTGCACTCGGGTAACAAGCGCTGCAATATCGCAGCGTTTCGTAGAAAACTGAAATTATCGGAATATCCCGAATGCACCTTACCAAGTGATTAAGATCATATAGCATTGTAGATTCTATAGGATTTTCAACTTAAAATCAAACATTGAAGATTTAAAATTGCAACACTACAAAGGATTCAGAAAAAATCTTACCTATATTAGTGTTGTATTTGACGTCAGGTACGTAGGTTTTGAAGAAGTTGGTGACGTCATCCACGACGCAGTTTTCCCCTTTGACTATAGTGAGTTTGTAGCCGATACCGTAGTGTTTCTTTAAGAAGTATGGTGTGCCGATACACTGGAGCCTTCCGCCGGACATTATTGCTATTCGATCACCGAGCACGTCGGCCTCATCCATGAAATGTGTTGTCAGAATCATTGTACGACCTGCACAAAACAAAAGACATTCTAGAATATCTGTATAGACGGTTCGAACCAACCAACTTTTGGATTCCGCACTCTAGGATAAAAGTATCCGAAAAACATACACATTTTTTTGCAATTCTTCATTCTTTTATGTTAGTTTTTGTTGTTTCTTTTATGTTTTATGTTACTATATTTTTTTACCGTTTTATGTAAATAGCAAGAATACGATTATTTGTAACCGTGATGTTTATGTGCCAAACATATGTTTTTATCACGTGCAACATTTTTGTAATGTCCAAAGATCAATTTGCAGAGTTACAAAGGTTATAACTGACAAGGTACCGGTTATTTTAGCGGTGACCTAATTCTTTATACTAAAAAGGAAACAATCCAAAATAATCATAATTTTTCTAAGTTTTTTACAATAATCCAGTAAGATATACAGGGTTATTGGTAAAACACTAACAACATTGCAGTGGCGTATTACTGACATCAAAAACAACTACTTTTGTTCTATGACTTTTTACAAAACAAAACAAAAATAACAAAAAATCACATTCTAGAATGTATGAAAAATTAACCCTGTATATACAATAATTGTTTTGTTGTACTTATTTATGTCATTTTGTGCTGCAATAAATCGTTCCATCTGGATATTAAAGTTCAATTTTGTGAAGTGAAAAGAATGAGTAGAGTTAATCAATTCATGGACTGTTCAATACTTTATCATAAATAACATAATTGATGTTATGTATTAAGATATTTGGGCTATAGACATAATTACTTCTATCGTGTAGAAAACTATGCCGGATCAATTTAACGTGTCGATCTGAATTCAGCAGCAAAAAAAAAAACAATGAAATTTTTATCAGTGTTGTGTACGTTTTATCTTGACGATTCTATGACGGTGACATTATTTTGTTATGTAGTGATACTAATCACTACCAGGCTCTTAAGGTGCTGTTACGAGTCTGCATCCAATTATGACTGTAGTTATGCTTGATTTGTCTAATATATTAACTAATAAACAACCAGTACATGTGGTCTACATACTCGCAATCACAATACCTAATTTATTGAAGCCCTATAAACATTGAAATCTAATACCCGGATTCCGTCGTTTGCGGTTTTCCAAATTAACTTAACTCACCATAACATTGGACAAAAATTGGGGCATCTATTATACCGGCGCACTGTAGGCTGAAAATCGGGTTTCGAAGACATAGAAACTGAAATTATGGTATGTCACTTTTTTGACTTGATATAGATTCAGTTGATCAATACTATACTACAAAATTAATATGAGACAATAGAATGTAAAAATTAACGAGTTATAATTTTTTTAAGAAAAAATTGTATGGAGATGACATGAAAAATGAGGATATCTCTGGAATCGCATGGTTGGCCGTTATATCCTTACACACAAAAATAGTACTATTTTTTTATGATTTTTTGACATACTTCATATTGCGGTACCACTTGCGATTTTTTTTTAAAAAATCGTCGAAATTTTAAATTATTTTTTTTACATTAATGGCCCGTTTTAATGCTTAAATGCTTCAAAATCAATCAATATCAATCAATTTTATTTACACCATAGGCCAAAATAGTCTAAGATATCATAAAAAATGATTTTCAGACCTAAGTGGAATATCTCATAACAATAAAACTAGTAATAATTCCAGGATTAAAAACAGTTGTACTAAACTAAATACTTAATCTAAACTTGTTCATCACCATCAGATCCCACTTTGGAATCAGGCTTTACAATAGGCATTACATCTAAGAACTCTATGGGAGGTTTCTGATCCTGAAGGTTAAGTAAGTCTAGAGTGTATTTAAAGTATGTCTGTCTCTTATGGGTATCCAGTCTCGTTCTTATCGAAGTTATAAGAAGATCAGAAGAGAGGATAAGCATATTGAGGAGATCATCGTTAGATGCTTGCCTGCTCTTCTTCTTCGCATTTATATTCAACAACAGATGCAATATTTTATGACCATCACGTTTCAGAAGCATTGCTGCTGAATATGCTAATTCAATAGGGTTATAGTTCAGTTTTTTGAAGGAAAACAAAGAAGTTGTCATGAATGAAAAAACTAGAATGGATAATGAAATCCAGGTTTTAAGCATATTTATGACCTCTTTGATTCTGCTAAAATTAAATGGTGTGTGAGATACCATATGGACGAATCCGAAACCCTGATCATCTACGTATTGTCGTCCAGTGCAGTTCAATTTTTTGAAGGAAAACAAAGAAGTTGTCATGAATGAAAAAACTAGAATGGATAATGAAATCCAGGCTTAGGTTCCTTCAAAACACCAAGAAAATGAGGTTATTAATGATGACAATGATAAACGGCAAAATTTGTACGTATCTTTCTGAAGCCAAATCAAATACAGCCTGCTACCTGTGTTTGGCCAAGCCTACGGAAATGAATAACTTAAATACTGTTTCGTCAAAAACCGTGTGTATGAGTTTGGGTTATCATCACTATATGCCCGCATTAATGTGATTGAATGTCTTGTACCTCGATTTCAAGAAGTGGTCTACGCGAGGAGAAAATCAAAAGAGATATTACAGACAAGGAAAAACTTATCCAAGATAGTTTTTTAAGATGATCTCAATCTTTTGTTTGACATCGTTAAGCAAGGATCAGGCACTATTAACGATGGAAACTTAGCACGAAGGTTTTTTGAGTTTCCTGACAAAACTGCAGCGGTCACTGGATTAGATGAAGACCTGATCCGCACGTTTGCTGTGATTCTGCAGGCTATCACATCTGGAGGGGTTATAGATGTGCCTAAATTTAAAGAATATACCAAAATAACCGCGGAAAAATTCGTGTAACTATATTATTGGTATTATATGTCGTCGACCATCTACAAGTTACTTATTCATGGAGGAGATGTAATAGCAGAAAATGCCATTGTTCCAATTGGGAGTCTTTCGGAAGAAGCTTCAGAGGCACGAAACAACAATTTTAGGAGGTTTTGAGAATACCATTCGAGGAAGAAGAGCAGGCAAGCATTTTATTTATTTATATTTATACTTTAAATAAACTCTAGACTTACTTAACCTTCAGGATCAGAAATCAGAAACCTTCCATAGAGTTCTTAGATGTAATGCCTATTGTAGAGCCTGATTCCAAAGTGGAATCTGATGGTGATGAACGAGTTTAGATTAAGTATTAAGTTTAGTTCAACTGTTTTTAATCCTGCAATTATTACTAGTTTTATTGTTATGAGATATTCCACTTGGTCTGAAAAAAATTTTTTTGATGATAACTTAGATATTTTGGCTATTGTGTAAATAAAATTGATTGATATTGATTGATTTACACATATTGGAAGCATTTAAGCATTAAAATGGGTCATTAACGTAAGAAAAAAAAATAAAAAATTTCGTCGATTTTTAAAAAAAAAATCGCAATTGGTATTGCAATATGAAATATGTCAAAAAATCACAAATAAATAGTACAATTTTTGTGTGTAAGGATATAACGGCCAACCTTGCGATTCCAGAGATATCTTCATTTTTCATGTCATCTCCATACAAATTTTTCTTAAAAAAATTATAACTCATTATTTTTTACATCCCATGGTCTCATATTAATTTTGTAGTATAGTATTGAACAACTAAATCCATTTCAAGCCAAAAAAGTAACCTATCATAATTTCAGTTTAAATGTCTTCGAAACCCGATTCTCAGCCCACAGTGCGGCGGCCTACATTTCCTTTGACGAAATTTACTTACAGGTATCTATGTAAATAGCTTATGTAGTTTCGACTTACAGTAGTAGTATCGAAGTACATTGGTATAACCGACTATTTTATGCTTCAATAGAATTTGATAGCATAAAATCGTTTCGGTAGTAATCAATCATTCCCAATTTAAAGTATTTATAAAATATCACCATTTTAATGGCATAATGTCGAATTACTGATTCTGACAATACTACACGTGTCGATTAGAAGTAAATAATACCTATGAATTTGTGTGACCTTTTATAATAATTTATTAATGTCGACTTATTAAATTTAGAATTAGCAAAATGAAGGCGGACTGCTGTATATTTAAAATTCTAAGTACCATCATAAAAAAAACGTATTAATTAACAGTCAATAAACTTTAAATGCAATTTTTATTAATAATACTGTAGAATATAAAAATAATAATACGTCTTGTTACTAGGTTGATTAAAACTAAGTGGCCGCATCTCCAAGCAGCGAGGAGCCGCGACCGGGCAATCAGATATTATTATGTTATAATGTCTTTGTATGTATTCAGACGTCAAAACTTATTATTGCTAGGGCGCGCCCGTGCCTTTCGGCTCCGCAAATCCCTTAAAAACCTTTTGTAACTACCTAAAACTGTTATGGTCATCGCGCGTAAAGGAACACTCCACAATGGACGGGATCGAAACAGTTTTCAGACACCAATTGAGTACAATTAAGATTTTATTCGCTTCAATTATTATTATCATTGTAATACCGCATACCTTTTAGCTAGATGTTACATTAGATTGTGTTGTGTATCTTATTATTAGGAAATAATGATAATTTATCTAATGTTCACAATGTATTTAATAATGCAGATACAAATTATATCTTTTCTTTACAGTAAAATGTTCATGCTAATAAACAGCTATTAAACGACATACCAACGTTCGGGTAGACTTGGTAACTTCGCTTTATGAGTTGTGATTAGTTGTAATTCAGCTACTATTGCATGAATGGAAATGCGTGTCTGAGCCACTTGAGAGATACGCTGGTAAATTACGAGACTGATATTTGTAATGGGATCAAATGAATCATAAACATTAAATGAACGTTTAAAACGTCTCTGCTGGCCTACTCCGAAATACGTACCTAACGTTTCGGCTGACGGATTGTCGTGATTTGACATTTCTTCTTTCGTTTTTCTCTACGATGGACATTGTTTTGATCGTAAATCGAATCCGTACTTCGGAAGATCCGTCAGCGACGTACCTATTTCGGAGTAACCCCCCTGATACGGATCCGTATCTATAGTCCGATTTTTAATTAAACGAAGTAAACTGACAGCTGAAAATGTCATTGTTCTATGAATTTGAACCTTATTTGTTCTATTTATATCGAAACATGACATTTGCACCTGTCAGTTTACTTCATCTAATTAAAAATCAGACTATATAGGTGGGTTTAGACCAAACTATCAAAGAGCTAAAGCTGGACCACGACCATTCTCTTCCTCTCTACTTATTATCATCGAACAAAGATAGAACAACGAAGTGTGTGGGGATGGATTAAGCATTCGCTCGATTTTTGGTCAAAACCCACCATTTGATTTTTATTACAATGTATACTTTACTATAACTCGTCGTCTTTAGAGCAGACTTGTTTGCTTGTATTTTTATTTAAATTCTCTAATCAACTTGAATGCAACGACCGCTTGGCGCAGTGGTTTCGATTCCCGCCACCTCTGGCGAAATTCGATCCGGCCTTTTCGTATTTTCCCTAGTTTGAGTCACTGCGATCGCCCCCCAATCTATTGTACGTTAGCCGTATAACAAGCGTTGCTTAGTTTGGGACCAAAGAGTTGGTATATTTATTCTTATAATTCATTCTTAATTAATTAATTAATTCTTCTTCTTCTCCTTCGTTTCGTATGGTTAGTGGCCAACCTGGTGTCAGAGTTGTTCAAGCCGCCCAAAAGCATCTGACAAGGCTTAACGACTGCTGCAAAGATGACAACAACCGAGATCGACTTTTTACGGGCCCTCAGTTCAAATGTCACTAAATGGTCACCCATCTCTACCTGACCTTGCCAAGCGTTGCTTAACCTCCGATCGTTTACTGATCAGTGATTGCATCTGGCTATGAGCGCCTCAATTATATTTACTTACTAGATTTTGCCCGCGACTTCGTCCGTGCAGAATTTTAATAAAAAACAAATGGATCCCGGAGTCCGTTTCCCGTACCCCAGATCCCGTTTTCCACTATACATTATTTTGTTTTGTCATATCTCAAAGGGTTTAGGCAGCGTTTTCGTTGAAAGCTCCCAGACGGCTTATTTTTTCCGATACCTCCAACACATATCATTATATTTTAGCCAATGTATACAAAAACTTGAAAAATTATATACTAAACCTTCCTCGAGAACCACTCTATCCATTGGTGAAAACAGCATGAAAATCGGTGCAGTAGTTTTTGAGTTTATCGCGAACAGACAGACAGACGCGGCGGAGGACTTTGTTTTATAACATGTAGTGATAGTGATAGTGAAGTGACGTGGCGTGGACAAGTTAAATAGGTATTTAGGCAACAGGCACTGACCTTTCTTCTCTTTGAGTAGCAGGTCCCAGAGCGAGCGCCTCGCGGCCGGGTCGAGGCCCGAGGTGGGCTCGTCGAGCAGCACGACACGCGACGAGCCGCACATCGCGGCGCCCACCGACAACCGACGCTTCTGACCGCCCGACAATTTGCTCGACAACACGTTTCTCTGTCAATAAGAACGTTTACTGCATTACTGGAGTACATAGCATGGACCTATTACTAAGGGGTAGAGTCTAAGCAACTCGGCCGCATGGCTCAACTAGGCCGTTGACGTCATCACATTAGGCGTGGCTTAAGTCAGTGTGCTGTTAGCGTTCGTCCTGTGCAGATGTCTTGCCAACTCTCGCATCCCAAATATTATTATATTGGACACAAGATGGCGTCCCTTTGTACGTCATTTTTATCACCCTACACTTAGTGACATCTAGTGTGTCAAAGTTAAACTACGTACTAACATCGACATAGAACGAAGCGAGTAGTTTTGCTATTGACCGGTAGATTGAAATGCCAAAGTAGGCGTTATCTACACCCCTTCACTTTCACCCGCGCAAATTGTCAAGCGTCGTTTCATAGGGAAATCTAATAAGAAGATCTCCACTCTCTATTTTCTCTGTGGTGCATAGAGTATCCGCTAAATTTGTAACCCCAAGTTCATAGAGATTTTAGCCATTTTACAATGGTTTTGAAAAGCATTTTTAGGAACATGTGATTTATAATTTCACTGCAAGTCAAACATAACTTTCTATGAATTTGGGGGTAGACTTTAAGCCAGTTTAAAATGGTTTTACAAAGCATTATTAGCAATAAAAAGTGATTTGTAATACTAGTGGCGGTAGTAATGTGGCGGTATATCATACGATAAACTGATATTTATCCTTAAGCGAGAGGAAAATAGTACTCAAGTACGGCAATCAATTCAAGTACGAGTATAGCAGGCAATTTCGGCTAATTGAGCTTTCGAAAGCATTGAGCACAAACATGATTTGCAAAATAAAAAAGTTATTGCTTTGGAAGTCTTCTAAGATATTATACAACTCATTTCGAAATTCATCCCATAATAATTTAAAATAAGCAAAGAACTACCTACTCTAACATATCTGAATGACAATTAGCAAAATAAAGATCTATTCAAATAAATAACACCGTCTGAGTACAACGTAAATATTAAACTCTGTGTTCGTATTATCTACAAATCATACGAATATTCAAACAGGTTTATAGTATCTTGCAAAGTCATCTAGCTAACATCTCAAAGGTCTGAACAGGTAACAGCGGTTTTCAGATTTTCAGATATGAGTGGTGCAATATGCAGACCGAAAGAGGTGTACCAAATTTTTTTGTTGGTAACCCCAGGATAGCGAAAAAAATGTTTTTTTTTTCTTTATATGAAAGGTTGCTGAAATGAATGCTACAGCGGATCACTAACAAGTTACAGATGTTTCGGCCTTATGTCAACCGATACAAAAACTTTGACGTCATAGTTGCTAGATGAAAAATCACCAAACCTTGTTTTCCAATTCCAGTAGTTTGACGAAATGATTGACTTCGTCTTGTATCTTGTTTTTGTGTACGCCTTTTAACCTTGAGTAGAATATGATGTGTTCTGCTACAGTGAGGTCCGGGAAGAGGACGTTGTGTTGCGGGCATATCCCCAGCGACTTGCGCGCGAGTTCAGTTTCCGTCACTATGTTATACCCGTTTATGAGCGCTGACCCAGATGTTGGCGGCACCATGCCTGGACACGATAAATTATACTGATAATGATGACTCATTTAAAACGCTTTGTGTATGTCGGATTGTTTAAAAGGATTATGTGATTTGATTTCACTGAATAGCTGTGGGAGAAAATTTTGGATGCGTACAGGGCAACTCAACGCTGCGGATTTTACTTTGTATAGGTTCTTATAAAACTTTCGATTGTTTCGAGAAAATCAACTTCATAAATCCTTTGCGTCAAGATTAGTTAGTAGGTACTGCTGGGAAACAAAATGTAAAAATTTACAATAGGTGGATTATATGCGAGTGCTAAGAAGAATGAGTACAATTTTATAAACGAGTTCTTGGTCGAAATATCATATAGGGCATGTGGCTGAAATGACTAATAAACGTGCGTACCTGTAAGCATGGATATGGTAGTAGTTTTCCCTGCTCCATTGTGACCTAATAATACTGTGATCTCGTTTTCATATATCCTTAAATTTAAATTATCCACAGCTTTCTTACGGCCTTTGTATACTTTTGTGAGATTCTGAAAAAAATAAAGTTATGAAAAAGGTGTCAATGCGTTGACCAACAACTAATGCCAATGTGTATAATTATAGGTCAAAGGGCAATTCTAATACATAGCTGGTAATAACTAACAATAAATAACGATAGACGCGTGACTCACTTGAATATTGACGCCCATAGGCACGCCTCTCGGCTCCTCGTCGTGAACGACCTTCAGCAGTGCATCATTGTACTCTAGGTCGGTGCCATCTTTGCGGGTTATCTCTGAAAATACATCACTTTCATTTCATTTCTTCTCTTCCTTTGTTTGAGAGAAAGGAGCCGCGTGCCACGCCGCGAATCAGTGTAGCTGCTCAAGGAAAATACTTATAAATTTTTACAAGATGGTTTCTTTCGATGTATTTGCTCAATAAATAACTATACCTAATGATAGCAGTGGTTAAAGATTATTAATTTATTTAGGTACCTATGAATAAAACACACTGAAGTTTTTCCTCGACTTTTATGTGGGAATATGATCATTGTGGTGTTTTATAAAAAAAACATAATGCTAGTAGGTGTAATAATGTAACTAGCAACCTTATTGTATATGAACAAGTCATTGCTTTAAGTCCCACTTCATAACCTGTCTCATAATCTCGTTTTGACAGATTCTCTATAGAATATTCTCATATTCTATGATCAATTTGTCACAACGGAATTGTGTATGGTTTTTTTATTATAATTTACTCAAGAATAAGTAATGACTTGTCTATAGAGAAGTGGGTACCTACTAGTATTATGTTAAGTTAACATGTAGAGGAGCTCTATCGTTCCTCTCATGTTGTGAATGTTGTATTCTCCAGTTGTTATTTAGGTGCAATAGATACCTGCCTAATTGCTTATTAGTTAAAACCTTACATAGTATGTACAACTTTTTATCACTACATATTATAAAACAAAGTCCTCCGCCGCGTCTGTCTGTCTGTCTGTCTGTCTGTTCGCGATAAACTCAAAAACTACTGCACCGATTTTCATGCTGTTTTCACCAATAGATAGAGTGGTTCTCGAGGAAGGTTTTAGTATATAATTTGTCAAGTTTTTGTATATATTGGCTAAAATATAATGATATTTGTTGGGGGTGTCGAAAAAATATAAGCTTTCAACGAAAACGCTGCCTAAACCGTTTGAGATATAACAAAATGATGTATGGTGGAATTGTGTACCTAATATAGGTCTGCGATGGTATATGTCTATCTCTTAAGGATAACATACTATATCCATTTTAATACTTTAAAAAATGGGCAATTATAAAGCGGTAATTGGTAAGCTATTAACACAAATACGGTATTAATCCTTATCATTTTAAATAAGTTAGAGGCTTTAAGCATTTCATGCACATTATTTTACTCTTTTAAACCATATAATTTAAAAGAATATCATAGGAGTAATCGCAAAAAAATGGGTTGCGGGAACGGGATCAAAATTTCACGATTACTTTTGGTCGCGATAACCGACACCCAAGCGGGCGAAGCCGCGGGCAACAGCTAGTTTAGTATATATTGCAAACTTCAACCGGTGTTACAGGTTTAACTTCAGTCAATAACCTATGTTTATGCGGCCTCGGTCAGATCTAAATAAAATAAATATTATCTAATCTATGTTATACTACCTAATGAATTCGTATTGTATTTGCTAATAGGTAATTATTACTACCATACATTTAATTTAATAATAACTATACCTACATATATTTTTTATACATTTATTATCAGGTTTAAAACTATCGGGGTTTTATAAATGCGCTGTATCATCATGATTTGTTTGGACGTCGAAAACGGTTGTAAGACAAACATGAACTAACTAACAGCAATTTGTTAAATTATAATTAATTATGCCATGATATAATATCTAAAATGAATGGTGTGAATTGTTATAAATTAAAATAACTTAACGACATTTCGAACTTTGATCCATCATAATCACGGTCACAACTCATAGCATTTGCATTCTGCGTCATGCAAGATTAGAGAAAATTCTTATAACCATATAGATTTAAGTGATTTCGCAATATAAAATAAATGATGTATTTTAAAAGAAAAAAAATATACGGTCGAATTGAGAAACGTCCTCCTTTTTTGAAGTCGGTTAAAAATATTAATCGTATCGCTAGCGGCAGGCTATTATGAACGACAAATTGATATCTCACGTGTGAATCTGCGCGTGATATGACACCACCCGCGTGTGATATGAATTTCTTTAGAATTGCAGAAGCCTAACACGAACTTTTATTATAATATAATGTAGGAGGATTAAACCGGATGGAGTCGCCTAAAAAATGCATCTAACTTTTAAATAAACGCTTGCTAATGGAATGAATTAAAGGGGCCCAACGCACAAATGTATCAGGTTAACTATGAAAACCCCATTCAGCTTATCAGACACATCTCTAAATGTAGGTATCTATCGCATTCGTTTGCATAAAAGAAACAAAATACAAAAAAAAAATACCTAAAAAGATTCGGCTTACGTTGACACGCAGATTGAATGCCGGAAGTGAGAATGACGAAGCAGATACGGATGGATGCAAATCGGTTAGGAGATCGAGACTACATTTTAATAGGTTGCCTTGGTTCATTCAAATCTGGATATGTAGCGTGGTACAGGGGAATGTTGGAGGCAAAACAGCACGCGGCAGATCACCTGTGTATTGGACCGACCAAGTCAAGGCCATAAATAACGGTCCCTCTAGGTACCAGAAGAGCAGCAGTGAGTGATGCTGACCACTCTGCCAAGATTGTAATGCCGTCATTACAAGAAGAAGAGGATTTGGGCAACCAGGAAAACTCTATTTTCTACGTAAATGTTATTCCGGACTTGATTTAAAACACTCTATTAAAAACCAAATAATTGATGTTTTGCATTTAGCAACTGATTTTCCCCCTTGGAACATAAAAAAAAAAACTAAGTGCAGCACTTCGTTTAAACTAGGATAAACATGGATTTCATCATGACAGTGCATTTTTTTTGTTTCCATCAATTAACTACATTGTCAATGAACTACAAAAACTCTTGCAGTACTTGCAAACTCTTGCAGTTTTATGGTGCACCCACACCAAAGTTTTTTTTGTGGACGAACATTACAGTAATATACCTTTCATAAAGATTACTTACCCTGAACTTTAGTCTTGTTCGGCCGCCAGAAATTCTTAGTGAAAGGAAAGTACCAGGGCAGTGGGACGCCGTAGAGTCCCGGACGGATCTTCTCCACGTACATAGCGATGAGCATGTACAGTATTGAGTCGAGTATCAGCATCAGCACGATGTGGCCCGGTTGCAACTGGTCGTGGTACGATATGGGACTGAAAAACTCGCCCCATTGCAGGCCTAGACATTTCAATTTTAGTAAGCTTCTCGAAATAAATGAAATCAGCATCGGTTATGAAATGTCATTACATCTAAAATATGATATTTACCAAAAAAATGCATTTTAAAGAGAAAATGTGATCAGTATGTAGGAAATATAGCTTAAATATTGATTTATTAGAAAGTTCTTATAGTTATACTATTTAGGAATATACTTCACGAAAATTCTAACATTATTTTAATTAGATTAGCTTGATTATGAGACCTTAGTTGAAAGTTAATTACATTTCATAACAATGTTAGCTACCTATGGAAGGACTTTCGATGCGCTAATGAATGCAAACCAATATGCAGGTATTAAAATTAGTATTTTAGGTGTAACGGTAAAATTGTACTCACCTTTAGAACTGCCTTCGCACATTATGATCATTTGAAAGGCGTATCCCATTGCTGTGTTCGATATAAGACTGAGGACTAGTTTTGTAGTGAGGCTGATGTCCTCGTAGAGTATTTGCGTTAGCATGAACACAGAATAAGCGGAGAACCACGCCAGCCCCATGAAAGAAGCGGCAGTGTTCGCTGTAAAACATTTTCTATGTTACTGTTGTAATGTTACTCGTTAATTATTAAAATTTATAAGAAGGAATGCATGTTTTTGTTTGCAATAAATTAATCATTAGTTAATTAATTCACAAACACATAAAATACATTAATATGTTTGTAAATTAATTTATACACGTACACTAGGTAATAATAAATGGGCAGACATTCTGTTTTAATATTGCATAATTAGCTTAAAATACCTACTTATCGATAATTCTAAATTGATAATTTATTAGTTATATATGCATTTTAATAAATGTGAAAAGTATCGATATCTAATTGTGCGCGCGACCTTCGATACAAACAAACACCATAGTAACGGAGACCAAAACTCTGGCGGGAAGAGAAACATATTGCCTTCATTCCTTATTAATGTAAGTTTTAAAACATACACAAAAAAGTGCAAAAGGTCAATTTGAATAAGTATAATTGTTTTTCAAGAAAACTTATTGATTTTTAAAAAGAAATTAGATGTCGGATAATTTTTTAATAAATAAAATTAACGATTCGATGACAGTCCATCGGTAAATAGAGTTATTATTTACATCTATGGTGCTGTTTGAATCGGTGCTATTTATAAACTTTAGAGATCGTTGGTGCTATTAAAAGTTTCACCCGTCCAACTCATGTATCCTGAATTTATTTGTTATCAATTGTGGAAGAAACGAACAGTGATCGATGAACGTTAAATGAAATCACAATTGTGTACAGCCCTATCGATCATTGTCGATTGAATATCGATTGAATATCCAAATGATTAAAAATAGCATATTTACCTCTAGAGAAGAAAACGCTGACCATAAACGAGAATGACACGGAGGCTATAACGAACAGCAGCATGA
Organism: Drymonia ruficornis; assembly: GCA_947859195.1. Lineage (NCBI taxonomy): Eukaryota > Metazoa > Arthropoda > Insecta > Lepidoptera > Notodontidae > Drymonia > Drymonia ruficornis. The sequence goes on from OX401914.1 coordinate 7,245,830, forward strand.
AGAAGAACAGAACAGACCACGGTGTGAATGTTAACACTGAGTATCCGACTCCGTCTTCCGTCCTATTGAATGGTATCTAAAATGGTTATTAAAGATTAGACAAACGTACATTTTAATGTGCAAGACGAATTTTCACATTTTGTCATTGAGCTCATATACGGGCTGGCTCAACCGGGATATTACCAACCCTTACAGAAGATCGGCGTAAAGCTATAACAGCTGCGTTTCGTACGATGAATGGGAGTCGGATTTCACGTAACTTTCGAAAATAGGTTCGATTTTCTAATACAGGCTTCCTCACGACGTTTACCTTCACCGTAAGCAAGTGATAATCATAGAAACAATATTGTTTTAAAATTCTATAGTATAATGATTAATGTATTTTATACTGATTAATGGGCAAAACAGCGATATTTTTAATACTTTCAAATTAATTTATTAGTCATAATTTGTAGGCAACCGAATCGGCACCATTGTCCTATTGTAATAAGATAACTTACCTTAAATAATATGACAATAAGAGCCACTGATATGGTGAGAAACGAAAGCTGCTTTATGAACCACGCGACCCAGTGCAGCCAAGACGGTAGGCCCATTATTGTCATTGTTTCCTGTCGACAAACACATGATATCGATCGATTGGCAACGACTTCTGCGACATGGAAGACGTAAATAAATGTTTTATGTTAATTAATTACCACCGGGGTAGTACCACCTTCTCAAAGAAGATCCGCGTAAAGTGGATATTACGGCTGCGTTTTGTGATGAGTGAGAGAGCCGGAAACCCACCCTTCCCCCTCCCTTTGTCTCACTTTCCGTCAGGTCGGGAACGTGCGAGCGTTGCCTTTAGTACTGCAAGCATCTATAGGCTACGGTAACTGCCTAACATCAGGCGGGTCGTACACTTGTTTGCCGTCTTACGGCCGAATACTCAAAGGCTACTTAAATATTTAAGTCCCACTTAGCAGTTTGAGACATCGTTGACTGCATGAACCTAATACTTTACTCTATGGTTCACTGTCATTTTTTGTATGGCGCGTCAAAGTTAAGCAGCTCTCAAATTTAAGTTGCGTACGAGTGTTCGGCCGCTAGTCACGTAAAAAAAGAACGAAGTATGTGTTATGTATTACCTTCAATTGTAATTCTTTCTCAGCAGTGACCACTCTGACAGTATTAACGAAAGGGTAAGCGAAACACAGCATAATGACCATTGAAATAAATCTCTCCAACGCAACAAGCAGTTGGTCTTCTCTATACGCGAGCTGCGGTAGTCGTTGCAAGTATACTTTAGTATTAATCGGTTGGCCCGTCTTATGTTTTATTATTTCCTGCGATATAGCGTGCTGGACGGCGAGGAACATTTCTGGTGAATACCCTGAAAATAAAACCTGATTGAGTTTGATGACGGTAATGGGCTAACACCAACTATTTATAGATTTGTTTATGACGGCCGTTTAGGTTTTGGAGGCCGTCGCTCTCTGTTATTATTTAGATACACGATTACGTAAACAGTAGGCAGGCTCAGGTATGTATTTTATTCCTTATTTACAAGTTTTTTTAGGCGAGTGCCTAGGGTTGTTAGTTGTTCTATATTAAGCGCAAATAAATTCGCACGTTACGTAGATAGTAACCTTGATAGCTAATTAGGAATGTGTAAAATGTTATTTTAACAATAGGCATATGTAATATATTTGATGGCTACCATTGACGCATTCAGTAGCAGATCACAAATCGGATGGACAGTCGATTTGCCATGTGAATAAGTAGAAACATATAGGCAGATGTTTTTATGATGAATTATTTATCTTTGCAAAACAATGGTAGATGCTAAGGTACCATCTGACGTAGACTGCTAGTCTAACTCTGAAGAATAATAATTATTATTTATGAACCGGTAGTACCATCGATGATTAATGATGATGATACAAACATGGTCCGATGACATAAAGAACGTTGAAAGCAGAATATGACGGCATAATTTAGCATTTAGAAGATACGGAGGATTCGCTTATCGCAGATCGAAACCAAGGGAACGAGGAAGATCTTAATTTACACATCTCAACATATCTAATTAGTGTAGTATTTATTTAATGTACGTATTGAATTTGTAGTGCTATTTATATGAAGGTCGTAGCAATTTATATACAAAAAATTGTTGCTAGCATGCAAGTTACGTAACGAGGTACCTACTACCTATCTTTTTGGATATATTGAGCTTACGCCAAGAAAAATAATAATACGGAACCTGGTATTTTCCCGCCGTACATGTCATCCGGGATTCGCGGCCCCGGCAGCGGGAATAGAGGGTACAATAAATTGGTCCTCCAACTGGCTCTCAGTGGATGTTCCAACATTGGTGTTCTCATTACGGCCGGGAAACGTAGCGTCACTACAACGTCGTCTGGCCATTTGGTTGCATCTGAAATATTCGTAGGTACTTACTTATGTTGCTAGAATTCAATATTGTATTTATTGGATAAGTAGGTATCTAAATCGTATTGTAGCCCATACTAAAAAAAAATTAACCCCACTCTGCCCACAATTAGAAGACCAGGAAATGAGTCATAAATTTAATTAATATATTATGTAGGTACATACTTAATTTTTGGATGGCATATCGCTGCGTGCGCTCGCGCGCGATTTTTGTACATTTTCGTTGTCGCCAAAAATCTAAACTTTGGGTTTATCGAAATGTAGGTAACCTACTAGTATAGTCATAAAAAAATAGGTAGATAAATAGACAGGTAATTAAGAATAATTACCTGTCTAGCTAGAACATTATCATCAATAATAACTATAGTTTTACTTACTGGCCATACTATCATCAAACTCAATTCCAACAAGAAATTTGTTCATAGCATTTGGTTGTGTTAAAGCCAGCTCCATCTCATGGGAATCCTTGAATCCTTCTGGTTGTGGTAGCATATCAGAATCAAATAGCAGTGAAAATAGTATGCTGAAGTTATCATCAGCAACCAATGCTATGGCACCCCTTGTCACATTCCTTGTCAGTGGATTCTCTGGTGAGAATGCCAGTGTCCCTGTTTTGACTGATGTCAGATTCCCTCTTGAGTAAATAAAATTATAGTTATAAGTTTTTTAATTTATTCATCACTAACCTAGACACCTAGGCAAGTACAGTAGGTACCTACTTATGAACTTGCCTGGGTATTATAAGTATTCTTTTATTCTTATTAGTAATCTTATCTTATAATAGAGAAATAATTTTATTACCAAAGTAGGTAAATAAAAATAAAGCAATTATTAAATTTTACTCACAGATTATGTCCACTTAAATTGAAATACGTTGGTAGGAAATGTGGATAGCTTTTCTCTGGTTTTGACTTTGGGTCCACAAGGCATCTTGTTAGAATTAAAAATAATGAGAATATTACTGGTGATGCAATTTCAAATATAGTTTGCCATTTGTGTCTCCTTTGTAGAAGAAAGTTCTTCCATATGAGGAGTTTCAACTGCTCAAAGGCTGACATTGTGCCCTTTTGATCTTCTAAAATAAGTAGAACACATTGTATTTAAATGGGTAAGTACTTTCCAGCAAGTACGATTTTCTAACAAGGTAAAGAGCAACGTAACATCAATCGCTTGCGTACCTACATTTTCATGCAAAGCTTCAAGTTATTTTCATACATATTTAATTGATATCGATCGCACAAGCACCACCACCTTACACCATCAAAGCCTTCACAGCAAATATAATGAATACATTTTCTTACAAGCGCTTTATTGGATTGAACATTGAAAGCTTACCCGCACGTTACGTAGCCCAAAAATAAAACATAATTTCTCACGCACTTCGTATTGGCAGTATTGCGGAGGGCCAGAAAAATATCAGCTGTTGATCTTTTCCGATTTTTTCTTGAAGGTCAATGATCAACGAACAATAGCTAAAACTTATATACCAATGGAAAAAAGAGCAAATCTCGACAGAAAAGAACTAAGATTTTCTCGTGAACGTAGATTTTCAATTTCACGAACCACGACAGACGTACGAAACGGACGTCCTCACGTCCTCCGACAACCACCGATCCACTCTGACATAAGTGAGTGAAGTCATACAACAACTCTGACAGTTGTGTTGTGTCAGACATTTTTTTTTTTTTTATAAGATTAGTTTTACGGCCCCTGGGAACTAGCCCTTTGGAGCCTAACATCAGTATACTTTTTACACGACTGCCCAAAAAAAAAAAAGAGTGTATATGTGTTTTTACACGACTGCCCAAAAAAAAAAGAGTGTATATGTGTATGTATGTATGTTTGTATGTTTGTATGTTTGTATGTGAGATTCTTTATTCCACCATAACTTATAAATGCCTGAACGGATTTCGATGTATGGGGTATCGTTAGAATCCTTACATCATTCCGGGTAACATTGGGTATATTATTTTTGAAAAAAATCAATATGGCGGCATTATGGCTCAACTTTAATATGTGAAAAAAAAAAAAATTCTTCCATTATTACAATATGGGTATCAAATTGAAGGCCTTGATGAGCACAGTCCAAAACTGTAGAATTTATAGGCATAATTTAACATAGGTAGGGTGTACATGCAAAAAAATATATCATTTTTGGCTGCTGTCACTAAAATGCATAAAATAAAAATAAATAATTTAAAAAATTAAAAACACGACTGCCCTGCCAAAAAACGAACTATAAAGTATAAAACAAGTGCAGTGTCATTGCAGTCGGGGGCCCTCTTAGATTAAATATGTTCCACAGAACGGTCCCCCGACTGCAATGACACTGCACTTGTTTTATACTTTATAGTTCGTTTTTTGGCAGGGCAGTCGTGTTTTTAATTTTTTAATATTACATTTTTTTTCTTAATTCTACCTTATAACTACCTTAAAACTACCTTATAACTACCTTATTTCTACCCCCCCAAACCCTATCAGTAAAGTGGCGGATACTTTACTGACAAATTACTAGACTTCTTGGAAGAAGCCGAAAATCATGTTTCATCACTTTTGTTCCAATTGCCCACACTCACGCACATTTATGACCATATATGGTTAATATTCCACGTTGTGTCTGACACTTTACTCAGTGTTGCCATTGCCAATTCTATGCCTCTTATTCACTAGGGGACCAAGAGTCGAGAGACAAAAAAATAAAAAAAAACGAGCCGAGTGAGACGCCCATTGTGCCACATTTGTAGGCAAAGTAATAAAGGCTTACTTACCTATACCTAAGCTAAACAAAGGCTTCGTGATACATAGGTTGAAGGAATGTAAAATTCTTTTTTAGGGTTCCGTACCCAAAGGGTGCCAACGGGACCCCATTACTAAGCCTACGATCACCATCTGTCCGTCTGCCAGTTGGCTGTATCTCACGAGCCCGTAATAGGTAAAATACCTAGTCTTCGCGACTTGTTCTAGTAAATACGACTCACCTCTACTTTAATTATTAATATTAACAGTGGCGGAGCAAGACCTAAATTTCACGTGGGCAACATACATTTTGCGAGGCCCTCTGGTAACGCTACCTATGAAACTTTTCAAAAACAGTTACGTTCTCAGTCCTTTTTAGGGTTCAGTACCTCAAAAGGAAAAAAAACGGAACCCTTAGAACACTTAACACGGAACAGAACAGAACGGAACACTTCGTTGTCTGTCTGTCTGTCAAGACGTGCACAGCCCCAACCGCTGGTGTTATAAACATAAAATTTTAACAATATGTACCTACCTTTTTAGCGTAAAAGAAGAGCATAGGAAGGATTTTGGGAAAAAACGCCCTTAGAGGTTAAAATAAGGGGTGGAAGTTTGTATGGGGATTCTATATTTCTGAAGTTAGAAACATGGAAATTTTTGTTGAAGCTATACATTAAAATAAATAATCTGCGCTTTTTTAGGGTTCCAACGGGACCCTATTCTAAGCCTACGCTGTCCGTCTGTCCATCCGTCCGTCTGTCAGCGGGCTGTACCTTACAAACCGTAATAAGTAGAGACTTGAAATGTTCACAGAATGTGTATTTCTGTTGCCGCTGCAACAAAAAATACTAAAAATAAAATAAAATTTAAAAATAAAGGGATATCCCCATACAAGAAATTTGATATTTTTGACGTTTTTATTCTACGGTGGTACGGAACCCTTTATGTGCAAGTCCGACACACACTTGGCCGGTTTTATTTCTGAAGCTAGAGATATGAAAATAGTATTTAGACGACTCGTTACAAATTAAAAATGTGACTGCTGCTTTGTATTCGGTGTATTTCTCTTGTGAGTAGGCTTTGTTTTTGGACTGTTTCTGTTAAATATCAAGTTGACTTGGCTAAGTATTATTTTCTGGACTTTGACTGAGTGTATTATTTTATAACTTTCTGGGACTTAAAATTAAAAATAATAATGAAAAGAAACGATTGCATATTCAAACTAGTGTCAGTTTAGCTACCATCCGCTCCGTCTCTATAGGCTTCATGGCGATTATGTTAGGTGAATTAGGTGAATTCAAAGGATTAAGTATGGGGATCAGGATGAGGTGGACCAAATTCCAAATTTACCTAATACAAAGCAACTCTAAAAGTGACTGTCCGCCAAGGAATTTATAAGTTCTGCCCTAATATACAGGGTGGTGACGACATAGTGACAATAAATTAAAACACGATCGCTCTTAGTCAATCACAACACATTAAATTATAAAATTAGGTTTACATCAAAGTCCAGAATTTCATATTTTCAAACTAATTAAATGCAGAAATAGTCTAAACGAAACACAATATCCTTTATAAACGTCTACCGACCTCGTAGACTGACCTGTAAATACAAGCGTGGCAACATCGCTTCGGTGTTGGTGTTTTAGCGGTATCTTTGTAGGCGTAAAGTTAAAATAGTCAAGATTTAAAAGCAATCCCGTGGCAAACCTTTGAATATAATTTAATAATATTTTATGTGCGAACTACTAATGTGATACCCAGTATGTGGTTTCAGTTATTGTCATGATGTCGTTACCACCCTGTATATGGTTCTGCCTTGAACGATCCATGGGTTCTGCCCATGTTCTGCCCGCTAAAAAAGTCTTCAAGTTTGACACTGAAAAATACCTTTAGCTTTCATCATTAAAAATACCTCTATTGTTAGGTTCATGGCAAATACCAAACGAAAGATAACACAATCGTTTATGCTCCTTTTGTGCTCCTTATATTTATTTTGGTTATCTCTTCTCTAATAAATTCATGGGTTTTCCTTCTTATCTTTCTGGCAACATTGTTCAAAGGAAGGAGTATTTTGGGCTTTTTGGCGGGAAGTGGAAAAGTCATGTTGTCATTTTTGTTTTAATTTCCAAAACTTGTGTTTTCGTGTATTATAGTGTGTAATATTGGTGGAATATTAACCATTATATGGTCATAAATGTGCGTGAGTGTGGGCAATTGGAACAAAAGTGATGAAACATTGATGTGTATAGCTAAGGGAAACAACCGCGTAGTTATAAAGCTCGTTTATTACTGCCTAGAACACAGGACGCGGCGCGGCGGTGCATTGCCACCCGCGCGTATAGGTACATCCATATATCTTCATATCATCCCTCCAACACTAATTATCGGATTGGGACCTGTTAACAAACAAACAACATAATATAGGTACATATAGATAATCATTAATTTAACCTGTAATTAGTACTAACACTTATAATCTATTTTATTTTTCCTGGGACGCAATCTGTGTCGTATTGATAGGTGGTCGGTAGCCGTCGGCTCCGCCCCGGGCGCAGCCGAGTCGGCTGCGTGCGGTGACTGAGCCGGCGGCTGCTCCGCCGCTATTGCAAGCTCGGGCTCGGACGTTCCTCCCTCGCTTCGTTCACCCTCACAATCCGTCCACATTTCGTCCTCGACCTGCTGTGCCCCACTCCTCTCTCCCTCTATTGCAACACTCGGAGCTACACTTGCACTACTTGAAATGGCCTGGTCCGGTGTGGTATGCCTAATACTAGCCGCGGAAATAAGCGCTGGTGGGGAGGAAGACAGAGGCTTGTGGTCGGTGGCTGTAAAACTATTGTCCTTGTCACAATTATTAATAATGTTATTGCCTCTGTACTTAAGTAATTGATCAGTATGCCTTATACAATAAGATTCACACTGTAATATAAATACTCGAAACATTTTATTTCCTACTTTCTCCTTTATAATACCCTTCTCCCAGTTTTGTTTCCTTCCACTGTACCACCGAGCCCAGACCGTTTCCTCTACTTCAAATGTTCTCCTATGTGTACAATTTGGTTCGTCAACATTAGAGATATCGTTAGTTGGTAATATTAAATCCAGACGAGATCTTAAATCTCTGCCGAACATTAGTTTGGCCGGTGTTTCTCCAGTAGTACAGTGCACGGAATTTCTATATTCAAATAAATAGCCTAATAATTTATCATGTACTAATTGTTGGGATAAATTGTCTTTTAGAATACATTTCAACATTTTTTTACATGTTCTTACAGAATTTTCGGCTTGGCCGTTACTATTTGGGTGATAGATAGGAGAATTCATATATTTAATACCGTTGTTGGAACAAAATGCATTAAACTCCGAGCAATTTATTTTTACATCGTTGTCCGACACTAATACTTTCGGTATACCGAATATTGAAAAAATATATTTCAGTTTGACTATTAGGGCTTGCGTAGTGGTACCGTTGTGCATATGCAAACAATCTAACCACTTACTGTAAGCATCGATCACAACAAGATACACCCTTTGCCCTATGGTCATATAGTCGATGTGAATGCGGTGCCAAGGCGCGGGGGGTCGCGGCCAGGGCGCGGGCGGCTCGCGCGGCGGCGCCGCTCGCGCGCTCACACACGTCTCGCACGCGCCGCTCCAGCGCTCGATGTCACCGTCGATCCCCGGCCACCACATTCGGCTACGCGCATTACTCTTCATCTTTATTATACCTAGGTGTGTACTATGAAGCTCGCCCAGCATGCGCTCTCTAAGTGCTGTTGGAATCACGACCCTATGCCCACGCAATAAGGATCCATTTTCAAACTGCAAGTCAGTTCTGCATTGAAAATAAGGTTCAACTGATTTGCAATTTATTTTACGCGGCCAGCCTCTCGTCATATATTTGCTGACTGTCCTAAGTATTTCGTCATTTTCAGTGGCCTCCTTGATCTCTTTTGACATAACCGCGGGTGAACATGAATCCAAAAATTTTAAGGCACAGAGTGTGTCGAATTCCTTATCGCTGTTAGACGACGTCTCCGCTAAGGGCGCGCGGGAAAAATAGTCCGCTACTATGTTATTAGCACTCGACGTATACTGTACTGTATAGTTGTAGGCCGATAAAATAATAGCGTACCTCTGCAGTCGCAACGCTGTAGTAGCCGTTATCCCGTTTTTACTATTAAAAATGGAAACTAAGGGTCTATGATCGGTCTTCAGAATGAATGGATCACTACGTCCGTAAAGATATTGGTGAAACCGTTTTACGCCAAAAATGATCGCCGTCGCTTCTTTTTGAATTTGACTATAATTACGTTCACTAGCCGACAGCGATCTCGACGCATATGCAAGAGGGCGCTCGCGGCCGTCTCGGTCGCGCTGTGCGAGGAGCGCGCCGAGGCCGGCGGGCCCCGCGTCCACCGCCAGCACTAGCTGCGCGCGCGGCTCAAAGTGCGCTAGCAACCGCTCGGACGCCAGCTCCCGTTTCACCGTCTGTACGGCGCGTCGCTGCCGCGAGCCCCACTCCCACACTGCACCGTTGCGTAGTAACTCATGCAGTGGGCCCATGATGCCTGATGCGTTTGGAATAAAATTCCTGTAGTAATTAACTACACCCATAAAACGTTTTACTTCTGTAACATTCGTCGGTTCGGGTGCATCTAAAATGGCCTTAACTTTAGCGGGGGAGGTTTGTAACCCGTCTTTATTAATTACATATCCTAGATACGTAACACTGGGTTTGAAAAATTCACATTTGTCCTGTTGTAGACGTAGCCCCGCTCCATTTAATCTCCTTAACACTTCTCGTAATCTATTTATATGAATGGTTGCAGTGGGCCCGGTAATACAAATATCGTCGAGCCAGCAACTAACGCCATCAATACCCGAAAGAAGTGATTCCATTGATTTTTGGAAAATCGCTGGAGCATTAGCCAAGCCGTACACTAGACGGGTGTATTTAAAAAGTCCTTTCGAAGTATTAATTGTGGTGAGCTCCTGCGATGAGTCACTTAGTATAAATTGGTTATATGCATTTTTCAAATCTATTTTACTATAATGATGACCACCACCTAACTTAGCGAACACCTCCTCAATGCGAGGGAGCGGGTATTTGTCCACAACAAGGTCCTTATTTAATGTGACTGAAAAATCGCCGGCTATTTTGACCTTACCATTTTCCTTAAGCACTGGCACTATAGGCGTAGCGTACTGGGAATGATTAACAGCTACTAATATACCTGCTTTCACTAACCGGCCTAACTCTTCTTCAACTTTGTCCTTTAAGGCAAAGGGTACAGTGCGTGCCTTAAAGAACTTTGGCATTGAGTTTTCCTTCAATACTAAGTCTACCTTGAATTTATTAAAAGCACCAAGTTCGTCGCGCCATAAATCAGGATATTGTTCCAACAAGGTATGTACATCACTGTCAGTGGTGATACTATGTATTTTTGTTGTAAGCACCAAGTTAAAAATTGACATAAAATCGCGACCGAGCAAAGGGGGTCCTCCGTTACTAACGACAAAAATATTTATGAGGCTAGTTTGACTATTGTATGTAGCATTTATTGAAAAATACCCAAGTGGTGAGATTTTATGTCCATTGTATAGGCACATCCTTAAATTACAATTTTGTAATTTGTACTCCGAGAACATTTCGATATACATTGTTTCTGCAATTACGCAATACCCCGATCCCGAATCTAATTCCATCGCAATCTTTATTTCACCTAATTTCAAATTTAGTACAATGGGTTTATTATTTACGTACCTTATATTAAAATTTTGGCATTCTGAACAACAGGTTTGGTTAGCCATGTCCTCGTTGCAAGCATCAATATTATTAACTCGTGCAGTCTTATTTTTACACACTTTTTTGAGGTGTCCAACAACACCGCACTTTTGGCACCGATAGCTTTTAAAACGACACTTTTCACTATTATGATTTTTTAAGCCGCAAATGGTGCATCGGTCGTCCCGTTGATGATCGCGACGGCCCGCCCCGCCGCCACCGCCACCGCCGGCCGGCGCGGCCTCGCGCCGCGCTGCGTCCGACCCACCTCGGCCGAATCCGCTTCTACCCGCTATAAGGAATAGTGGTTCTTCTTTAATGGCGATAGAATCGCTCGCCACCGCCAACTTTGCTTCCCTTGCCACCTCCGCTTTCTCTGCAATTTCAAGAGCCTCGGCCAATGACAACGTTGCCTTTTTTTCAAATAACTTGTCACGCTCGGGCCCCTGTCCCAAGCCTAGGACGAAACGATCTGCCAAATTCGCTTCCAAGGCGGCGCCGAAGTCGCAGTAACTCGCTAGACCTCTTAGTCGCGCCGCCCAGTCTCCTAATTTTTCGCTGGAACTTCTTGTTGCCCCGTAAAATCGTGCCTTGTCTGCATACGAACACTCCTTTAGTTTGAAGTGCGTATCGAGTAATTTTATCAGCTCATCGAACGTTAACGCATCCACCTCCTTAGGATACGCCAGATTCCGTACTAGGCGGTATGTTTCATCTGTGAGGTATGTCACCAGGATAGGACCCTTATCTCCATCTTCTATCTTGTTCACCTTTAAAAACTGATTTAATTTTCCTTTAAAGATCATCCACTCACTCACTTTGTGGTCAAAAGTTGATAGGGTTCCTAAATAATTTGGCATTTTTATTTGCGCGTGGGTAATTTTAAAATCCTCGTTAGCCACTGATGTGTATAGCTAAGGGAAACAACCGCGTAGTTATAAAGCTCGTTTATTACTGCCTAGAACACAGGACGCGGCGCGGCGGTGCATTGCCACCCGCGCGTATAGGTACATCCATATATCTTCATATCAAACATGATTTTCGGCTTCTCACAAGAAGTCTAGTAACTTGTCAGTAAATTATCCGCCACTCTACTGATAGGGTTTGGGGGGGTAGAAATAAGGTAGTTATAAGGTAGATTTAAGGTAGTTATAAGGTAGAATTAAGAAAAAAATGTAATAAAAGTATACTGATGTTAGGCTCCAAAGGGCTAGTTCCCAGGGGCCGTAAAACTAATCTTATAAAAAAAAAAAAAGAAGGAGTATTTTTAATTTAATCTGTGGTTCAAAAATTTCAAAATGGCGTTTACGTCAGTGACATATCAATGTTTTCTATTCCTTTTCTTTGTTAAAAAATAAGTTTATAAATTAAAAATTGTGTTAATTATTGCTTTAAAATGTCTACTAATAATCTATCTTCAGTTTTAAAATCCTGTTCGGAGAGTGAGTTGATAAATGAAGTCTCCGAGAGCAGCCTCACACAGAAGCAGGTGGAAGGGTCCCGATTGAAACGTACATTTACTTTGCCTCGCAATCCATTCGGGACCACAAAAGCGGGATCCAGCAAGAACAAAGCTAACGAAAACGATAATAAACAAACTAGTGCCAGTTCTGTTATTGGTGAAACTCCAAAAGATGAGAATGTTATTGAAAGGAAGTTGTTTAGAAGGCCATCATGGAAACGATTCTTGAACAAGATAGCGCAACACATGAGCACTGTGCACGTATCAGGTGTAAGTATTGCGTATTGATTTGGTCAATGGTAGATATTCAAAATTACTCTTGAGTTTGACATTTTTGTATAGGTGAAGTCAGCACCAGCAGTTGTGAATGGTGAGAGAGTTCCATGCAGCGGCGAGCCTCCGTGGCCTCCTGGCACCACCCCGGCAGTGACAGGCATCAAGAATCACGGCAACACTTGCTATATGAATGCAGTTCTGCAGTGCCTTTCCCATACTGATGTTATCGCTGAATATTTCGTATTGGAGCATTATAAGGTCAGTTCTCAATTTATTAAAATGGACTGTGTTGTCTTACATAATTGCTGCCAAATATTAACAATTGTTACTTAGGTACTTCTCAGAATTTTTAAAGCTGATGTCATCATGCATGAAAATTGAGTCACTCTTTCATTGTGATGTTTATTAGGTACCTATCTAATTACATTTTATGTATGAACACATTATTGCATTTAAGTAGTATCTACTCAGAGCATAAATAAATGGCAGTTACTATGATGATATTATATTATTTTCATAAGTATACATAATATGGGTAGATATACAGGGTTATTGGTAAAACATGAACAACCTTGCAGGGGCGTAATACTGACATCAAAAACAACAACTTTTGTTCTATTACTTTTTACAAAACAAAAAAAAATAACGAAAAATCGCACTCTAAAATGTATGAACCAAGAAAATATGCTCATCTGGAGAATAGCAATGGTACGTTTAGGTACTTTAGGGCAAAGTGGAATACAACCACGTACCATGGCTTTCCTCTAGATGAGAAAAAATAATTCATACATTTTAGAAAGTGATTTTTTGTTAATTTATTTTTTGGTTTGTAAGAAGTCATAGAACAAAAGTTGTTGTTTTTGATGTCAGTAGTACACCCCTGCAAGGTTGTTAGTGTTTTACCAATAACCCTGTATATCATGTATACTTATGAAAATAATTTTCTTCTGACCTGAAAAGAAAAATCTAATGTTCTATTTACCCTATTTTAATTAGAGTACTGCCTCACTACACAGCAAGGTTGCCTTAATTGACCAAATATTTTTTTCAAATTTTAGGTAGACCTACAAAAAAGGAATAAAATAAATTCCAAGAAGTATGGAACTCGAGGTGAGGTTACGGAGCAACTGGCAGCACTGTTAAAGGCTCTCTGGGCGTGTCATTACACACCTGATATGAGCACAGATTTCAAGGTACTAATTTAATATGGCCTTATAAAGGAGGAAGTCATGCATTATAAAGCTTAGGGACACTTATAAACCTTATATTATAAGGTTTATAATATACCATTTTTATGAGGTTCTGTGTTCATGAACTGCCAATGCAATTTTAAAATTATACATTTTTATTATTAAACAATTATGTTTGCATTTACTGATAATCCTTAATCACTAGCAACAAACACATTGGAGTTAATGTATCATCTGGTTAACTTTAGTAGGTACATAAAACAACACTGGTTGTTATTATTATAATAAAGTATTATGATAAGAGTTACTATTTGCAGGGCGCAGTAGAAAGACATGGCACACAATACAGAGGGAACAGTCAGCATGATGCACAAGAGTTTTTATTTTGGCTGCTAGATAAGGTTCATGAAGATTTAAATACAGCTACTAAGAAGAAATATAAAACTATTAAGGTGGGTCAATAAAATTGTGCTTGAATACATTTCATTTATAATAAAACAATGTAAAGGAATAGGTTATGTTATACCCCTTCTTTACTCACATTTAGAAAAATATATGTTTCCAATAGAGACAGGATGGATTAGTAATTAATAAATTTATGAAGCGTTTAGAGTGGGTATATGGCTTGATAAACACATCTAAAGTCCATTTGCAACATTATGTCCAACAATACAAACTATTATTACAAAATAACTATGCTTTATCATTTTGTTTTTCTTCACATAGCTAGAATAGGCAGATTGGTTTTTACTAACAAACAATATTTTTGTTCAGTTACTTCAAACATGGACATTTATTTTTCTTTGTGTCAGACCCAATGTGGTTTAACAATATTTAGGAAATATTATAGTTATATAGGATATTATTAATTGTTACAGAACACATGTGGAAAGCCCGATGAAGTGGTTGCAGCTGAAACATTAGCGAATCATGCTCGTAGGAACAGTTCATTTGTGCAAGCTGTATTTCAGGCTCAGTACAGGTATTATTTCCATTTTAGAATGAATTGACTCGCGTGACCTATTAATCTGGCGTGTACGAATTTAGGAAAGGGGTAAACGAATCGATTGTTCGCTCGCGTTGCTTTGACGTATGCGTCATTTGTGATTGGTAATGTGTTAATGTTGAAATGATTGGTTCAGGTCAGCCCTGACGTGTGCGAAATGTGAGCGGACGTCGTGCACGTTCGACCCGTTCCACTGTGTCAGCGTGCAGCTACCGTCGCGACTCGCCACCACCCAGCCTTCCCCACTCCCTGTTAATGTAAGTGTAATGCCGTGTCTCCACTGGCAAGAAAACTTGCACAAGTTTACTAGAGCAAGCGACTTCCAATGTGTAAACACTCGCGCAAGTGGACTTCTGCGACTTGCCGAACTTGCTGCAAGTCCCACATGTACACGGTTGTGTAAAATTGCAGTCAGTGGAAACACGTCGGCAAGTGACTTCTGCAAGAAATTGCGGAAGTTACTTGCCAGTGGACACACGGCATAATGCAAGACAAGTGCAAATGTAATGCAAAGACTACTCTATGACTCCAATATTGATCTCCCATTGAAACATAAACTTAGTTGTGCTTATGGTCACATCAATGGGTGCGTCTAAAATAGGCGAACGGCGTGCCCGAGCAGTCAGTTTTGACGTCGGAATGCATAGACATAGTGTTATACTGATAGCTCGGGCGCGGTAGCTCGGGGCGTGTGTACGCATCCGGCGGTGGCAATAGCATGAATCCCCGGATTTCCCGTTCGGAAAGTATTTTTATTGTGTGCAATATTGATATGGTCCCGATTCACAATACTAATAAACCTTCGTACGGTTTTTCTAAATGAGCATATTAGGTATATTTCCTATCAATAACGTCAACCATTTCTACTATGTTAGCTAGAAAATAGCTTACTAAATCCTGGCTTTTTAATAATATTGTTGTTTTGTTGCTTGTCGCAGGTAGTGTACGTGAACCAACAACCGCGGCAAGTGCGCATCGGCATAGAGTTGACGCCGAACGCCACGATGGATGACTTGCGGACCACACTACACAACGACACGGGAATCGACCGCGACCACATTATACTGGCCGAGATCAACGAAATGGGTAAGCAATATTTTTTTGTATCATTTTATATAAATGGTTGACTATTATTTACAAATACGTATATCTACACAGCGGGCTAGCACAGTCAGTCGGCTGTGACAAGGCAAAATGGGAGAAATAACGATTTTATCTCATTCTCCCCTATGAACAAAGAAAGAAGACAATGACTCAGTGTGACAAAATCCGTGATAAAAAGTTTTGTCTCTTGTTGGTGGACTAGGTCTACAATAGCAAAGTAAAGTTGTGGTGTGTAGCTCCGTCATTAAAATAAAACAGGCCACTATTTTCACGTTATTTTCGTGCGAAGCAATACTCAAATAGCACTGTAAATTGTTTTCCATCGGCATATTTTTTGTTCTTTTTAATCATTGGTCTAGGTTCCATGCATTGGGTTGGTTGCATGCTCCTTCAATTGGCTTGTGTTTTTGTATGTCGTTGGGCACAGAGTCCATCCATTGTGAACCTGTTGACATTGTACGTGTTGTAGGTTGGTGTAACGCCCGCGCGGGCTGGGAGGCGGCGGGCATAGACTTCGGCGCGCTCTATTGTATGGAGGCGCCGCCGCTGCTACAGACGCCCACCACGCCGTACCTGCTCATCTTGTGGGTCAACCTACTCGAGGGGGAGAGATTTGGTTAGTGGCGCTATGTCATTCATCATCTCCTTGCACAAACAACCATATTGATCATTGAGAATATTGTCTTCTAAATTGAACTTTATTACATAGAAGACATTAGAATTAAAATTTGAATATTTCATTGAAACAATGCCTTTAAAATAGCCAGCCGTTTTTTTTTCCATGAAGTTAAAGTAAAGGTGGATCTAATAATTCAAAAACCTTCCTCATAATCTCTCCTTTTGAGGTCATTTTATTTTACCATAGTCCACTTATGAATGAGATCATATACCGAAGGGAGTGAGCAGAGTAGATAGATTCGGATCAAATAGGTATTCGGAGTATTGGCTCTATTTTCATCACATAGAGACTATAAATGTTGATAATGTTGGCAGGGTCACCGTACGCGATGCAAGTGCCTCGCGAGATCTCATTCGAGGACCTGCAGAAGCTGATGCTGAAGGAGATGTGCCAGGTGGTGGCGGAGCGCGTGCTGGAGGGCGCGCAGGGGCCCGACATCTTCAGGGCGCGGCTCGCGGAGTCGCACCGCCCCCGGGACCCCGCTTATTTGCAACCTGAGGTTCATAAAACTTCTTAAATTTTTGTTGGGGAAAAAATCTTCGAAAGATGTCCAAACCTCTTGTGGGGGAGGCCTGTGGGGCTACTTTGAAATACGAAACGAAACGTTTCGGCGGACGGTTGGTACATTTTCCTTCTTCGAACTTGATCCGCATTCTTTCGGAGTAAGGTCCACGAAATAAGAAAGGTCAAATCACGACTATCGAATCCGAAACAGGAGTGTAGAAAATCATACCACCCATCAGCCGAAACGTTTCGTTTCGTATTTAGGATTAGCCCTATTGGGGTATATGGGATTTTTACCCACTACGACCGTTAGCAGGTCGGAGGGGCTCCGTGATCTCCAAACGGAGCACCGATGGAGATTAATAAAACCTGCTAATCTAGAAAATGTTTGGTTACAAATTGAACTTTGTTTCTTTGTTGTTATGGTATTTAAATTAGCTTTGCATGATTTGGTTTAGCTTCCTCACCCATTGTTCTCGTTGGACGTGGAGCAAGCGCTGTGTGCTCACGACAAGCATCCGCACTTGCGACTGGAGTTACTGTGGGACCCCGCTCATAGGGACAGGTAAGTCTTTCTATTGGTTTGTGATATTGTTTAATATAATTATACCTGTCATTAGAATAACGTACAAATTAATATATGCATATTCTCTTATCGGCTGCTTCGTTCGTTAGTAAGAAGTGTGATTCGCCGATCATGAGTTTTCCCCAAGTCAAATTTTATTGACTTACCTGTATTTTTGTCGATCAACCCGGATTATACTCGGCACCTCTTGGATACGAGAGTGGTTCCTTTAACCGCTAGATTTAAATGTGCAAATAGCAACCGGCCTCCAGTTTTATCCGACCAGTCGTCCGAGTCTAGCCCAAAGTATCATTCACAGCGAGTGCGCCGTCCGCCGGCAAGCAAAAGTTTCATGGAAATTGATCTTTAATTTACAGTATTTATTAGTACTTAAGAGGTTTCACGTTCGGCAGTATAATTCGTTCGGCGAGCGAGTCGTGCGAAGTGCACGTGTCGGCGGCGGCGGGCGCGGCCAGCGCGCCGCTCACGCTGCACGCCTGCCTCGCGCACTACACGCGCGCCGAGCACCTCGCGCAGGAGGACGCCTGGCGGTCAGAACACACGCACACACACGTTACTACATATTATAAAACAAAGTCCTCCGCCGCGTCTGACTGTCTGTCTGTCTGTCTGTTCGCGATAAACTCAAAAACTACTGCACCGATTTTCATGCTGTTTTCACCAATGAATAGAGTGGTTCTCGAGGAAGGTTTGAGTATACATATAATTTGTCAAGCTTTCAACGAAAACGCTGCCTAAACCCTAGATATAACAAAATGATGTATGGTGGGATTGTGTATCATATGCCGTTTGTCCACTGGCAAGTAACTTCCGCAATTTCTTGCAGAAGTCACTTGCCGACGTGTTTCCACTGACTGCAATTTTACACAACCGTGTGCATGTGGGACTTGCAGCAAGTTCGGCAAGTCGCAGAAGTCCACTTGCGCGAGTGTTTACACATTGGTAGTCGCTTGCGCAAGTAAACTTGTGCAAGTTTTCTTGCCAGTGGACACACGGCATTATATAGGTCTACAGAAAAGTCCGCGATGGCATATGTCTATCTCGTACGCATAACATACTATATCTATTTTAATACTTTAAAAAATGTGCAATTATAAAGCGGTAATTGGAAAGCTATTTACACAAATACGGTACTAATCCTTATCATTTTAAATCATGGGTTGCGGGAACGGGATCAAAATTTAATGATTACTTTTGGTCACGATAACCGACATCCACGCGGCCGAAGCCGCGTGCATCAGCTAGTACTGGGATAAAATTTTAAATATGAGTGAGACTATTGATGAAAACTAGATTTACTGGATGTGATGGCGATATGGTTCGCATCAGTGTGACTTACTGGTTCCTCATTTCACAGGTGTCCGCAGTGTCAGCGATACATGCCGGTCGTGAAGACATTGGGCCTTTGGTCTCTTCCGGATGTCTTAGTTATACATTTAAAGAGGTTTAGACAGTAAGTACTATTTAAATATTACCCCATTTGATTTGGTAACAGGCGACTTTGAATTAAAATGTACGTCTTATTTTAGGCAAGCAAAAGGTCGCACGAGTACAAAGTTAACGGCGATGGTAGAATTTCCACTGAATGATTTCGATATGACTCCGCATCTCGTCAGGAGGAGCGGCCACATGGCCGATTCGCCCGGCCACTCGCGCTCGCCCCGGCGGCGTCACTCCAAAACACACGCGACCAATCCTCACGAGAACATGTACGACCTTTACGCCATTTGCTACCATCACGGAGACGACCTGGAGACTGGACACTATACGGCAGCTTGCAAAAACCCCTACGATGGCCACTGGTACAAATTCGACGATTCAAAAGTGACACCGGTCGATGATGAAAACGCGTACTGCACTTTAGTGAACAACACTGCTTATATGCTTTTCTATAAGCGTAAAAAGCCGCTTGTCACACATTCGTGCTCTACCGACGACCTTAGCGGCCATTGGGCGTTGCGTATGCCTAAGTACGTGAAGAAAGCGCCCGAAACAGTGAATGAGCTTTCCGAAGTCAAGGAGGAGAGCGCCGTGGAAGACGTGAAGAATGTGCCGCTTATTAACGAGCAGGATTCCGAGTCTGATATCACCGCTCTCACTCACAGTCCCTCACTATCCCGAAGTGTAGCTAGCCTGCCTGACGACAACGTGACCGAAGCGGCGTCTCCCATAAGACATACGGTGTCCGTTATACACAATACCACTTCCATAGTACAATCGCCGACGCTTCAGAGGCCGCTAATAGTTGAAGTGAACGGCAATAATACGGTTGCTGACGCGAGCGAGCACGAAAACGAAATGAGCGTGTCACTTGAACCTTACATTCATAAAGATGTGCACGTCAATCCGAAAATGACGCCAGTCGACAGCCGGCGGCCGCGGTCCGTCGATTACCCCACCAGGTCTGGGGCGTCCATTACGACCAGAGATACGAATAGGAACTATGAGAGTTCTCCGCTAGTTGCTAGTATAAACGAAGTCGAATACCACCCGACCACTGAAGATTTAATGTTGTCAATGTTCCAAGAGTCCAAGTTCATCGTTCCTAGACATACGAATCATATCACTGGGGAATCTCATACGACAGGTTAGTATAGACTTTTGATATCGCTTACCTTTATAAAAAACTCTAGCCTTAAAGAAGTTAACTTACGATCCTGCCTTATTGGCTTAAACAAATGTTGATTATAATAACGATATTTGCAGGAGAGAAGTCTTCTGCATGGAAAACTCGAATATCAACATGAGGGCAGCTGGTGATGTCGGAAGAATATTATTACATTATACAATCATTCTGTTTATTTATTTTACATTCAAACGTAGATCTGATAATTTGGTGTAGCTGACAGTTCATACGTGTATGGCGGCGTCTTCATCAGGCGCATGCCTCGCGCGAGCACTCACTTTTGACGTCGGAACGCATAGACGTAATGTCATAATATGAGTGCTCGGGTGAGGCATGCGCGCCATATGGACACATCTTATGGATCGGTACTTGCGCGATGTTTCGTGTAGGGCACCGGGCGCAGAGGCTTGTAGCGTAGTTTCTGTATTTAATTTATACTGATGCATACTCGAGTTCATTCATACTCATACTTACAGTTATTTACGTAGTTTACATTTCATAGATGCTACCATTCCCTGAAGATTGCCAGAACGAAGCTTATTCAATCGGAAAGGGACTTAAATATTTCTAAAATATTTGGGAACAAGTTCACCAACACACTAACGGATCATTAGAGCAGTAAGCAATTGTTAACATATCTAACAATCGGTTACTGCTCTGACAGCATGTTAATGTTTTGGCGAACTCTGTTTGAGTGTCTTTCGACTTCATTTTCATTAGCCATCATACCAAAGATTGGCACAGAGCGAAAAATTATTGGGGCAAATGTCAATTCTGTAGTTATGATTAGTGTGTTGAACAGAGAGGACCAATATATACCCTCTAAAAGGCACCTACTTGGTTAGGATTTTCATTACGATAGCGTTTGATTTCGGAAAAAAATATAATAAAATTATTAATGTATTATAACTCATACAAAGTATTAGGTATAAATATGGATAACTAATACATTATATTGTATAATTGTAGCTACAGGGCGTTTAAATAACCACATTTGTGCCTTGGCCCTAGAGATGTTGTAATTTTAAAAAATAACAATTTAATAAATTCTCTACATACATTGTAATGGAGTTTTATAATTTGTACGGCTGTATAGATATCTGTAAACATTCGATATATTACGTAATAGGGTTTATCTCTTGTATAATCAGGACTTATGACAAGTTTTGTGTTCAATATGGTCATCTATCGTTGCGGAATACCATTAGTTTACGTTAGTACCACTCACACCAATTATATTGTGAACGATTGTGATTTTGTATTTTATTTGTAAAACTTTGTACATTTGTATTCGGTGTGATAATTTTTCGAGGCAGGTGTATTTGCTATTATTTACCGAAACTAATATTCTATTTTGGATGAAAAAATAATTTATGTAAATAAGAAAAAAATGCACATGATTTATAGGTGATTTGCTTTGATCATGGCGATTTTTTTATTAACTTATTAAATTGAAATTTGATTTTTTATAAAAGACACTTATTGTTGTTGTAGGATCGTATGATTAATGCCACAGTATAGAGGTGGTTCTATGCTGTGCTGATACTGTACTGTAACGTGGCCTAATTATTGTACCTGTAATCCTTTGTTTTATCAGGATACAAATGTTAGTGGAAGTTCAGCGACATTTGAGCATTGAGATTTCTATTGGGCAATGTATTTATGTACTCTCATGCATTAGCGATCGATATATGATACAACGCACTGGCAGCATTATACAATTTGTTCTTAATTATTGTCTGACTCGCGCTATAGACGGCTATGACTTAATTTTACGGATATTTAATGCAATGCTAAAATGTTTCTAAATATTAGCCGAAGTGCTTAAAGGATTATGCTAATTTTGTTGCATTGGGAAGTTGATATATTATATTACGTACCTATAAGTTTAAATGGCTGGCTCTCAATATTAGAATGCTGTTTAATTTATTTATAAGTTTTCGGAGGAGATCGACACGTGAGATTTATTTATTCGATTACAACCAGAGAATTTGTTATATTTGTTTTGAAGGTAATTCTGGTTATTGGATATTGTTGTTTTTTATATTTATTTATACTTATATATTTTAATTTGTACAAAATATAAGCATCTTCAGGATCAATGTTAATTGCTAGGTACTCAATATAATACGGTCGGTTATTCTCCGAATATTTGTATTACGTTCGTTGTTTTAATTTAAAGATGTTTATTTTAATTTCACCATGTTATGTTAAAATATAAGTGTTATGTCCACATTTATATTGTTTCAATCTATTCTAGCGTTATAAACCCACATACTTAGCTACATAATTTTATTCGTGTGTAGGGGCCATTTGGTGCCTCCAGATGCCTCGCCCGAGCCACTCACGTTATGACATTATGTCTATGCGTTCC
Source organism: Drymonia ruficornis (assembly GCA_947859195.1). Taxonomy (NCBI): domain Eukaryota; kingdom Metazoa; phylum Arthropoda; class Insecta; order Lepidoptera; family Notodontidae; genus Drymonia; species Drymonia ruficornis. Next base: position 7,268,597 of record OX401914.1, read on the forward strand.
TACGTCAAAACAGTGCTCGGGTGCGGTATGCGCCTGATGTAGACGCACCTTTTGATCAGGATTCGTCAAACATAATAGCATGCAACGGCATCGAAAGGCGTCTACCTTGAGACTAATGGTCAGTTGGTACATATTATACCTTGGATAAACCTGGGAAGTGTTCGGCGACATGTCTAATTTAATTCCGGATATTTTAATAATAGAACCGTATCGTAACCCAATTATACGTAGTATGCATGTATGCAGACTTACAATCATGAACAATCTAGGTACCTAGGTATTGTAAAAAAAATGTGCCGTTTGGCATATGCAACGATAAGGATATTATTGCACTTGGAGAATATTATTTATCAACATAGTTTATAATACAGAGAATATTAATAATGTATGCTTGAGCAATAATACTGATTTTGTAAGCGTAGAGTTATTCATAGGCGCGAAGATCAGACGTCAAAACTTATTGCTCGGGCGCGCCGCTCGGCTCATGTGGAGCGTCTAATGTAGATGAATAAACGACTGGTAAGTATTGAGCAGCAGAACAAAATCATTAACAGGAAGTTGGGTAGGTATACTTATTATATTAATGAGATAGTAAGATCGATGAATTAATATCACTTTTAATATTCCATTAAATATAAGTAATCTTATGATAAGTAGGCGAATTCCCGTGAATAGTGTCACCATAATTCGAATCTAGAACTAATAATACGTTCTTGAGAGGGTCGGCGGCTACGGAGGTGGGCGTGAGCCGCGGGCCCGCAGAGTGTATGTCGGTGAGCCTCGAGGCGTTGTAGGCGTCGCGCGTGTCCCAGGACAACACGTCTGAACACTCCATGTGCCGCAGGTACACGTGGTGGGCGCCCGCGCCAAGCAGCATCACGGGCATCGAGTGTTCGGCGAATACTGAAAATGGAAGATTGTTATTTTTCTCTAAAGGCTAACCTGAGGCCTGTCCCTCTATAGTATGTATTTTTTATACTTGTCCTATTTGTTAAGCAAAGATGGCGTCCAGCGGGGCGATTGCGTTGCGTAACTTTTTGTCAATGTTTCAATTGGTTTCATATATAATTGACACAGGATGACCGAAACCAATTGAAACATTTACAAAAAAGTTTCGCAATCGCCCCACTGGACGCCATCTTTGCTTACCAAATAGGACAAGTATAAAAAAACGTACTATAGACAAGTGGCTGTTGTCTACCAGCGTTTTTACAAATCGCTACGTTTTATCTATGGAAATGACACAAGTCACGTGATCTACTTATCGACTTGTAATGTCATTTCTATACATTTAAAGCGTAGCGATTTGGAGAAACGCTTGTAGACGATGCCACTTGTCTAGAGGGGCTGTACCTTCTTAGAGGTACCTTTGAGCTAGCTGCACCTCCTATAGTATAATAAATACTCTTAGTTACACTTGTCTATTTGCAACAATATCTTCTCGTCACTTGTCTTTCAGCTAAGGCGGCAAACAAGCGTCCTGCCCACAAGACCGCATGATGCGCATAAAAGGCAAATCAAAGGCATTGCTCGCACGTTGCCGGCCGGAGGGGAGTGCGACAGGGGAAGGAATGGGGGTTGGCCTTCCGGCGCTCTCACTTCGTACGAAACGCAGCTAAATAAGCTACTTTACGCCGGTTTTCTGTGAGAGGGTGGTATTATTCTAGTCGGGCCAGTCCGTATATGAGCTGCAGTCCATAGCTTGGCTCTACCTCAATTTCATCAATTTGATTGGTCGTCCTGTGAAGCTGTAAATGTAGGACATATGAAGCTTGTTCGCCGAATAAAACTACAGCTACAGAATCTTGAGTTTGGTATTAGAACAGTATGATATAGCTAAATGAAGCCAGCAATAGTCCTTTTTTATTTCTCACTTCAATTTCTAAGAAAAGCAAATTAATGAATTTCCTTATTATTACATTTTTATTGTTATAGGAGTCAAGGTAAATTTAATAAGCGTAGCGTAACTTATATCGAATTAATATACTACGGTAATTTTCAAATCTGTTTCTTCTGAATGCTTTATGTACGTGTGATATCGAAATTAAGATTAATTTCCTGGTTTATAGAAAATAATAGTTCAAAATAGAACAAAAACTAGAACCAATGCTAAACAGTTACTTAGCCTGATAAATTAAATATACATTATTTACACCCGCAGGCTATGGAATTAGAATGGACTGGTTTATTAAACTACCTATCTACCTTCTACGGTTTAACAAGCGCTTTTACCGTTCTAAGGTTGTAGGCATGGTATTGCTCAATAGCGGGGTCCAGAACACACGCATGCCGCGCGAGGCAAAGGGCGAGCCCACCTACACTCTAGACAGAGAACGGTATAGCTGAGCATCAGGAACGTAGTTACATTATCTTTCTGTCTCATGACTAGGCCAAACTAGGCGAGGCAAGTGACAGCGCTCGGGTGAGACGGGGCGAGCATTTGCATCGCGCGCGTCATGTCAAATTTAGCGAGGCAAATCTGCCAATGCCAGAACACGCGCGGTATGCGTGTGTTCTGGACACGCCTAATAGAGACTCATGAAAGACAAGTGGGTTCTTTGCCTAATGGTACCCACAAGTACACTTTTAACTAATACTTAATTTCATATTATCTGTAGCCATACTCACTTCTAAGTGGACTAGGCGAGTTTTTTCTTCTTAAGGCAGCTGTATCCAACTCTAGTAATCCTGGATAGTGGAGTCTAACGACAATCAGCACGGGATGCGCCATCCTTTTCACCAAGGCGATTTGCATGCCAGTAGACGGCGCGCACGCGGGCACCGACCACCCAGTCCCCGAAGAAACCTCATGGACTAGCACAGATCCACGAGACGCGTCGGATACGTATCTAACAAGACCATATAAATTTCAATATTAACAACGTTACTTGACTTGACATAAATCAAGACTTTCAAATACGACTTGCAGTGCGTGTGATTGCTACATAGTGGTTATAACTTATTTGATGAAAGTATTAATTGGGTAGCCATTTCATAGTGTCAGAGTATAATTTTTATAACATCGATCTGTTGCGTAATTTGGACTAGGAATTCAGCAGAATTATAGCTCAGGTGTGTACCTAGGTATATTGACAAATGGTTCACGTAAATGAGCACGTAATATTAGTTCACTAATAATATAATAGGTTGGTAGGTGTTGTTATTAAGAGTTCTATAAAAATTATGGAGAAAAGGTTTAGATATCAATCTGTAGCGGCGTTACGCAATAACATCAGTTAAGCATTGTCACAATAGACCTACAACTAGCTTTTAATAATAGATATTTACTAATAAATAGTGGGCCTTTTTCACAAATTTCTAACGTTCTCTAGATTAGTTTTCACGACACTACAAAGACTAAAGATACTTATAATATACCAGTAAATATAAGTTGACCTCCTTGAAATTTGTTCTAACGGCATAGCAATAGATGATTTGTATGAATACATTTACTATTGGTGCGTTCCATTCACTGTTAATTTTGTAATTTTCGTTATTTTCGATCATAAATGTCGTTCCACTCGAACCAACTTGTACTGAAAGTGATCATTATTAACGTTTTTAACAGTTTTTGTGGACGAAAATAACAAAATTAACAGTTAATGGAACGCACCATATGTCACCGCTAAACCTTTCAGGGCGGCCAACTAATACCGCGTATATTGCACGTAAAGTAACTCAATGCTGCGTCCAAATTACCATAAGGGGCCATCCATAAATTACGTCACACGAATTTCATGATTTTTAGACCCCTCCCCCCTCCAGCTGGTCACATTTGCGAGACCCCCCCCTCCCTGTGTGACGTCACATATTTTTTATAATTAAATATAAAATTCAAATTTCGGTTTTACTTAGATATATTAGATTTTTAAATGTGACGTCACAAAACTTAGGACCCCTCCCACCCGCTTGTCACACAATGTCACATTTCGTCGACCCCCTAACCCCCCTTTACGTGTGACGTAATTAATGGATGGCCCCTAACCTTACTTCGTAACCGTTTCATCAACGCGTGACAGTAGGTAGATAGGTACCTACTGGTAATATCGACGGAGTTTGACACGTGATGACACGGTTACGGAGTTATGATACAGTAATGTGGATGCAGCATCACCTACTTGATTACAGGAGATTGTGTTAGAAAACAGCCAATCATTGGATGAATGACTTAATTGCCAGGGATAGTAATATAAAAGCAGATCCACGATAACTTACATGAACGCTTTCCCTCCCAACCCATAATCCACCACAATGTTTTGCAGCAAAGACGTTGGTTCGGCGAGGGACGAGATCTCAATATTCTTGACCACTTTGTCCAGCAGTAGACTGATCTCCACCACTTTTGGTGGACAGGTGCACCGGGGTGACGTTATAGTGTCGACAACGCCTGTGTCCAATATCCATAAGTTGCCCTGTTGAGTTTATAAGCTAAGTTTACACAAGCAAAACCGCCAAAAAGCCACAGCCCAAGCTCCCCTCCCCCTCCCTCAATCCTCTTCAGGTCGGCAATGTGCGAGAAATGCCTTTGGTATTTCAAGCGTCTATAGGCTACGGTAAATGCTTAACATCAGACGGGCCGTACGGTTTTTTGCCACCGCAGTCCTATAAAAAACAACAAAACTTTCAGGGGTCTACTAATTTTGTACTCATTGAAAACCACTGGTCACTTATAATTTATCGTCCTGAATTCTTCATTGTAAATCATTAATCTTGGCAGTCTACATTTTGTTGGTCAGAGGAGTGCTAAAAGATGGCCGATAACATGTTGACGGTTGGTGCACTCAAATTTGGTAAATTTATGAAGAATCTATATTACTAATTAGCCTAGGTTTTACTTCTATTGCTTCGGATCTTGTAGGGTGTATGACTATAGTAGGTACCTAGATAAGTACTAATCCTAGCCTTATGTTTATATGTATTAAAGTAGTAGGTACTATTCATTTCAAGAATAGTTTAGTGTCTATTATACGAGTAACAATCGCCTTAATTAATTTAAAAAATAACGTTTTTAATTTTTCATAGAAAGTTTTACGTAATAGTTATACCTAAGCGCTAAGTGGTAATCTTTACACATGGCTGTGTTAAAAAATAAAATTAATTAGTTAGTTACGCAGTTTGAAAGCTTGGGAAACAGGTATTACTGCAAGGTTCGCAATTCATGATATACATATATTCATTGTTAGATACGTAACGTCGATGTGGATACTTAACTTATTTGAATGTAGGAAGGCGTTATAGCCTACCTGACATATTGAGGTCTTAAGAATAATTAGGTATCTAGATTCCGGCCGATCGATTATGATAAAATCTTGTGCAATGTGTCTAACTCGTAAAAATAATGATTAATTTTTGATCTAGGTACAATGAAGCATTGAAATGCCTAGTGCTAGGAGCGACGGTGCTCATGGTCGGCGGTGGGCCCACGCTATTGTGCCTGGTTCACTTGCTTAACAACATTTCAATTTAACTTGGAAACCGATAGTATCTATGTATAATATTTAAACTAAGCTGGATATTTTAGACAGGTTATGTATATTATGTAGCTACACTAGGCATAGACATAAAAGTAATTTGTTGTGTAGGTATATACGTAATATGCGTATGTAGGTATACGTATGTAGTGCGCTGATATGCGACAGTGGCTTCCAATTTATCCTTGTTGATGTATTTTTTCGGAGTTGCTTTGCTATCTTATTTAACTTTCTATAGAATTCAGTTAGTATTTTAATTTAGACTGCTAGCCTTTACGATGGCATTGGCTTCATTTTTCTTACTCCTACCTAAGTGTGTCACTGGATTTATTTTACGACCAGTATAAACGTTATTTGAATTTTAAACATTTTATAATGACACCTAAAGGCAATCATGTTTCCATCTTGCGACAAATATTTATTCAATTAATTACTCTTAATTCGTCTATTTCATTTAACACATAGTTCCAGCCTGTGCACAGATGCCACAATTTGACGACGTATTTATAGGAACGAGGCTAGTTAATAAAGTGCCTAGTGGTTTCCCAAGAGGTATAGCATCGTTCCTATAAATTTATCAAAAATGTGGTCGCATCCATCTTCATTAATTGCACCATTCAGTTGTAACGCCACAGGTGGTCTTCACATGCATTTAGTAGCTATATGCAATCGAAGGTTTAAAATTAGTACCTGCCCGTTCTGTTACTCATTATGTAGAGTCATCGATGGAACGGTTACTGTGAGAACGAGTGTGCTGTTTACAACTCTATCAGCAACTCTGGAAATACCTTCTTGAAATGACATAAAAAATATGTCACGAGGTAAATCCACATTGCAGAAGCAGCAACAAAATACGCTAAATAATTGTAGCCAAAAACCTTGTAAATAAGGTCTAACAATATTAGAACTGTTGACACGAAAAGAAGAAGATTGTAGCATGATTTTATGCGTTGTTCTACACCTGCCTAAAATGTTATTAGGTACCTACACTACCTTTCTTCTTTTAATCCGGTATTAGTGACGTATCCAGTACCTTACATTACAGTATCTAAAACTTACTAGATGGTCCAGAAAGATATCCACAGCATTTTGAATAGCATTGCAATCGCCAAGATCATGAATTCGAAGCTCTGGATACGGCTGGAGCTCTACCATATGTTTCTCACGTACAATCAGCCACAGAGTTGCCAGTAGTCCGGGCTTCATTCTATGACATAATGTAGAAAGCGTTAGGTAATAAGTGTAAGAACATCATCGGTAAAAACCTCCCCATGGGTCAATAGGCCGTAGGCCATGTGGGTCGTGTAGTATAAGAAACAGGGCCTCCAGTCTATTAGCAATTGTCCATTGCCAAAGCACTGCGGTCTCTTATATTTTCTTCTTGATTTCTTCATTGTAAATCACAAATTCTTGTCGGTCTGCGTGTTGTTAAGAAACTCGAGCTCAAGCAGTTGCCAGTGTGTCGTTAGTGATACTTGTTACACGAGTAGGTACGGCGGAGGGTTATTAGGTACCTATAACTCTGTGCCCTTCCGTCAGGAATAAGTTCAGATCACCCGTAGGGGGTAATTGGTAGGTAAAGGCTTAGAATGTGGTTGCATACTTTTTAAATTTACTTCTTATTCCTGATCTTTAAATAGTTTGAACTCCTACGGAGGCTCGTGGCTTAGGAGATACCACGTGAGTTAAGAAATTTAAATGGTTGTTTTGTTAAACGCAGTTAGAATCTTGTAATTTATCTCTGAACTAGATCTAGAGTTACTCTTGACGACGTGTTCAACGGAAATAAAGAGAATCTATGTCACGAAATCAACTATTTTGCATAAGAGAATTTCACTACATTTGTAACGCCATCTGTCATAATTATTACCAAAGTAACGCAATGCATAAATTTTCTCGGAGAAAATCTGAATTAAGTAGGACCATTGGTCGGTATGTAGGTAGGTGTTGATACATAAGTAGGTAGGTACCTACCCACCTACTGAAATAAAAAATGGCTTTAAATAGCTTACTGATAGGTCGGTATTAATTTAAAACTCTACAATCATGTTACAATAGGTGATCTAGACAACCGGGAACTAAGATATAAATCTTAATTGTCTCGTGAGACTTATGGTACTAAATTAGTGTTGCTGAACTGGATTGGCACACGTACCTTGGCGTGATCACGTAAATATCGTCCTTAAATGTTAGTGCTTTAGTAACAATAACGTTTTCCGAAATATGCTGGCCACTACGGATCCATAAGTCCGGCCCATTCTCACACTGAAGATGCAATGGTCCTCCATTCCAGGCTAAGTTTTTCGGATGTCCCTCTGATACTCCAACTTGCCACATTAGAAACACAAAAATCTGATTACGAAACATTCTGCTTTAACTGCGAGCGCGTCAGTGCATGTCTTGAATACTGACTGCATGTTGTGGTAAATTGCTAACTTAGAAATTTTATTTCGTGGAATTTTGCATTTCTTTGAATTATAAGGTTAGTCATATTAAACAAAGAAGAAACAAAATTGTTGACCAGTTGCTAAGCTAGCGTGGTGGTGTAAGGTATTAATGACCAATTGAGGGAGCTTAAGGGGAGCTTAAATGAAAGGAAACATTCTATGATTAAATTCGAAGGCATTTTGCATAGATAGTAGGTTTGGAATTTCGTTTGTGGATGAATTTGCTTTAATACCTACCTACTAATACCTACTTAGTAACTATTTCTAAATGGGAATCGGTATCGATCTAGGAACTATTAATTTGAACCGGACAACCCTGTCAGCCGTTCTATGTGCCTAGACATATTTTATGAACAAGCTTGGGTATCGGATTTGGAAATCTCGATCGACATGTAAGTAGGATATCGATAGGTATCGGTAGGAGCCGAAATCCGTCTCGGTCTAATTGTTCTAGTAGAACGTGAACCAACTCTTCCGACATGTAGGGTTGGGCTCATGTTTCCTGTTGCTCTCACAGTCTCCGCACTGTGTGATTATATTGATGGAGGACAAAAAGCGGCAATTGTGCGCCGCATGGGAACCTGCATAGCATAGTTTACTCGGCATTTAGTAGTTTTTTTTAAATGTTTCATTGCACTTTCGTAGCTATTCGATACATGAACTAATTATATGGTTGCAATGTTCAGCTATTACATGTTCAGTTCAGCGTGGAGGTCAATCTTTAATTGGAAATTTTTGAACGGTTTGTTGCCTTTCTTAGTGTTTTTAATTATAACGTGTTATTTTTAAACCCATTTATGGGTAGCCTATTCACACATGACAGTATTGCTGGCGGTTCGAGGGTCTCTTCTGTGACCAGTTTGGGCTACTAATAAATTGTTTAGGTATTGGGAAGAAAATAACCTGATAAAAATAGATATTGTTGTATACTTAATAATAATGATACCTAGTAGCCCTTTTAACGTCCCACTCCTGGGCACGGGCCTCGCCTCAATGCGAAGGGGATTTATACCCACTTTAGTTTCTTAATTTATTGTGAATGATTAATCGAATGCTTTAATCGAATGATTTTATTACTATTGATTATACTCCTAAGTATGATCTTAAGTTACTTACCTATAATACCTACCTTGTCATATCACTTCACGTCACGAACTTGATGATAGGTATTGCAAGGCGTCAGTGTCCGGTCCGACAGCTAAAAATTTCGCTTCAATTTGTTTAAGGACAAGTTTTACAATCACTTGTTTTAAATTAGAATCCGGTTAAATGATTAATTAATTTACGTCATCCACGGTTACTCGATAAATTTCTAGCTAAAATTGTCTAAACAGAATCCTGTTTTTATTTGAGGAAATAAAGTAACTGCTTAACCGATAGGGTGTCACGCCCAAGTGCGGATAGGAGGAAATCTACTAACTTCAAATATCATCAATTAAGTAATGTTCTAAAAACAAGTTAATAAAAATTATTAGCACATAACTAGATCTGTCTGTAAGGTTATTTACCTAAGCCACGCTAAATCTAACCGGTAAACGCTCCATTTTTAAACCTAATTAGTTAATTACGCGAGGACAAAACAATGAAGCGACCTTGACATTTCCTTACTGAAAAATTGAGTGGTGTTAGTATCACGATTGGTAATCACGCACCTTGATAATAAAATGAACGCGCGTGTAAAACTCGGGTAACGCCGAGTCACGGTTGGCGGTGCCGCGCCTTCGGGATAGACCACTTTTACTTTTAAGGTGTTATGTAGAGGGGCGGGTTAATTCGGTGCGAGTACCGACTCTGTAGCAGTATAGGTTGTAGGCGCAACGCGACACGCTCGCCTCCTTGCGTAGCTCGCGATTGGGATCAAACACGTGCGGTGCTCGATCGGACGCCGGCAGCCGGCATCGGCAAACGAACGCGAAACACAGGTACCGTAGTGTTGTGCTTATTACTAATTACTACAATTATTATGTTCTGCAGTGTTACGTTTAATTATTGCGGAGTTTAATCCAATTAGCAAAATAATTTTGTATGGTATTAAAATGAATTCTTAAAGAAAACAGCTTAAATTAAACCTTATTCTTCAGTAAATAGGTAATAATTTTTATAATAATTGTACTTCGAATATACCTACCGAATGAAATAAATATCTTGCATATCCAGGACTATTACGAAAAATTCAAAGTTAATGTATTTAAGTAATTGCGTAATGGCAATACTTATAATGTACCGAGCGATGTAAACAATAGCGCATTGTGTGATAAATCGACCGTTATGTGTTTACAAACACGAAAAACAATGCATGCCGCTCTTCGCTGCTGAGCCGAGGAAGCCGGTGTATGAAGTGTATCGCGAATAGTAATTATCTACACATAATGGACATGATAGAGATATAACGTTTATCCACAATAGGGACTAACTCATCAGAATTTCAGCGCATTAGAATAGTACATGTGATAGAAAGCCCGCAGATACAAATACAATATCCATGCACTACTCTATTCCCTATCCCAAATACAAGATACGTATAAATGATTAAAACTATTGTTTACCGTAACAATTGTTAATTGTATCTGTTTATACCTGTTTCAAAAGTCAGAAATGCTTAATTAGGTAGGTTATTATAATTTAGGTAGCCGATGTAGTTAGTAATTACCATACTTTCTGAGTTACGGGCCTTTGAATAGTTGTCACTACTTTCGTGTTGCAACCTTAAAACACATCCAGTGGATCAGAAAACAGTTAAAACTGCATTAATGAGTAGTGACCACCGATATTCAGAAAACGTTTGTAAAAATGTTGCATAGTAAGTAGGAACTTGAGATAAATACAATTTCATAAAATTGTTGGGAACACTTTTTTGAAAAAGTGTTTGAATTCTATGCCAGATATTCATCCAAAACCGCAAGTATTTTTTCGGACATTTGATATACCCTGTATACCGCATACCTACATACATACCACATCAATTTGGCCACTGTAAACAATCCTTGTACTATTCCTACATACATACATAAGTAGTTTTGTACACACTATTGTCTATTAGGCAAAATATTTACATTATTCGCATCGTCTCTATCTTCCCACACATCAAGACAACATCTATTGTTCTAGGAGCCTAAATATTTGGTACTTACCAGTTACCACACGGGTTCTATGCCCTAAAGTTACATGTACAATCAGTGAAAAAAAGTTGTATAAAACAGTATCTATCCGCTGTCTATTTGTCCGCTTAATTCTTCTAAACTACGAAACGGATTTTGATGCGGTTTTCACTATCATTTAGAAAATTATACAATCTAATTATATTTATTAAAAGTAGAAAAAGTCGTGCAAAGCCGGGACGAGTCCCTAGTGTTTAGTTTACATCAAGGTAGAGTCACAAAAATAAATGACATTCTACGAGGATTCCTAAAGTTTTTATTTGTGCTATGATAGCTGATAGCTATACCTATGATAGATATGAAGAGGACGTTTATGATAAGTATTTAATTTGCTTTAGAACCCTCGTACAAGTTTCTTACGTATAAATAAATGTACTTCACATAATCCACTGCAAGTATTAAAAATCTATCAGGTATGTCGTTGTTATAGAACGCAAACAAATATTAGCATTGTGGCTAGATGTGAATGTTCGTTTCAATGGATCAATAGGTGATCGGAAAATACCGCTCTCAGGGCATGCGAGCGATACATTCAAATAACCTGTGGGAAATAGGCAACATGCTGCCTGCCAATGAAGCAAGCTTGTAATAAGATAGATAACACTTTATTGTTGTTACACCCGTGGTTATAATGTATGATACAAATTTACTAACAAAACAAGGAACAAACGACAGAGCACTGTTTTTATTTACGAGTTCGTATGCGTTGAATTTAACAAAAAAAGTGTTAGTGTTTGCTAAAATAAAAGTAGCCTAAGTTACTCCATATATCATCAGCTATCTGCCCGTGAAAGTCCCGTCAAAATCGGGACGACTGTTTCAGAGATTAGCCGGAACAAACAGACACCTTAATTTTATATTTTTATCGTCAAATAAGTATCAGTTTAGTAGAACTCAAGTTTTATGAGCAGTAGGTAGAGTCACCCCTTTGCGACCGTATATAGTACCTACTTGCCCCGAAATCATAGATTAGGTATTATATTTGTTCCCGCAATATCAGTATGTAGTTGCTTACCTACGCATGATTGCAAACAGTTTATATCTATAGTGAGGCACATACATTTATCCTCGGTCAATGCAACGCCTTGTCGGATCTTACATCTAGGCGTGGCAGGTTATCAGCGGACAGGTTATCAAATCTAGGTCTTTGTAATAGGCTTACCTTCTAATTTATCTGAATGTTTCTTAATCATTACATTATAATAAGACGTCGAAACGCCTATTAGCTAGCTTGTATAGCGGAGTAGACTATCAATTACAAATAGGTAGATACTGATCAAAGAGCAGATAAAAATACTATTAAGAAGGTACCTATTTAAAGAAAGTACCTGGTTTTGTACTTTGCCTACACCTATCAATGTAAGCAAAAGTAAGCCTATGCCCTACACCCTATCAATGTAGAATAGATTATTGACCGATTTTTCGTTCGAGATACTGAACTTCACGTATTACCTCCGATGTAAGTTTTGTACGTTGGTACATTATACTTAATTGCTACTTTTATAGGGTTGACACACTTAACAATAGGTGAACTTTAGAAGAAAGGTGAAGGTTCTTGAGGATTAAAAGTTATTCAAGGACTGTCATCGTATTTTTGACATCAAAAGGGCACACGCAACTAATGTTATTTAAAAGGCAATACAAGTAATTCTAACAACTAACCTAGATTTGGCGACATACTCGTTAAACGTGTAGGTACGTCTGTTAGGTACGCGTTTAATGCATAAAGTACGTTCACGAAGATCAGAGCAGTAATCTAATAGCTCGCAAATAATGTTATCTCTGTCTTGTTGCGATTGTGTTTTGTTACCCGTTTCCGCATTTCCCAGGTTGGAGACAAACTTATGTAATGCACAAAGATAAAGGATCAATGCACTTTCTCATTGAGAAATGAAATATTCCATTAGGCAATGTATCTCTCTCGTTAGGAGGTCTAGAATATTATATTGTGACAGTGACATGGTGGTGACAGATGGTGAAACATCATTGTTGGATTTAAAAATGTGCATCAATATTGATGCCGATTTTGTTGTCATCAAAATACCTACGAATCCTGCGATTTAACTACAAACTAATCTGAAAAGATGTGAGAAGTATGGCTACACAACTGCTCGTTTAGTCAATTCTGTATCAAAAACAAATAGTGCCATTTCTGATTTTTTTTACAAACTTTTACGCTTACAAATCTGTTACGCTTTGATGCTGCAAATATTTAGCACGTGAGTACAACGTAATTTAATTGATATTAGCATATACCAGGTCACCGTATAAAGGTTATAGCATCAATGAACATCGTGGCAACCCTAGTGAAAGTGGTTTGTGTGGTCTGACGAAACGCGTCATAAACGGGCCCATACACAGGCAGTTCCCGTTGTCGCTTCACTTTTTTACACACTTTCCGTATCAATGCGCCCGGGCACCCGACGTCTATACATTGTTTTACTGACGCATTCGTAACAATGTAGTAATAATATGCTACGTACCTATTCGGTATGAATATTCAGGGGAAGTTTAATTTTCGCCATTTAATGACGCATAGCGTGATGTTAGTTACTTACTTCCTTTTTGTAATTGGAATCGTTATGCAACATGTAACTATGATAGGTACGTCGTCTGATGGCTATTAGTTTTTTTAAGGAAGGATATCCAGCGTTAATAAGTCATACTTACTTACTGCTAGCTTGCGTAGATTTTAATGAGAGACATTCAGAACACGAATGCTGCTTATACCCAAGTTCGCTTCTATGGAAGCATTTAAGACTTTGTGTATGGACATATTGCGATAAGTTTTTTGGAGTGATTGTGGACTGATACAAATGCCTGATAGGATTGTGATCCAATCTGTAGGTACCTATGCCTTTTGAGTGAGCTAATTGCTTAGGTATGTTGACATTTAGCTCAACCACCTATAAAAAAAAAAAAAAAAAAACTCAAATGACTAAGTACTAAGATAAACGGTACTGAAATGGGATCATTAAAATTTTGTATCTGTTTCCTGGATACCTATCTATTACATGCATGTTAGCTTCGATATGTCAGGGGTAATCTGTTAATGTCACGAGGTTTTTTTTTTAATTTTAAAAGATTGAATAAATAGCAGTATATGGTCATAGTCATAGTGCTAAAAAACTGGTAAGAAAACACCCCAGATGGTTTACCTCCACTGGTGACAGGAGGGCTGGCTCTTTCTCGTTCAAAAAATCAGCTTGACAATACACCAAGGATATGCAGCCAGCATTCTTGCCACAATCCCACGCGGACGAGATTTATACGATTAGGGGTAGCTTTTCTGTGTACGTTTAGTTCGATTTGTTAATACTATGTAGGAAATACTATATTTATTAATAGAGGAAATTGAAAACCCGAACTTAAAGTCTGATAAATATAACCCTTTCATAATCCAAACCTAACAAGGCACGGGAGATTGAAGCTTCAAGCTGTAAATATTGGAAGGGTCTCCTTAATGTTTTTTGTATCTGATCTTTTGTTCCTCTATTTTAGACCTAATTTCGCCTGTTGTGAACCGTTTTTGTCTAACTAATGCTATAATTGGGCGTCAGTCACACTTGGCGAACTCATTACCTCCGGAATGAGCGTCGACTCTAGTTTTCAATATCAATGTCGGTAACCTTGCGATTGTCTTCATAATAATCGCCATTCACTCCGTTTTATAATCTTCTAATTACGTGTAAGTTATAAAACAACATGCTACATAACATTTCAATGCTTTGAGGTGGTAATAAGCTCAGTAACAGATTTCTCCATGCAGTATATACTAATTAGGTACCTGTCCATACTTAACGCTTGACTTAAATTGTCTACGACCCATAAATCTTTATATTTCTTAAGTTCTCACCATAAAAGTATAACGCAATGATAGTTCTCAACAAATTTTGGTACGTGACAATACCTAGTATAAGAAAGAACTATAGCATTGTTTTAAAAAGTGAAAACAAGGCTTAATTTTCCACCACCACTTACAAAACTATCAGCATCAGTATAAATCTGCTACAATTAAATTATGAGCAACACTGTATTAGTTTACGTGTGATTAATGAGTTCTGGGCCGCTAATTCTCGTTTTACTAATTAATCTGTGTTGTATTAGACATAATTACCGTAAATGATTAACATGAGTGATAATATCTTAAGTGTTAAGTTAACAAATGTCGCGTCGTCGGCGTGACAAATTGTCGGCTCGTTATTTTTTGGAGCAAATGGGTGATTGAGTGCCAATCTTATCGTTTATTACATTTTAATAGATAAATCATTATCCCCGAAATAGAAAATAATTATGAATTTATACTGACATTACAAAACACCTTTGTTCCCAGAAGTGCTTTATAAAAGTATTGTCAACTGGTTATAATCTCTATAAAATTGGTGGTAAGTAATTTTTTTTTTTTTTTTTTTTTTTTTTTTTTATAGGACTGCGGTGGCAAAAAAGCGTACGGCCCGCCTGATGTTAAGCAGTTACCGTAGCCTATAGATGCTTACAATACCAAAGGTATTGCTCGCACATTGCCGACCTGAAGGGGAGTGGGATGGAGGGAGGGGAGGGGGGGTGGGCTTACGGCTCTCTCACTCATCGTACGAAACGCAGCTGTAATAGCTGCTTTACGCCGATCTTCTGTGAGAGGGTGGTACTACCCCGGTCGAGCCAGCCCGTTTATGAGCTGCAGTCAATTGGCTACAGCTTGGCTCTACCACCTTCAAATAAGACTTCAAGTAGGTATTATTGTTTTTTATGTTTAAAGATTTCTCTTACGCAGCCTCATTTAATCCAATCCGCCATCAAAACATGTTTATAAGACAGATCTTGAACGAAATAATTATATGCGATAAATATAAGTAGTATGTTGATTAATTTTGCGTAACATTCATTACCTATACCTAGGTACATTGCATGTCAGGTATGTGATGTATAAAAAGAGGCATGTACATATTTAGTTTCATACGTTTTAATATCTGAAGAAAAAACTCTTTTCAGACGCATTTATAAAATTAACACTCCGAAGTGCTATTTATGATTAAGTACACTAATTTAAATCAATAAAACATCCACGATGTTAAATATGAATAAGTTTGATTTACGAGCCTCAGACACAGGACAAGTTAATAATATATCCGGATATACAAGTCGGCAATTAGGGCCTCCACAGATTTGCTACTTTTAGCATCGGCGATCGGCGATTTTGCGACTGCATCGATGCTGCATCGCGTTTTGGCGACTCTCTGCGTACGATCGCAGTATCAAAGTCACGCGATTATGCGACTGCATCGATGCAGCATCGCGATTTTGCGACTTCCTGCGATCGGACGCAGCGACTGCTCCGATGCTGATCCGGTAGCCTGTAGTGTGCCTGCGACCGGCATCCGCAAGTGTGCGAGGTGTAGCGTTCAGTCGCTGCATCGAGCTTCTGAAAAGCGACTAAGTCGCCGATCGCCGATGCTAAAAGTAGCAAGTCTGCGGTGGCCCTTAATTTCGGATAACGATGCATCCGCTAGCCGCATTTGTTACATTCGATATTCTCTATAGGTACCTATAATTTCTCTTATACTCTCCAGTATTTTTGTAAGATAAAATCGTCTTAAATTTAAATGGATGTAAGTTAAGTAACCACTTTTTATGGACATGGTTCAACGTCTGTAATCTTGTTAAACCTAGGAATTTGGGATAGGTAGACAAAATTTCACTAGACGAGAAATCGAGAACGTGCAGTCTGTCGCATTCTAAGTACCTATACGTTTTTAAATTTTAAATCAATTTCGGAATTCTGAAAAGAACTACTTATTCTAAGCTAAGGCTAAGGCAGCTGTTGTAGGCAGAAAGGTTTTTATTTCGAGGAATATTAAAGACAAATTTCAAAAAGACATACCTTTGATTCTTTTTTTTTCTCTGAAATCTCTTCGTTTTTCAGTTCGGGTAAACTATCTTATTATTAGTGGCGTAGAGCTTACTAAAAGTAAAAAAGTGACGAGTTCGGTACCTAAAACCGTTGACCTGTATTTGCGATACATAATATACATTATACCTATGTGATAGTATCCTTTACGGCTTTTGTCCGGGAAAGGTTATCTACTTTTTATCGTCATAGGTTTTTTGGTTAATCGTATCTGACTTCCCTAAACGGCCAGTGAACGCATTGCGGCCTTGATAAATGAATTTGAATAGCCTGGTCACGTACACGTATATAGGACACAATATGTTGATCAGACACTCCATTGAAACACATTGAAATACATAATGTATTCTCAATTATTTACATAAACATAGAATGTCTCTTCCGCATGCGATAGTTATGTCCGTGATGCATTTTTAGGTAGGTACCTAATAGTGCTAATTCAGTTGGCTACAAACTACGAATAAACTAAATCTTACAAAAATATAACCGTCTTATGGCCATCAAGTATCATCACGGCATTTTTATCATTTTCTAGTGTCAATCTGTATCAATTTCTATGGCCATGAGAAGGATGGAAATAGGTATATTTAGTTTAGTCAACTTAGTTATGTTTACTTATTTATTTTTCCCTAAAAAGTAGAAGCACCTTCGTTGTTTCCTCTGAAACTTATGTAGGTATACCTAACGGTAGGTACGTAATGTTTAATTCACTCATTGTTAAGGGCTGTCAACCACAGTCCCATTATTTCGTACATCTTAACAAATTCACAATCGGACAGCTTGATTAGCTTGCCGACGGGTTAATTGAGCTTCACTTGCATTGCTACTTCATGACAATCACTCGGATTTTGCAACTAACCACAAGAACAAATACTTCATGTTCATGAATTATAACCACTGTGTAAAATACATTATTGAACCTAGAGTTAAAAATGTTCCTATTTTCTATGACAAACGACAAACAATTTTTTTTCTTTTGATTCTATTCTAATTACAGAAAAAAAATGTCGTGTTCGCTTTACGCAATATTAAGCAGGCTATGTACTAATCAGTGATAGTTGACGAACAAGTTCACTTAGTTTGGGTTACACATTGCATAATTACTTAGCCCGCGTTGTGTTCAATCTCACTTCATGTATATAATTAATGGAACCTTGTTAAAGGTTAATTTATTGACTAATGTTATATAAGGTCACTTCGGACACATTTGGAATTGAATATATTAAGTACCTTTTAACAAACTCTCATTTGTTTCTTAGTCAATTAATTATAATGCTCGTTAATTATTTATTACAGCGTGATACGTTAAAATGGCTCATTTATTATTACGATAAGTTGCAATAGAATAGGTACCTATTCACTCAGTTCATACCTCTATCGTCACAGGTATCTAATCTATTTAGAGGTGGTAGAGCAAAGCTGTAGCCAATTGACTGCAGCTCATATAGGGGCTGGCTTGACCGGGTAGTACCACCCTCTTACAGAAGATTTGCGTAAAGCAGCTATTACAACTGTGTTTCGTACGATGAGTGAGAGAGCCGAAAGCCCAACCCCCCTTCCCCTCCCTCCATCCCACTCCCCTTCAGGTCGGAAATGTGCGAGCAATGCCTTTGGTTTTGCAAGTATCTATAGGCTACGGTAACTGCATAACATTAGTCGGGCCGCACGCTTTTTTGCCACTGAGTCCTATAAAAAAACTATCCTAGCATACTAAATAGAAGTTTATGTTTTGTTTGGCGATAGGTACTTTATACAAAAACTTCTACGGTTTTATATCTAAGGCGTGCTTGAAAAGACAATGCATATCCGCTAAGAAACAGTATATAAGCGCTAAGTAATAACTTATTTCACCTGTTGATTTTACGCTTTAAGTAGGTATATGTGAATATTAATTTTTTATCCAGTATCCACGGGTATTACTGAAAATAATACGTTTATTTTAATCGCACGGTTCATTAACCGATTTGTCACGAATGTTTTTGTTTATTGTTTAAAATAGTCAACTGTGTTTTGTTAGGTATTAGGTACAGTAAAGTTTTCCTGTTAGATTAAATAATCAAAGATTTCTAGATACCTATTCATTTGAACTTGAGAAGCTCGCATGCACTATATTAGTTTAACACTTGCTGTGCCCGCGTCTTCGTAGGTACGCGTGGAATTTAGCAAAAACGTTTGTTAATTTTTGCTAAAATAAAATTACCTACCTAGCCTAAGTTACTCGTTATAACATCAGCTTTCTGCCAGTAAAAAGATTTGTTTTTATAGATTACTAGCTGATGCCCGCGGCTTCGCCCGCGTGGATGTCGGTTATCGCGACCAAAAGTAATCATGTAATTTTGATCCCGTTCCCGCAACCCATGGATTTAGTATGTTATCCTTAAGATATAGACATACGCCATCGCGGACTTTTCTGTAGACCTATATAAGATACACAATTCCAACATACATCATTTTGTTATATCTCAAAGCGTTTTCGTTGAAAGCTCCCAGACTCCCAATCTTTAGTTTTTGAGTTTATCGCGAACAGACAGACAGACAGACGCGGCGGAGGACTTTGTTTTATAATATGTAGTGATTTAGGTATTACCTAATAGGTAAATAGCTTTCGACGGGCCGTAGTAGGTACCAAACGTTCATTTACCTTAATTAAATTATCAGGGCTGCTTTTACAAATCCGGTTTGAAATAAATAATCAATTTCGTGCGGGCTTCGTATTTATAATTTTGACACATTTTCGTAGTAGGTATATTAGTCAAAATCACGAATTAACAAACGGACAAAACGGATGGTCCAGGTTCGGATAATAATAGCCCACCTGGTACTACGTAGGTTAATTAAATGCCCCACGCATGCCCCCTTATGCATGACATGTCACGTGTTCGGTGAATCAAGGAGAATGACAAAAGCAACAAATTAGCGACCCTCCCACAAGTTAACCTTGCCATATACAGCTTAACAGTTTCTATCGGTCTACATGGAACTAACTAGGTTATGACCTACTTGCTTACCTTACGTTCTTGTTATACAAATCTCCTTATCTTATTATGGCGAAAATTATGCACTCGTTGCTTTCGAAACTCTATTGTTATAACCAATTACACTGTCAAGCACACACAATGCTGACAATGTATAACTCAGATTAATGTCTCAATTATTGAAAACGGAAAGATGAATAATTGCCTCCTTCAATTTAGGTATTACGAGGTATCATTAGCGCGTAGAGTCGAGCGAGCCTATTTGACATAAAGATCATAAAGCTGAACACTTGTGATTACGCAAAATGAGTAGGTGGTAACTTTTTACAAAGCAAAATAACTTTACTTACCTACTTATACATAGCTTATCAAAAGTAGGTACCTCATAATGTACATTCATACATACAGTCCCACATGTTTATAGAGTTTATAGTTTAGAGGGCATCGCTAGTTTCCATACAAGTTTGTCAAAATATGCAAATTTTCCATTTGTCAATTTTAGTTTGCATTTTGGCCATCGGGTCAGATAAGCGTGTGGCACTGTACATTCGTTGGCCCAAAGAGTTACGCAGTAAAATAAAATCCTACTATCTGTGCGTTCGCCTGTCTTTGTTGGAATGACAACAAATGATTGTAGCTAACAGCAAAGAATCTTGGAATTGGGCTCTTATTTCCTGCAGATAATGGCCATTAGACTCGCCTCAAATAAAAAGGTTGGTAGGTATATTATGCAGTTATTATTTTGAAGGCCAAAGTAACAGTCACTTTAATTCAAACCTCATAATTCATCAGTTGTCGGAAGCGTCCTTGAACTGACAGAAAGTCGGTCGCGATGAGCTCTGTGGGTCATTATCTTGCATTTGTTTTGTTCGGTGTTATGTCAGGCTCATCAACACACTCATCACTCATTCTTGTTACATTATAATAGATGGAATGTTTATTTTAATGATACTTGGAATTATAAAGTATCGTCTGCATTGCCCGCAATAGTTTCAGGCAATAAAAATACTTACTCAGCGCTTGAATAGGTATAAAGTTAAACGCAAGGTATAAAATTAAATGTTGCGCTTAATAGTAGGATGATTAATGGAAATCTATGACAAGGTTAATTTATTTACATACGATTGGTATGTGTTCGTCTGGTAATATTTTCACAAGCAGTCAGCTACCTGTGAGTCATATCCAAATACACTGGACTGCAAAGAAAAAGGGTCGGTTAGAAAATATTCAATAGATGTGTCCATATGGCGCGCATGCCTCACCCGAGCACTCATATTATGACATTACGTCTATGCGTTCCGACGTCAAAAGTGAGTGCTCGCGCGAGGCATGCGCCTGATGAAGACGCCGCCAATGGCTTAACTACGCATTTTTATTTATTTTACATTTATTAAAAATAAAAGCTTTAATACTTTTTTATTTTTTTCTTTTAAGTACATTAAAATATACTTTAATTTAGTAAGTTATTTCATAAAGCTAGGTCAGGTACTTTTGAAGATATTGTAGATTTTCTAACCGACCCGTTTTCTTTGCGGCGCGGTCCAGTGTAGTAAATCAATGTCAGCGCTGCAAAACTACGTAACGTTGTAAATGAACTTTCATTTGTAGTGTAGATGGTCTGAAGAAAGTGTAATCTGAATTATGACCTTATGTTAAACTACATTATTTAGTTTATAGTCGTTAAAATTTTCGCAAAAGTATTAGTTACAATAAAGCCTTGAATCTATAAAACGCTACACGCTGTCATAAACCGATCTCTTACAACAAAAGGTGCATTACCTCGGCTATAACAAAGGCAATGACGGGAAACAATTAGTACTAAAGAATTGCTAAATATAGTTCCATTAATTACATTAGCTACTATTTTATAGCGTGACCTATAATACTAAATAACCGGTGCAGGTGTTCAAAGGATATAAACATTGATTTAATGCTTAGCTGAGGCTTTTTATACGTAGTGTGACACGGAACTCGATAGTTAAACACTAAAAAGTAATGCAGTACAAATCGGTAATTGGTCTCGCCTTGTGCATATAGCATAACAGACTATGAACTACTTACCTATAACTAGAGTCACATTGTAAAGTTAAATAACTGTCCCGTAGCTTTAGTTTCAGCTACTATATTTATTCTTATCTTTCTGTAGGTATGCGAGCATTAAGAACTCTATACATTATTTAAGAAAAAACGTCATAACGTGCTTATATTACAGGATTACTAATAAAGTAATTGACTGTCAGGATGTATTAGCAATTTACTTATTATAAAAAATGAAGCAAATGTACTCATCTTAGAACAAAATCATTAGAAATATGTATGTTTATTCGCCGAATACTCGACTCGAACGCAACTCAGATTTGACAGCTGCTTAACACTGACGCGCCATACAAAAAAAATACTGATAACGACGTCTCAAACTGCTAAATATGGGACTTAAACATTTAACTAGCCATTGAGTAGTCCGCTGTTAGTCTTGCTTTTTCACCGACTATAACTCGATTATTTTTGTTACAGATAAACAATGAGGAGTTACATCGTGTTGTGTGCCTGCCTGGCCACGGCCAGCGCCACCTTAGAAGTCGTGAATCAATGGAACCTACTTCAATTCGACTTTCCCCCGGACCCAGTGTTGCTTGAGAAGTTCCAGCCAGAGAACACAGTTCCTACTGGACTGGAGATAGGCTGGGACAGACTGTACCTGGGTATCCCGAGGTTGAGGGCGGGAGTACCAGCGACCCTCGCGTGGGTCCCTCGTAGCCTGCCCCCTGGCGTCAGCCCCGTCCTTCAGGTGAGATTACTTACAACTTTCTTTTATTACGTCATTAATATTTGGATCGTGAATACCGGCTTTGGATTGCCAATACAACATTGTATGCTCGGTGAATACGTTTTGTTTAGTGTGGTACGATTATTTCTTGTCTAAGGGCAATTAATTCCTTTGCCTATGCCATTTTGTGTTGCTGTTGCAACTGCAACAGTCATAAACACGTAATGTGCCTTTAACCAAGTAGGTATGTATTATTCTTAATATAAAATAGCTCGTTTTTATTTCGGCAGTTAATGTTTCCTTTCATATATCTTTTCCAATAATGCTTTGACCATTTTTTTTCTGTATCAGGAGCTACAACTGCTATACAGTTTGTCTAAGTAATGCAATGTACTTGTTAGCACAAATTAATACTTTATTCAACTAAATGCTAATTAGTTTTTATTGGCTTACCAACATGCAATGATCAAAATGTCAATCTACTTAGTTAAACCTTCTCATTTCAAGTAAGCGGGCTTACCTACTTAAATACCTATACTTAGTTGTTCTGTACTAAATGACTTGGCACTTAAATATTTCTATTAGGTAAGTAAATCAAGCCACGAGCGATCTACGGCATTCGTGACATATCACGCTCGTTTACTTCATGTTCGCCTCAAGTAGCCGCTCGTTATAGATTAAAACCAAATAAGTGAACGTGTATTTACTTAGATACAAAGTTTTCTGTTACGGAAGTTCTAGCTACTATTCTGTATTTTGGATTCGTGTCACATTCAAGTATTCTCATTACTTGCTTATGGCGCTTGTTACTCTCTTATTTTGTTAAGATAGTGTTCATTATTTATTGGATTTTAAGCTGCGACAAACGAATAGCCAACTATATATAGTAGGCTGCGAACCTCAGGTTCGCAGTATTGAAATTAGTATAGCTCGTACATCGGGCACAGCAGTAATGAAGGTGTTACTTACTAGCCTTGCTCATAAAGCGAATTATATTTATGTATTTAGGTTGGTAAGATAGATTATATCGGATTGTTATTCCTACGCCGTGCTAATATAGGTATATAAACTTTTTATACCTTTCAATAACTCCAGTTATTATTAAACTAGTCATGCTTTGTCTACAAACAGCGCCGGTGTTTAAAGCTAATAAAATGTTAAGATGTTAATCTAATGAAATAGTTTGTTATTTACAATGTCATTAACTATATTATTAAGTTTACCTATTTGTTATTCAATAGGGACGTATAGCGTATTTTTGGAGGCTTCTTATTTAATTGACATTGGATTACCTACATGCATAGTATGTAAAATAATACTCATTTTGCGTAATTGAAGTCTCTCTGTACCATCGTAGGTGCGTGGTTGAAAATATTTCAACGCGTTTTTTGTTGTTTGATAACGTATAATTGGCGAGATAGTTGGGTTCAAGGCTTTCATGTAAATCAATATTGTCGTTCTCAAGATCGAGAAAGCTTTTTATTCTATTTTTTGTTTTCCCCTTTTCTGTCAATAAATAACCTTTTATGTCGTAACCAAAGAGTTTCGTAACATTGTTTTTAAATGAATCGTCAGTTAGTTACAATCTCAAGCAATCATAGCTAATTGGAATAAGGCAGGTAGATATTTTAATTGATCCTGAAAACTACGACGAAAAAAATATTAATGGTGTAATTTTAGGCAGGCAGTTTTTATAATTACGTAATCTGGGAAAACCTTATGCCGAGACTGCGCAATCACAGTGTACCTATCGCCTTCGAAAGCTGCATTTGTACATTCAATAGGTCTTACTTCACCTAAGGTTTGCAATGTAACTAAATCTATATAGCAGAAGTATAGTCATGATAATAAA
The DNA here is from genome assembly GCA_947859195.1 of Drymonia ruficornis. Taxonomy (NCBI): domain Eukaryota; kingdom Metazoa; phylum Arthropoda; class Insecta; order Lepidoptera; family Notodontidae; genus Drymonia; species Drymonia ruficornis. The sequence continues at coordinate 7,293,172 of OX401914.1, forward strand.
CTATAGATGCCACTCAAACTGCAGGGAAACTTAAAACTACAATTTCTTACTTAATTTTGATATATTCAGGTATACATATACCTATAGGTATTCAGTTATTTCAGGAACATACCTAATGAAATAAAGTGTGATTTTGACTTACATTTTTCATGATTATGAATTGTAAACTGGTGGTCATTCACATTATTAAGACCATAACACGTTTTCGTATACATATTTTACAGTAAACGTGTGCCCAAATACGGCCATTATCTCGCAAAAATGTATAGAAAAAATGTTGTCGTATTTGTGAATGCAGCGTTATTAAATATTCTGTCCTTAGTAAGCATAATTTACGACTTCCTGTCTATTTTGCGTCTAAGTAATGTAGCTACAGGCAGCGAAATATTCAGAGGCGTGTCTCTAGCTTACATTCAAAGGCATGCAAGGTACTTACTGCATACCTCCAGGGTGTTGGCCAGTTTAACAACAAAGGTTGCTGTTAGTCCGTCCGTCTGTCAAAATGTCAGCCCGATTGAGTTGTGCAGACTAGAATTAGATTGTATCCGAAAATCATTATTCAAAGCCTTGAATTATAGTATTATATCATGTCTCTATCTTAGTATATCGTGTTACGATATGTAATTATCTTATAGCTGCTAGGAAATAGTTGGCTCAAAATTATGTAGCCATTATTCTAACTCTTGGTTTTCAATAAACGGGCTATAATTATTGTGTCTCGATGTAGTTATTAGGATTAGAATATTTGCCGACACATTATACTTTCTGTGAGTGGCCAAATGCACTTGCATTCCACTTGCACATTTGCCACATGTCACAGGACCGCTCGTTGTGGAAAACCTTGGGGGAGGCCGATGTCCAACAGTGGACGTATTTTGACTGACACTCATCATTGTCTACAAAAAACCTTCAAATGTTACAAACAAATGTTTAATAGTCTTTATTATGATCCATTAACTAATTTACTTTCGTTTTAATGTGTAGGTACATAGCCGGTACAGTTACCTACAGTTGATTTATGTGTCCAATAAAGAGAATAAATCTATCAACTTGACTACTTGCGTAGCATATTAACTGCCTGGCTATGGGATTTATATTCTTGCCAATAAAGATTTCATGCCGAGAACCTAGCCTGTGGATTGAGTTAAACATGTTTCCATTACAAGGACAGATATACATTTATGGTCTAAATAAAAGCAAACATATGGTAGAGAATAGGTTACTTTATACTCCGTGTCAAGCTTAAGTAAACAGTGTTATGACGTTAACAAGCTTCTAAGAATTGTAATGACTAGCAAAATTATCGGTTGTTGACGAAAATATCGGAAAGAAACCTGCACGTTCCACAATACGAGACAAGTTTTCAAGGGACTGCTCAGTCGTGATCGCCAGATATACACACCAACTGTATGATCTCAAACTATGGCTACCATACAATGTACCTACTGGGGACGATCCCAGTGACACCCAGACTAGGGTAAATTACGATTACGAATCGAACCCGCAACCAACCGATACAGTGAGCCGAGTGGCCAACGCTAAAACCACTGCGCCACGAGGTCGTTAATACGTCCTTACATTTTAGCATTGCAAAAACGTCTTTTAACCCGAAGACAAACCTTAACCCGTTTTTTCATAATGTAACTGATATAGTATTTGTTTGTTACACTACAATTATAAGTGCGTAAGGCACGGGAAAGCGTGAAGGGCATGCGAACAGCTAGCGCTGCGCAGCCGCCGCCGCAGCCTTGGCGAGCCGGGCTTCGACCGCTCGTTGTGCGACACTCGCGGTTGGTTCAATAGTTATCGCGCTATATTTAACGCATTGCGAATTATTTCAGCGAAATGGGAAGATAATGGAAACAGGAATAGATTAGAGTGCACCTACGTAGTTCCCAGGCGATGTACTTCAGACAACATATACCCAACGTAGTCTGAGACAGATTTTTTATTAGGACATAACCCAACACACGATCCCACCACTGTAAAGGCGGAAACTCACCGTGGCGAAAGGAGAGGCCACGCACGTGGGTCAAGCTTCGCTTTGCAAGAAAATGTATGTAACCGTGTCCACCGCGGCGCACGGAGAGGCTACGCACGAAATGACGACATGCATACATTTTCTTGCAAGACGAGACGTGGCCTGTGTTCGTGGCCTCTCCGTGCGCCGCGGTGGGTTTCCGGCTTTAGGTAAACCTGTAAGTCAGGATCGATAATGGTGTCCAATGATGACACCAAGGGTGGAGGAAGGCTAAGTCAGCGAAAGATATGGTCAGAGGTCAGAAAATAGAGCATGAAAATACTCTGGAATTATCTACATACCTAGAGATTTATCAGACACCACTTACAAAATCGGTCACGTTTACGGAAGCGGTATGAGAAAAATTGCCTAAAATTCTAAGATGGAGAGAGTGAAGCATTTATGTGATCAGAATTAACATCAAGATTATATAAAGATGAGGTTCTTGCTATTCTGTGTGCAAAAACAGCTTTCCAATACGACAAGATCTACATACTAGGCATAGTTCTAGACGTAGTTGCGTAAATATAGAATAGATTAACCAAGACGAACTTGTTCAGATAAAAAGAAACATACCTATATCTACATATTATGTAGTAGTTTAGGTATAATGAATTATGTAGAGAGAAACAGGTTTATCTGCAGTCATTTTATCTGCGATGTTGTAATCATTGACAAGAAAGTAGGTGACCTTATGACGAGATAACATGCATCAGAATGTTAAGTTAAAAACTAAGACTCATTCATCAACTGAGTGCAAAAATTACATTTTACTTAGAAAATTATACCAAACTTAACAGGTAGGTTTACACATAGGTACAGAATATTTGGCAAGTTATCGTTAAAAATATTATTTAAATGATATACCAAGAGCCGGTTGTGCCTTCCAGTAGTTTCGTAGTTACAAACTCTCAGTTCCCACATTTAAAATATAAGAAATTCAAAGTCCGCATATCGATAAAATTACATTTACTTTACTCAACACTTTTAACACCTGCACACCCTCTCACAGAAGATCGGCGTAAAGTAGCTATTACAGCTGCGTTTCGTACGATGAGTGAGAGAGCCGTAAGCCCACCCCCCCTCCCCCTCCCTCCATCCCACTCCCCTTCAGGTCGGCAATGTGCGAGCAATACCTTTGGTATTGTAAGCATCTATAGGCTACGGTAACTGCTTAACATCAGGCGGGCCGCACGCTTTTTTGCCACCGCAGGCCTATAATAAAAAAAAAAAAAAAACCTGCGTTATTTTTGTAAAGGTATTATCAATTCGCATCGCACAACCAATGTATTCTCTTTGTCTCTACCTTATTTGTATGCCTATCTTGGATTAAATGCAATGTCAATGTACAAAATATATTCCCATAAGTCACGTTTATACGAACGAACCGATCAGTGATTGATCACTAATGCTGCAGAATAACAATCGATGTCGATAAAATTATGGTTTTAAAAATAGTTTTAATGGTTTGTCTGATAGGTACTTATTGCTATAAATACGGAGATATCGAACCAATATAATGATATTCACTTTTTGCCGTTAGCGACTGTCATTGCGGTTTGAATAGACTTTATCGATGACCTTCAATCTAACGAAGACAATTCAATGTAATTGTATCTACCGCTTGTTAGGTTAGTGACTTGGTGCAATAATGATTGCTATCCACACCAATTAAAAGCGATATGATTTCATGATTTCCTTAATCAACTTTATCTATGACATTAAAGAGCTATTTTCGTGTATTATTATAATTAATACCGCCTTGGTTCAAATTTCTTTGAATAATTAAGTTCTTTTGCTATAATTTGGTTTAATATAACGGAAATACTCGACCGCTGTTATCACACCGGTAAGGCGATTGCGATGCAACACCGATTGCTGAACTTTTTGCTTATGTATGTGACGCGACCACCAACATTCTTGAATAATCTTTCCCTATGATATTTCCTCTAAGATATTCAATTTCTATGTCTTTCCCTATCAATTCCGTGACACATAACACGCCTAATTAAAACTGTAAAAGCAAAAATTTCAGGCAAATATAAGTATTATTTCATGTTTCAGGCATACCCCGACTGGTCGTGGCACACTGCTGGCCGCGGAGACATCAACTGCACAGGCCTCATCTCCGTGTACCGCGTCCGCGCCGACCGTTGTAACAGGCTGTGGGTGTTGGACTCAGGCGTCGTCACCAGCCTCGACGACTTCAGGCGCGTCTGCCCGCCCAAGATCCTTATCTTTGATATGGCCACTGATCAACTTGTAAGTACTTATTTGTAAGATATTATTAGAAGTCGTTTCCAGTCATTATAATAATCTAATACTACGGGCAGATTTATAGTTAACCTATAGGTTCATGTTAAATTGTAAGCTATACTGTGGAATGACCTAGTAATTAGAGGTCATATTGTGATGTTATTAGCCCTCGACTCTGAAGCGCTTGAAGGTGCCCTAGAGACTGACACAGAGCAGGTTGTGAGGTCAAACCTAAATCAAAACTCGACATAGCATTAAAGAGATAACTTCAAGTAAACGTGTTTGAAAAATTAATTATACAATTTATGACACACCTAAGATAAATTAGATAGTAACGTACATATCTTATTAGATGTTTAATTAATTGCTGTCTATAAATTGTGTTTAGATTGAGATCGAGTATTTCGTTCCTTATTCCTACTTAGATATAGTGGTAGAGCTATGTAGAGTCAGTGATTTGACTGGGTTTTATTGACGCTCGCCCAACCGTCCGGAACACAGGATGCGAGCAGCATTCTCTTCGCTCTTGTGTGGCAAGCCCTCTCATGCTTAGGTACTATTTACGCAGAAATACACGTTCTCATATCCAAGAATAGGTAAGTATAAATCCGTTGTTAGAAAACAAGTGCAAGTAGGTACCTACTTACAATAGAAACTGTCTATTTCTACGTCGAAATCGATATTTTCGTGTTCCTTAAATAGAAATTCAAAGCACGTATATGTTGCTATTCATTCTTGCGCCCAAACTAAAGAAAGGTTTTACGTAAGTAATTATTTAGCCATAGATTCGTTTTCTGTTAGGATATGTACATAATGTGTACCGGAACTCCAATAACATTGTAATAACTACATTCAATTAAATACATAATTAAATACATTTTCGTAAGCTAATCAAGACAATCGGACTTACCTATACAGGAACTTATCAAATGTCAAGTCGAAGTTTATCTCGGCTAACATTTTAGTATATACTCTTTTGCGATTACTTGACGAATAGATTTATCATTCCGATATCCATGCTTACCTCCAAGTATCAATTTGGACTTATAACACACTTTGGGGGCTAATAGCGACGCTATGCGAGATTGCAAATGCTATTCATTTTTATTATTTTCTAGCAGAATCCTATTAGCAATTCCGCAAAATAGTCACTCATTTTACGCCATTCGTGACTGTTTCACAGAAATTTAGCGGATTCAGCTGGAGGGTTAAAAATGAATTGCTTTTGTAGAATTACTGCAACATTGCATAGTGTCGCTATAAGACCCCCTTGTATAAGAGTAACGTGTGCCTACGATTTGCATTCATCATTTCCTGTAGCACAATTTGGCAGGTACTTATTTATCGCAACTGAAACATACTCGTAGGCAAGTAATTTCTTTGTGTGCCGATTACTTAACGTGCCTTCAACGGATGAATGGCTTTTGTGAATGAGTCAGCATCGACGACAACCTTGTTTGATTGAAAGCGTGAACACACCTTACTCGTTTTTAAATATTTAGGTATACCTATGTAGGTATGTTAGTGAAGTGGTAGTGTTAGTAGTAGTGAAGGAAAAAACATCGTGAGGTAACTTGCATGTGTTGTAAAGTAATAAAATAGTAACGAAAACCCTTTTAAAGTTTCACGTCAAGTAAGCAAGCGGAGACAATTTGAAAATAACACTAGAGCGCTCAAAACAATCTTACAAATCCACTCCTACTATTAAAATGCCGCGTTGAGTGATACACTAGAACTGTTTCGTGAGGTGCAATGTTCAGGTTACATAATTATCGTATAATCTCAGTGAATGCAGAATAAGCACGTGGTGCGGTGATGTCGAAACGCTGGCGGCGCTTGCGACTCTTTCATCAGCGGTTGGTTCAAGATCAAGCGCTCACGGTCGCCGCATTCTTTGCATTACTTTTATTGTTTCCGTTAAATTGCCTTCATTCATACCTATTTTGACACAATTAGATTACCCTTTGTAGACTGTTTTGATTGCGTGAGTTAGGAAGCGCTATGTAGGACTTAGAAAGGATTTTTTCTTCAAGGTATTTATTGCTATAGAATAACTTAACACCACCGTTATTAGTAATAGGGTCCCTAACCATGATTTAGAACCATGATGTAAAGAAGATTGTCGGTCTTATTAAAAGTTAAACACGTTACTCTCTAGAATATTTTTTAAGGGAAGTTTTATTAAGCACGCGTTCAAAATGAGTTTAACCTTTTGTAACAATATCGTATAAGTCTTAAAACTTAGGTTTGTTGCCCTACAGGGACAAATCTATACTTAGATAAATGGCATAGTGGTATCAAAAGTGAAAGGAGTGGATGGTAATTCCTGCATAAGACAAATGCAAAAGTTAAGTAACTTAATACAATATTTGGCGAAGTTTTGTGGCCACCATTGCGTATAGAACATGGACGGTTATGCGCTGTTTTCGGGAGTTAATTGACTTGCTGCAGGGTGCTTGCCGGAGGGGATAATATAGTTTTATCAATCAACGTATTGATGCGAAAATATAAAGAGAAGTGTACATTATAGAGACCATTAATTGATATCATAGCAAGTTTTCATAATATTACATTGAATTGGGAGTAAAAAAAAGAATAATAAATTTCAAGGTGCCTACATTACAATTAGCAAAAATGCTGTAAACGTAACAGTGGAAAATAACACGCGAATATTGCCTACTCACGAGGTGCGTGATCCACTGTATTGTATTGTATATTGCATAGCTTCGCTTCTTGTACAGGAACCGAAATAAATTAGAAAGGAGACAAACTCGGCTCTATTCGCCTTATCAGGCATTTTCAATCGTTGTATGTGCAAACTATTGTCAGCCCTTTGACCCGTAACCTTTTAATACAGAACAAAGCAGGATCGAAAGAAATATCCATGTCATAAAGTTTTATTATAATGGCTTTGGTTGCGCGCAGATGATTAAAACAAATTGCAGCATATCTTTACCTCCCTAAAATTACCGGTTCGTGGCCTATCTACGCTCGCTATAAATATCATTTCAAATAAGATAAGTTGCTTAGCGTTATATTAATCAGTAGGTCATTAATCAATAGTTGTCCAGTGCACTTGATCGAGTGTCAGTTGGTCGCAATTGGTCGCAATATTGACAGGCTGCAGTCGAGGTCGCAGCGTTATTATTTGAAAGGGTGTGGCGTGCCCGATTGTCCGCGTTTCAATTGTTAGACTTAAATGTATATGCACGATTATTTGGAGGCGATTAATAAGTACATGCAAACGAAACAGCCATAGGCAGGGCTACCACACAATACATTTAAAAAAATCAGGCTAGATAAACCATGTAGAGAAAGAAGCAGGTAAATAGTCGTTGTATGAGGTTTGTAGTTATCGTTAAGTATTTGACTATTTCACGACATTTGAAAATAAAATTAACTACCATTATCTGAAAGTAAATAAACTGTAACTTAAAATTAGTAAGAAGGTACTTACCTAATAGGAAATTCCATTTAATTTTAAATACAGCAATCAACTATTTTCCTTTTGTCAGCCAAATACTACCGGTTATCATTACTACGGTGCATTACATGCGTTATAGGCTATGCATGATCATATCGAGGTCGTAATTTTAAGCAAGTATGTCCTAATTAATCATATCGTTGTCAAAATCCAACGAACGTGTCGTAACAATTAGATATTGATTACTATTGAAAGTATTGAATAATCGCGTCTAGACTGCACTTAGCTCGTGACCTGAACATGTCTATTTGATCTGATAAATTTGGCCATGATTGATTGGCCTGCAATGCATATGCCTCTAGATAGTGTTATACGAACTGTGAGCCTACCACAAGCTCTTATTGCGATTCAATTATAGGAACGTTTTAACGACGTTTTAATGACGTTTCTTATTGTCATGACAATAAGGTACGTCATTGCACAAAAAGTCGCTGAAACGTTAATACGTTCCTGTAATTGAATCGCAATAAGAGCTTGTGGTAAGCCCTCTGATATTTGAACTTGCTAGTTTATTTTGAAATGAAATAAAATTGAATGATTAATTGATTGTGTGTCAAAATTAGGTTTGCGCTTGCCATATTTTACTGCTCGGCATATTACCTATTGTACGAGTGAGAAAAGCTGTTGTTACTTACTCAAGAAATAGACACCTATAAAATTTCACATCATTGTGCTATTCGTCGTTTCACGACGAAAATATTTAGCAGTTCAATATTATGTAAGTAGCACACTAGGACCAAACAAAAAATGTTTATCTCTAAATTGATTTTATCAATCTTTTGCAGTCGTTGTGTTGTTGTGTATGTTGTTTGTCTCGCACATTGCCGACCCAAAGTGGAGTTCCTAAACAGCATTCTTAAGATCATTGAAATGTCAATGTTAATTTCAGGTGAGAAGCGTGTTCTTCCCGCGCGAGCTACTCCGCCCAAGCTCCCTCCTCACCAACCTGGTGCTGGATGACACCAGGTCTTCTTCATCCCGGCTGTCGTCATCCTGCGACCATGTATTCGCGTACATCAGCGACACAGTTGCACCAGGTACGTTTTATAGAAATCGAGAGTCTCTGAACTACCGAAAGTTGAAGGAAAATCCCGTAAGGTCGAGGCCTTTGAAAGGGCGAACTATTACTTGCGGTTGGAGAAACAATTATTAAAGATAATTTGCTTCAACTGTTTGATAATATCGTTTTCAATAATTTCTGTAACAAGTAATCTCAGGCAATCTCTATCGCTATGTTCAAGGCATGCTTTATTATTGGAGTAGCCGTAACCTATCCAGTAGATTTAACATAATATTATACCTATTATTATTATACAAGTCACCAGTGCCCGTAGTGTATTTTTTTCTCGTAAGCAAACTTTATACTATATAGTCTGCGTATTTGTCTACTTTGCATGGAGAATTGAAAGTTTTGTATACAGTCTGTATAGGGGTGCTGTTCAAATTTTCCATACAAAATGATAAATACGTAGACTATAAAGTATACAGTTAGAAAGAAAAAAATACACTCAGTGCCCAGACTTGACTACGAAAGAAAGGGTCTGATGCCAGGCCTGTATTGTAGCTTTTTGCATAAGGAACTCTATGCTATAGCTAGAGTGGTCTGTTCTTTAGTAGGAATGGCCGAAGGGACACACGTTACGCAAGATAAGGAGTACTTGCAATTAACCAAATATGTATTGCCCATATTGCATGTTAAGTGTATTTAAGTGTAAGTAGTATATTCGGTGTTTAGCGGCCATCAGAGCGTGCTGCGTCGGTCACACCACCGCTTTCTCCGAAAATATGACGCAATAGCTAACATACAGCAACAAATACTAATTAAATTGACAGACTATGTTATTCAGAGAAACTGTATCATTGCGTAACTGCGGGTTTGCGTGTATCGCAAAATTTTTGAGTCGGCCATCAAATAACTGTGCGTTACATGCTTAAAAAGTTTATTTGCATGTTCTCCAGACTTTATTCTGATATCGTAAAATACCTACTAGTCTGTGTGGAGTTTATTCTAGATTATTTTAAATCGTGTACTTTAATGCCTATAAAAATAGAGTAAGATAATAATTAAATAGAAAATTAGGTAAGAATCTCTACGAAATTTTTACTCTACTTGCTACAAGAATTGAGTGCTTTTGAAAAGTTATTGAATAAAAAATGTACACCTTTAAAAATTACATTTACTTTATTAACTTATATCAACATGTTAAATTGTTTACTACATACATGTTTACTGATGGCAGAAAACAAATTGTTGACAACCTCAACACAATTCGACTCTATCCGTTAATCTTTGCCAAGTTTATCAACATGATTGCGAGTAATGCATGGAACCGGTATGCTTATCGAAATCGTGTATCACACTCCCGCAATATAAACAATGACCCTGTTACATTGAAGTGACCGAGTGACAACTTATTAAGGGCCGGTCGCTGAACTTGCAATGTTGTAATTTAATTAAAAACCAGCTTTACTATGCGTAATAAATTGGTGCTGATTATGTTGGTATACACAACTAATCTTGACTGAATTACCTGTATCGCCATCCTTCTCATAATTCTAACGTATGCGTGAGACGCCAATACTTTGTGGTCAACATAATAAGCACCGGGCGAGCGAATACCGCTCGTTTCCACTCTATAGAAGTAGAACCTTCCCTCTCTGGCCCTGATTTTTCAGTTAACTTTTCTTGTAAAGTCGTATTTATAATTCAGTGGAGTAAAATGTATTTTTTATGAGTGATTATGTTTTTCTTATTCTTTAGTAAATAAAATTGAAATAATTTGAACCAGATTCATAAAAACAACATTATTCATTATCATCATCATCATCATCATCATCTCAGCCGAAAGACGTCCACTGCTGGCCATAGGCCTCTCCCAAGGTTCGCCACAATGACCGGTCTGGCGCTGCCCGCATCCAGCGGATTCCCGCGACCTTCACCAGGTCGTCGGTCCACATTGTGGGAGGACCTTCATTATGAACGGATCAAATTAATTTTACGTTTGACATAAAAAGCTGTTATTTTACTCCACTGAATTATAAATACGACTTTAGGCCTAGCTGCAAGAGCGTCTGCCGATAATGATATCTTGTATTCAATTGCTAAAACAGGAAAAGTGTTGTTTATCATAATGAGCGACTATAAGCAGACACAATAGATACACACCCGGGTTAAATTTGCAATTTGGGAAGCGTAGTCAATAGATGTAGGTATATGGGTCCAGAACAAAGAACGCAGTGAAAAAAAATCCTACTATCTCTGGTGCAAACCTATGCAACTCTACTAAAGCTCTACCTACGACTTTTGGAAATATATTTTTGGTAATGGAATATCACTTTCTATAATTTCCAGGTATCATAGTATACGACGGGCGGCGCGACAACGCGTGGCGCGTGACCCACGCCTCCATGTACCCCGACCCTGACCTCGGGGAGTACGACATCGGCGGGGAGCGCTTCACCCTCATGGACGGCGTCGTAGGGCTGGCCCTCTCCCCCGCGCAGGGACTGCTGTACTACCAGCCTTTGGCTACTGACAGGTATAACCATGGACCAGTTACTAAGGGTACTGGCCCTAAGCAAGTCGGCCGAGTGGTCGGCCTAGTACTAACATCGACATAAAACGAAGCGTTAGTAGTTCAACTATTTACCGGTAAATAGTGAAATGAAAATGAAAAAAACAATGACCACGTTTTGTTTCATACAAATATCTAATAAGGGCACCTCTTTCTTTAGTCTTTACTCTGTGGGTATAACCATCAACAACATTACCAGTAGACGCCTAATAATTCTAACCCTAATAGTAATAATTAAACACACACTGGTGGTTCGTTAGCGGTCAAAAATTGACGGCAACATTGTTTGAAGTCAAATAAAATTATACCTACGTGCTATTCCTACTTACTTCAATAGCAATTTGTCAAAACAGTTGCTTTACCAAATCGATAATTATGTTATTATGGCTTAGCAGGAGCTCTTCGACAAATAACTAGCGAATTAATCGGTAGGTACCAATTAAACTGCAATATCAAGCCGAACAATTGCTTCCGGCGCTGCGTTGCACTGGTAATTGGAGTCGTAATTAAAACCCGTCATATTAAACAGTGATAGCCAATTAAAAAATCGGCATAGATTCAATGCATGACCTACTTGGGCATTTTAATTGTGCAATTAAAAATAATTTAACTACCTACTACTTATGAACTTATTTCGAATTTAGTCACTTCGGTAACCGATGTCCAGAAATTATTTAAAGAGCAAAAAGAATGTACTCACTACGCGTTTTAAAGAGATAAATAATATCGGACAAATAGATTATGGCGAACTTTTATTAATTACATGCCATATTTCCTAAAGACATGTTTGATAAAGATCTGCTGGCCTACTCCGAAATACGAACCTAACGTTTCGGCTGACGGATTGTCGTGATTTGACATTTCTTCTTTCGTTTTTCTCTACGATTTGACATTGTTTTGATCGTAAATCGAATCCGTACTTCGGACGATCCGTCAGCGACGTATTTCGGAGTCACCCCCCTGTTGCGGGTCCGGCACCGGTAACGCCGTTTACAATGAACTTTATTGAACTTAAAACTAGTAGAGGAAATAATAAATTGTTTTGATTACAATTGCTTAATATTAAGTATGGAATTGTATCCGTGCCGAAATTGTCTTGTCGCGTGCCATCAACGGTGTGCCATTGTTTCACCATCACTGGACTATAGATTAAGGCTCGTATTAATAAATGCATCTCAAAGTTGAGATCGATCTTAAGATGCTGTTTTTGATAGATGTTCCATACATTAAACGAGCGCAAGTTACAGTCCGTTGTACATCGTACAGTATTTTAAACCGGAAGAGTAATTGCTATTATTATTTTCCAGGCTATTCAGCGTATCTACAGCAGTATTGGCCTCCGGGCCGCCCGCCGAGGGCACGGACCTGCCCGTCAACCTGGTCGGCCGCAAGTCCTCCCAAGGCCTCGGCGTGGCCGTCGACCCACGCGACGACACTATTATCTTCAGCCCCATGACAGAAACCGCCATCGCAGCGTGGAACCCGCTTGCTAACACACATAGGTAGCCTATTACTTTTCTTTGATTATTTATAAGGCTTTCTTTTACTTTGGTGATATGTTAATGTTCTTGTATAGTCTAGCTAGACTCTAGATCGTAGACAGTTTTTTTTAATTTTTACTACGTCTAGATTTTCGAAAGAGTCCCAATCTAAGTTATCAGATTATTTTTGTGGCACTATTGCCGAAGCAAGAACCAAGTTCAACACTCACCTAAAAATTACGCAATATTGTTGCTTGAGTTTTAATTAGCGCGGTGTAATTATACTTAATAGGAATTAACTATTACAAGTCATCAGCAATAAAATATTATCTGAACAAAGTTCAAAGTTATCCTTTGTTTGTAACTATTGATTGTGGAGGTACCTACATAAAAATCAAGATCATTATGAATAGTGGGTGATGCAAATAAGGAACCAGGGTAGATTTCCTTAATTAATAAGTCTAGTAAGGAAAATTGCACGACCGTTTATTTTATAATTGCGTTATTGCGCTACCTTCCTGAACAAGTTCTCGAATGATCCTCTTTTGTTTTTAATATACGTCGGACAAGGAACTTATATCCACACGCATCCCTACATGTGTACACACTTTAGTGTCTATGGTCATTGAATCCACCGCGGCGCCGGCGCCTCTCTGGTTGCAATAAAGGCCTCGATGCCCTCATTCTTCAGAATTCGTGGTAATAAAGTAGAGTTTCATTTGTAGATTGGCTAATTCGAGTTTGTTTTCAGGGTATTAGCACAAGACTCTGAGAAGCTGCAGTTCTGCGCGGAGGTGAGGTGGGCGGAGCGCGACAACGGCGCCGTGTGGGCGCTCTCCACGCGCTTCCACAAGTTCTTCCGTAGAGCCGCCTCCAAACATGAGGTACGTCCTTTTAGAATATATGAACAAGTACAAGAATTGGTACCTAGTTCGACAGCTGAAGATAACTGAAGATCGAGTCCATTAAGGAGTTCATAGGGAGAGTTGCTCATCTTCTCTTGTCTGTACCCAAAATGGTGATGATGACTAAGTAATATTGAATTTAGTAAGATTCTTAGTGTGAAAGAATTTTTCAAAAATATTACTGGCTTTTACCTGGGACTCCAGGCTTGGCTAGAGTTAGTACAAATCTTGTAGAAACACAGCGCGCTTTAAAATGAGTGTAAAACCAAAGATGTATAAACCTTTAGATGGGATTTACCGCGCTTATTTTCGGAACATGAATGCAAGGTAACTACCCCATATCCACTTAGTCGCACGCGTCAGCATCATGGTTGAGCAGCTGAGTGCCAATGATTATGTAGCTAATAACGCCACAATGTATATGTATGCATGTGTATGTATGCTCTATCTAACAACAGGTGCCGTATATGGCTTGTACAGATGGTTCACAGTTATTTTACCTCTGACGTTCCTCATTTTATTTATGTAAAACGCAAAGTCAGCCTTTAAACTTGGCCTTTGAGACCATGAACTGTAGATTATACTTTATTCTACAGCCTACATGACTTATAAAAAGCTAATATCGACCAGGGTTTTCAAAAATAAATAAATAAGGTAAAATGTCAGAGGTAAAATAACTGTGAACGAACAGTAGGTATAGTTTTATGTGCTATTCTTTAGCGCACTAATGTTCGTGTATGTCAGGTCTATAATATAAATCGTCATTGTGTACAACCTGTTTATTATATTCTTCTCATCGTTTCAGATCAACATTCGTCTCGTGCGTGTGGTCGAGAATGGTTTCGTGTCGCTCCAGCCGCACGCGCTCGGCCGCGCCGCCAGACAGACCAACGCCACCGTCTACTAACTCGCCCCCAGTAACCTTCAAATATCTCATAAGTGACACTGCCAAAGTCATTCCATCATTTTATTTAAAAATAAACATTGTCATTTTGTATGCGAGTTGATTTGATAATGCGTTTTGTATTTTCTGAGATATAACTGAGACAGGCGACGCCGAGTTCATAGAACGATACAAAAAAATTAAAAGTTTGCTATTGCGTCAATGCTATAATCAAAGCGATTTGAACACATTATTTTTTTTGTCTAAATTTCACTAAAGAAGCCATATTTAACGCTAATGAATAGTTGTCTATCTCATTTAGAGCTTCACTGACTGCCGCGTATAATGCACGGTCGCCTCTTTGTCAAAATAAGAACAAATCTTAGGTATATACTTCTGTTCTGCATTGGTCATACAGTATTCTAAAATATACGCAAGGATGTCCAAAGTACTGCCGCTTAAAAACGCATATAGGTAGGTACGCAGCTTTTTGTCAGATATACCTAACCTTTATTTATGCTGTACATTTTCCATTAGGTACATTTTCCATTAAGCGCAATTCCCACTGAAGTCGCCGACCCGGTGACACATGTTGGCGGGTTGTGTCGGTGGCTTGAAATGTGTTACTTCGGTGTGTAAAACGCTAAAGCCCCCAAACACCAAGGCGGCTGCTTCAGTATGTATTGCGCTTAATACGCGCATTTAATACGCGGCAGTGCGTTGAGCGCGTATTATACGCGACTGTCGGTTGGTTTAAACTTCGTTCAACAGTGTCGTTCTATGACGTAGGTACTAATGTAGGTTTATGACCTCAAGTAATTTAATGTATCACGTACAAAAACTAACTCACAGTTTTTGTAAATGAATGAATGCAAAAAATAAATAGTAAGTGCATCGAACTCACAGCTAAAAACATTAGACGAATAAACACATTATGTACCTATGAAAAACAGGAATTATTATTACCTATCAAATAAAACATGGAAATACAAAGCACTTTTGTTTTTAAAAATGCTTTCAAATAAAATAAAAAGTTTTTATTCATTAAAACAATTGTAAATAAGTCGAATATAATTTGTAAAAAATTGAGGGTAGGCAATGCGTGTATGTTCTGTTACCGATAATGTACGATCGACTTTGAATTAAACCAGCATTAGTCGTTAAACAAGGTACACTTCGAACTATCGGTAGAAGGTTATCACATCACGGTACGCAACGGATTTTCCATAATTTAAAGCTGGGTCCGCACCGATAGGCGATTGTGATGAGACAGCAATCAAACACCTATAAACATATGTTGGC
Organism: Drymonia ruficornis; assembly: GCA_947859195.1. Taxonomy (NCBI): domain Eukaryota; kingdom Metazoa; phylum Arthropoda; class Insecta; order Lepidoptera; family Notodontidae; genus Drymonia; species Drymonia ruficornis. Next base: position 7,309,078 of record OX401914.1, read on the forward strand.
GGCGGTCGTATCATATTTGCGAAAAAAAAATATATCGCAATCGCCTTACCAGTGCGACTCCGGCCTAATGTAGTCGTTCAAAACAAACGTACAGTCAGTGCACACGTCATTAAAATTAATCAAAGTGCGTTGCGTGCCGTGTGTGCGTGCAGTGCGCGCTACCCTTTAGAAATATTTATATTAATTTATACCATCACAGTTATTAATTCTGTACATAATAATACACTTAAGAATAATGTTTCTCTATCAATCTTCAAATATGAAGTACCTATCTGTTCTATTTCTATTTTGATCATCATTGATAGGTGCTTTATTATCATCCAGGCGTATTTTCTTTATAATTTAATAATATATAAGAAATAGGTAAAATTGTTGATTACTTACGAAGTATCTATTAGTTCTAACTAACTTAAGCATGTTACTTAAAGGAAAATATATGGAGATAAAATATATAATAACATCGCTACTATCGCTATCATTTTAGGCCAAGGTTGTGCCTATATCCTTATGTTCATAGACAGCGAGGTTACTTTTAATGATTTTTCCATGTACGATGTCAATAATCTTTGTATTTCAAATGAGGACAACTTTGTCCCTACCACAGGCAACAAAGCCCTAACATCACATTTAATTATAAGTTAATTATAAGAAAATGTAAACATTTTAGAAATGACAATAAAGAAACATAAAAATCTGTGTAAGGCCTAGTCTAAATATGGGTATGTATTCGTAACCTTTGAGTATTAAACCTCAAAGATAACAACATTATGTATATAGGTGGGTACCTACTTAATTTATATAATATTAATGTATAGTATATGTACCTACAAGACACAAGTTAACACTAAAACGATGTGTTTTATGATACATTATTATGGAATGTCTATACCTACTAAAATGTTTACGTTTTGTGTAAAGATATCTATTTGTTTTTTGCTTAGACAAATATTAATGACATCAACTCTCAGTTAATAATAGTACCTACTAGTATGAGGCTAATTTTCAAGATAGGTACTAATCATACAAATTCTTCTACATGAAGTTTAACACTACGTAAAAATATAGGGAAAATTGTGGATTCATATTCATAGTGCAATATTCACACTTCATGATGTAGGTAAGATACACGCACGAAGCAAATAGATAACACTACTCACTGCGAGAAGTTTGACACAATGATTCCAGTGCCTATTCTATTCCTTATAGATGTGTCTATTCCTTATATTTTATTTTATATTAAACATAAAAACACAGCTTTTTGAGCTTTTGTAAATTCACGCATCCTCATGATCGAGCTTAGTTATTTAAACTACAATTAAGTGTCTTCTCTATCACGTTACGTGTCTTTACTTATAGGTATGCAATTTTTTATATTTTAATAAAAAATAAAAATAGACATTATGTTTTATTTCTTCTACTGGAGTAGTTACCCACGTAAACACTGTATATATTACTCTCCAGTGCCAGATTTATAATTTTAGATTGTAAAGGCCACTTTAGTTAGTGCCCCTTTCCACTCCCGCCCGCGTTAGTCTTTTTACAATCCACCGCATGTAACTATGTGAAATACCATTTTTGTTAAGGTCGAAACCCTTAATGGGTGACCTTACCTTACTTTAAAAAATGCCTAATTAACTATTAATAAAGTACTGGTGTTATTCTTAAATAAACCTATACTATTAATTTTCCTCATTTCATTCCACCTATCTCATCCAACGACCTCGTCACTATCTCTACCTATCATCTCTATCTTTAAAAAAAGGGGATAACCAACAACCCTGGCTCACTATCACTAACCTAGCAATGCGGGTTAACATAATTACCGCGTTCCTGAAAATATTAATTACAGAGGCATAGAAGGTAATTATGACCATGAGGTAATTTAAATACCTTGCGTTATTACGGGAAATCACATACCACTAAACGTAAATGTTTTTCTAACAATTTTTTGCCAATTTGAGCAATATTGCATATTTGTAGAACTCTACCAACCTAATGGGGACTTTCTTGATACCTACGATGAGTCATGGTGTCATAAACAAGTTCGTAGTGCACGTTTGCGTCCGATAACAATTATCGATGAAACACGCAAAGGGTAATTACAACTTTTTTCTTAATCACATAGTCGTGACTAGATGACAGACGTTTTCGGTAAAACGATATGGCCATTTCATGAAATAGTTGGCCAATTCTACGATAGGGCCACGATACCACAATGTAGATATATGAAGCTATTAAATACAATGCTCTACCATGAAATAGGTAGTAAAATGGCGATCTCGAGCTAGGATATTTTTTGATCAATAACCTATGTGTTTCTTTAAGGATTGAGAAATGCCGACCTTTACAGCTTCACTGGAGGGAAAAGGGTGGTTAGGGAGGTGCCGCTCAAGGGTACTTCAAGGCAGGTGCGGTCCTCGGCTTGGACAGTCACGAGTGGGACCGATGCCCTCTGAGGAATCCGTCTCGGTTCGGTTCAGGATTGCACCTAACGGCGAAAAAAGGTACTAACGTGATATGTTTGCTGATTAGTATACCTATTTACCGAAGATGTGCCGGATACGGTAACGCTAAAATATTGTTTATTTTTTACGATTTATAAATGCTTTATCTAGCTTACATGAATAAAAAAAAATGATTTGATTTGATACTGCAGTGGGCAATATAGGCAATAAACAGTTCTTGAGATTACATAATAATATGTCCCGAAAGTGGATTGAACAAACAGTTAGTATGCAGTTGGTTATATCTTTTGAAAATATTCAGCCTAACTGTTTTTTTTTGCTATTTATACCAACTATGTTATGCTTTAATTATCTTATCTTAACAAATTGTTATACACGCGTTTTGCTCGGCAAACCACGTGCGATGATACTGACTGACTTTATTTTACAAAACGTTGATGAACAATGTCAATACTAAATATTAGCAACATTTAAATGTTCTTGAGATCAAGAAAAATAATGGATTTGATGTAGCACAAAAGCATGCAAGCGATTGGAAAAACTGAGAATGTTCACCGACTTATGTTGTTGACCGTACCTATGCGATCATCTCATATACCTAGGTATGTACCTACTGACTATGTTTGCATGTTTCTATGGGACCGGATATTGATTCGCAATGAAATGAATTGTAACGTCACGACTTTTATCCCCATTCGGGGGTAGTCAGAGGCTTGAGTGGCCATACACCACCACATTGTGGAGGTATTAACCAACTCAAAGCCCACGTTTCACCAGATAGTCAGAACCCAACGTGACAGGTGGTGAACCTTGTTGCCGTGTATACAGGAACTGAATATTACCTAATCCCGAGGGATAGGTAGGTTTCCTCACGATGTTTTCCCTCACCGTCAGCGAACTGTAAATTATGCACATAGATGAAAATTCATCCATTGGTGCATGCCCCACCGGGGATCGAACCTGGGACCTTACGATTGCTAGCCCAACATGTTCACCCCTAGGCTACAGTCGCAATTGATTCGCATTACAAAAAATGTATGTACTTAACCAAATGCCCAAATTATTATTAATTAGGTTCAGTTCATATTCGGGTCACACCTGCTGACAATATATTACCGCATCTTTATATTTATATGACGGGGCTGAAGTGACGATACACGATGTTTACGCTGGGAAATACACTAGGTACGGACGTCCGAAACGACATGTTGGTACAGCAAACTCACGTAGAGAAAGTTAATTACCAAGGTAAATACAGTTATCGTAAGTACAGTTATTTCTTAAACGGTGGCCTGATTGGTTTCTCGTGAATTTTTAAACTTTTGTGAAAAGTTGACAATAGTGGTGATTCCATTCTTAGCAAACTATGACTGGGTATATTTACTGTATTGCCGTGTTTCTCATAGTCGTAATATGGGCCATTATTTATTTTTCGGTAGATACAACATTGTGTATTATACTTGCAATAAAGGCGGTAAATAAGCTAACGGCCCGCCCGATGTTAAGTAGCCTATAGGTAAGTGTTTTCAATACCAAAGTCATTGCTTGAAGAGGAATGAAGGGGAGTGGGTTAAAGGAAGAGAAAGAGAGGGAGTGGCTTCCGATTTTCTGACTTTTCGCACGAAACGCAGCTATAATAGCTAGTGGCCCGATATTTTGTGAGAGGGTGGTACTACCTCGGTCGAGCCAGCCTGTATATGAGTTGCAGTCAATTGGCAAAGGGTTGGGTAGAGCCGCTCAGAAACAAATTTAACGTTCCATTATAGATCAAGTTACATTCAATGAGAGATCGATCAACTTAAGAAGGTCTATCAATAAATAATTCGCTTGAAAGACTTAACTTTAATAGCCTATCGCTTATTCATTGTAAACTAAAACGAAAATAATTGTGAATTGTATTGTGTGTTAGTTATCGGATCGATTACTATATAAATGATCTATTTATATTCTAGTTTGGCATGCGCATTTTTTTACTAATAATGGCTCATAATAAGTCGTAAACACTGGTAGGAGAACAATGCTCAGATTTAGTTACTTTCCAGAACTTACTTAGTCCACGTTTGTTTAATAATAATAAAAAATCTAGAATATTATTTTTAGGCAACCTCTTATTTGATTCTTTGATTAGGTTTCTTTATTTTATACGAACATTTAGCATCAGATCAAAAAATAATAATTTATAAATGTAATAATAGGTGTGATATGTACCTAATTAATAATATCATACTTAATTCAATTAAGTAGGTACATAATTTTATTATTTTTATTTGTAGTAGGTAACTACTTACCTTAATGATTGATAATAACATTTATAAATCTATTATTATAGTAGGTACATTAGTATTATTTTATATTAGATATCGGGTCTGTCAGAATCAGAAAATTCTTCAACTAATACTTAACTAAATAGTACCTACCTACTCACCTGTGCGAATTGAATTGGAAAGCTGAAATCATTCATGCGTTAACCCGTTAGCAGTCGATGTTAGTATTTTACGTAAAATAGATGACAAAGGTAAATTTATTTGTGATCAAATGTGCTGGTTCAAATGTTTAACTGTCCATCCGGCTTTTGTCGATTACCGCCACCTGTAACCGAGTAGGTAGGAAATCACGCGGTATATTAATGTTGACTACTGAATATATAACCTGTGGAGTGGCGATGATTTAACTTAAAGAAATTTAAACTCGAATTTAACCCTTGTGTGATTTATTTATATCTCATATAGTATATGCAACTTATTTTACATTCTTTAAAAATAAATTAAAAACGGGTTAAGGAGGTCTTTTCAATGAAATCAAGTGGGTAGGTAATTGAACTGCTCATATTCTGTCTTTTGATTAAATTCGTACGGGGTCCGAGACAAATTATCTTTTCCTCGGAGGGTCAAACTTCGGCGTCTTTATTGGACACCACTGACGATCCGGGTTTACAGGAGTAACAGAGGTACGGTGGGGCTAGTCCCATAGAAAATACGACATTAATTTAATAGGTATGATAGCTGAAACCCTTAAATAATAAATCATTTATTTCTTTGTAAATATGCTTTTGCCTTCTGATTTAAATCTTGATAAATAAAAGCATATGCTTCCTAATATCTTTAGGCTTAGAATTTATAGATTTACGTACACTTCAATAAGAGAGACCTTACGTATACTGGGTGAAATGGAAATCATGGGCATCCTTTTAAAGGGTGATTCTACACATGATTCAGAATACTTAGAGAATATTAATCAACAAATCAATTGATAAAAATGTATTTCCCTGGCAAGGAATAACAGTTAACGGGTTTGCTTATTTGCTAACTCGAGCAATATTTTTTTATCAATCGATTTTTTTATTTATTTTCCCAAAATATTCTGAATCATGTGTAGAGTCATAGTTTAAAAGGATGCCCATGATTTCAAATTCACCCTGTATAGGTATCTATTGAGACGTCACCGATGATCGTGTACAGAGGGAATCCGCTGAAGATGCGCCGCGAGCTTTTCCGGTCAACAAGTATTTATTACGCTTATCTATACCATTTTGACCGCTTTCGCAACAGTGCTCGCGCGTCTCTCTCGGGAGTCACTCGTATTTTTATACCTATTATATTTTTTACGTTATATTACGTCATCGGATTCATCTCAACAAGATTCCATAGGAGTAACGTGCCAAACTCGTTTACATTAAGGTATGTAAATGTATGATAGTGTTTTGATTACGAGTAGGTATATTATCACCCCCGCATTTAAAAATAGATAATTTAGATATTAAATTTGTAGCGACTGTAGCCTAGGGGTGAACAGGTTGGGCTAGCAATCAGAAGGTCCCAGGTTCGATCCCCGGTGGGGCATGCACCAATGGATGAATTTTCATCTATGTGCATAATTTACAGTTCGCTGACGGTGAGGGAAAACATCGTGAAGAAACCTACCTATCCCTCGGGATTAGGTAATAGTCAGTTCCTGTATACACGGCGACAAGGTTCACCACCTGTCACGTTGGGTTCTGACTATCAGGTGAAACGTGGGCTTTGAGTTGGTTACTACCTCCACAATGTGGTGGTGTATGGCCACTCAAGCCTCTGACTACCCCCGAATGGGGATAAAAGTCGTGACGTTACATTACATTTTAAAAATAGTTATAATCGATTGACATAGCACTTTTGTTCTGAAAAATACTTTGTAAACAAAGCGATTGTAACCAGATGCAAATTTCTGTTCTATTTGGGTCTGACTAATATAGTTGATCAGTAGGTATATTTTAAATTCATAGAGTCAAATACAGAAACAATAGTTGTAGCAGGCAAATAAAAAAATGTCTATCAGGTTTTGTTGCAAAATATTTAGACTTTGTTGGAAGTCATAATGTCACGACTTGAAAAGCTGGTTTGGCTTTTTTATAACAACAAATACCTACTACAAGTAGGTAAAGAATAGATTTTGCACTTAAGGACAGATATGTGTGTTATTTTATATCTTTAATAATTACATACCTAAGTATGATTTATAAAAACGTATCAAACAGCTTTAACTGAAACGCAGTAGAGTTTTAGTAATTGCTTGAAACCTTTACAGCCTTAAAGTATTTTTAGGGGTCGCCAAGTGGTGCTTTTAAAGGGGTGAACCCTTTAATTTAACTGGTGTTGACCTCTTAAAACTAGTAATTAACGAGCCCTTAAACACTCCATCACTCCATGCTAACCGGTTCCAAGCCCTTGTGTCAGTAAAAAAGAACTAATGAACAATATGCATTTTTACGCTAAGTTGTTTGTTATTAAGTAATTCGTTAAAATACCAATTTAAAACGGAGTTCATACACTTATCATATAAATGAAAAGGTATGTAATATATTAGGTATATGCAATAGGTATGATTGATACGCAGGCTCGCACTATCGCCGTAATTTGACACGTTAACACATGCAATACAATTTATTTATATAAATTATGCTATTGATTTTTTAATAACCAGAATATATACAGTGTTTCTCAAAAGTACGCAATAATAGGTACTTGGGTGTTTCGATGAGTATCGGGAATACAATTGCATGGTATAAAAATTTAATTGAAATTCTAACACTTTTTTCAAATATTTCTTTCCCGCCAAATTTATAATAAGTATAATACTGTAATATATCTAAAACTATGCAATGTTTTTTTCAAATATTTCTTGAATATTAGTGGCTGCTACTCCTAAATACACTGATTTCTACGCCATTTGATGTGTTCTAAGGCCGAAACACAAAACTTATCACAAATATTCAAAGGCTCATAACTCAGAAACTATTATAGTTACGTATAGTTGGTCTTCTAACTGATGCGAATACCTAGGTGTTAACCAAACTTTTAAGAACCTACTGATTTATTCACGAGACAAGGCAAGAAATGCTTGACGGAAGTGGATATATCTTGATTATAAATTATAATTACTTCACAAATGGACAACTCAGTCTTATAAATAAATCTAATCTAAATTATTATAATATCTACATTATAATACATCATTGCAATATAATAACAAATATGTAATGTTTATTTATTAAGTACCAATTATATAGGTTTTGCAAACATCTATATGCTACGGTAACAGCTTAAAATCAGGCGGGCCGTACGCTTGATTGTCGCCTTTGTTAAAAAAATCCTGTCAGTGGAAACAACGACATAATGGTAGGTACTTATAAACAAACAATCTTATAATAACTATCCTAAGGACCTGTTTTAATACTGTCAAAAACGCCATATTTATTTGGTGGATAAAAGTTATCTGACGATTCTGAAATTATTTAGTTTAATCCATCGCGTAGTACCTACTAACTGTAAATTTTGTTGTGCTACAATTTGAAGATAATTCAATTGACGTATCAAGACCATTAATAAGGATACTATAGCCAGATACAGCCGAATGCTTTAGCACATTAGTGCATGGAGCCATTACTGTCACTTCAGTACTCTTATCGTAAATAAGTAGGCTACGTTCGTTTTACTTAGATAATAATTTGCTTGCGTACATAAATTAGAGGATTTTAACTAGGTACGTTGAATAAAAAAATCCTCACACTACAGCAAGGCTAATTAAAATAGGTAATACGTATAGGTAAAAAATGCCGTGGCTGAACAGGATGTTAACTTGTACTATTTTTAAACTAGATTAAATGAAACAAAAACGTATCGCAAATCTATGTATTAATACCTACATTAAGTGAACCTTGAACTATTATTCTGACATTGCAAAGTGCAACGAGATCTACCGGTATGTAGGTCTTACTATCCCAACTTTTAAACCCATTCTCATTGTCAAGCTATTGTAAATAACGGAAGAAAAAAATATTTTTTTCACATCTCAAAATTGAGCCATAATGACGCCATACTATTTTTTTTTTTTTCAAAAATAATATACCCAGTGTTACCCGGAACGATGTAAGGATTCTAACGATACCCCATACATCCAAATCCATTCAGGCATTTATAAGTTATGGTGGAATAAAGAATCTCACATACATACATACATACAAACATGAACCCTAAACACATATACACTCCTTTTTTTGGGCAGTCGTGTAAAAATAAGGGATACTTTCTCGCGTTGAGAGTACCCGTGAGCATACTGAATAAGTACAAGTTTTTTTGATTATCAAAGATGACTTAAATAACCAGGAAAACTAAATAAAGAGGTACTAGGCAGGTACTTACTGACACAGCTTATTTAATTATATATTCTTTCCAGTTATTGTTAATTTTTTAACATTTTAATTTTTATATTAACTCGTACCAATTTTTTTGATATATTTTTATTGGTGGTTGAGCTTAGCTGTAGCACTGGAGCTGCTATATGGGCAGGATCGACCACAGTAGTACCACCTTTCACAGAAGATCGGCGTAAAATAGCTATTGCAGCTGCGATTCGTACGATGAGTTTTTCTTCGTATGCTCCTTATCGTTCTTCTAATCGTACTTCTTATCGTTGTATCGTATGGTTAGTGGCCAACCTGGTGTCAGAGTTGTTCAAGCCGCCCGAAGGCCTCTGATAAGGCTTAACGATTGCTGCCTAGATGACAACAACCGGGACCGACTTGTTACGTGTCCTCCGAAGTTCGGAGACGCTTAGTTCAAGTCTGGACATTAATAATTGTACATTGACGGAATTCGAGAAGGTGACACTTAATTACTTGTCGTACATGCAGTAACTTTGTAACTGATTTATGATGTGTACTTATATTATCGCATTGGGTATACCTGTAATGATAATGTAAATGGTTTCTGAAATAAATAAATAAAATGCCACTAAATGGTCACCCATCTCCGACTGACCTTGCCGAGCGCTGCTTAACCTCCGATCGTTTACCGATCAGTGATTGCATCTGGCTACGAGCACCTCACGATGAGTAAGAGTGACGGAAGCCCAACCCCGGTTTCCCTTCCCTTGGTCCCACTCCCCTTCAGGTGGGCAATGTGCGAGTGATGCCTTTGGTATTACAAACATCTATAGGTTACAGTAACTGCTTGTTTGCCACCTTAGTAACATAAAAAAACCAGTCAAAAATGTCGAAATAAAACTTGATCTGTGCATTACCTGCAAAAACTATACAAAACTAATTTACCGCACCGCGTGTCAGTTGTGGTAGTGAATGTCGATTTTTTGTACTGTGTAGACCAGAGGTCCCAAACTTTTTTGTCTCATAGATCCCTTGCCATGTTTTTCGGTTTTAGGTAGACCCCTTGCTTAGCTAGCCCCGGATCTAGGGGGGGGGGACAACCGCCCCGAGCGGCATATTCGGGGGCGCCAAAATCATAATATAGTATGATTAAAAATAAAAATTTTTTTTGAGTAATTTATCTCAAACACTGGAGAGAGGGGCGCCACTATCAAGTTTCTGCCCCGGTTACCCCCTGCTGCTTAGCTAATATTGCATGTATGAAAATTCGTCAACTTTTTTAAAAAAGTTTTAAAAATAAATTCTACAATCAGGGTTGCGAATTATTTAATTAAAAAACATTTAAAATAAAATTTATAATTATTTAATTAATAATGGAAAGTCAACATTAAAATCAAAACCTACTTCAATGAGATCAACTGTCGTGGACCCCCGTTTACATCCCATAGACCTTTAGCGGTAAAGGGAAGATTTTGCAGCCAGGCGGGTGGTATGCCTGGCGGGGTCGGCCGCTACGCCCCATTGGATGTTGTCGGGGTCTCGTATAATGCTATGCCTCGGGAATGTTGCATGCGTGGTTTAGGACTCCATTTTTGTATTGGCGCGTGCAACTAGCGCCATCTGTTGGTCGCTACAGACCCCTAATTCTTTTTTTCGCTCCCATGGACCCCCTATAGGTCGTCGTAGACCCCTGGGGGTCTATATAGACCACTTTGGGTATCACTGGTTTAGACGTATTATTCACGACGGGATACGCTAACAAGTCTAAATGTGTTTCAGTGTTTATTTTTTTTTAAAACCACTCTTGATAAGCTACAAAGCAACTCGTCTATAAGAAGGCAGATTAAGCTATATCACAGGCTATACGCACTTAACATTTACATGCAAATGTAGATGAGGTTTATCACGTCCTGGGGGCTTACCACGAACTCTTATTGCGATTCAATTACAGGAACGTTTTAACGATTCAACGTCTTTTTGTGCAATGACGTACCTTATTGTCATGACAATAAGAAACGTCATTGCACAAATGGCCGCTGAAACGTTAAAACAAAACTGCTATAAGAGGTGGTGGTAAGCCCCCAGCTGGCCTACTCCGAAATATGAACCTAACGTTTCGGCTGACGGATTGTCGTGATTTGACATTTCTTCTTTCGTTTTTCTCTACGATTTGACATTGTTTTGATCGTTAATAGAATCCGTACTTCGGACGATCCGTCAGCGACGTATTTCGGAGTAACCCCCCTGTTTTCAATTACTAATACTATTACAATTACTACATTTATTTTCATTTTATCAATGAAAGTTTTGTAACCGTCTTATCATCAACTCGTTTTCTTTTAACAATACCACTCATTAAACTTGAATCCATTGATGTATTATTTTAGCAGATATGGTACCTTTGAGCAATCATTAAACTTGTGCTCAGCGAACCTCTATAGTCCGCGACAGGTCGAGATGGCATTTTTCTAGTGCTACCAGGTAGTTTATATCGATTTTCTTTTGCAACGGCACAAAATAAGAGTAAAATTAATTAAATAAGATTAATTAAAAGTAAAATGAAAAAATATTTTATAATAATATTTTATTCACATAATAATTGTTTTTCCGTTCAATGACACATTTTTAATACTTTTCTGACTAGTTCTCGTGTTTGAGAATGAATTATTGGTTTTTCTGTTTCAATAGATGACGAGAAGCGACCAAAGTCATTTAATACACAACAACAAAGAACAATGTGAGTGAGATCGAAATCGATAACTATCGATAGCGATAATGCGTACTCGTGCAGTGCTAAGGCTAGGAGCGCGCGGGCGATGCGCGGGCATGTGGGGTGTCACCTCCCCCGCGCCTCAGCTCATACCCCGATTGTCATCTCGACCTGTCGCCTACTATACATGCATCTGTTATCGCACTCGCAATTTGACAATTAACTTATTAAATAGGTACATAAAAAGGCATTCTTCACCTGAAGACGAGCCGTAATTGCAATACCGACAACATTATTTACCGCGAGCGACTGAGTCGTACTGTGTCTATGGGCTCCGTTTAGTAGGACAAACTATTTTGGACGGTCGCTCGTCCCCTCTTTGATAATGTCTTTGCTTGAAGCGTTGATACCTAAGGCAGGTTGGTACAAAAACCGCGAGTTTCCTCCGAACACGTTCATTAGCAAACAAATTGTTGAAATGTGAGTATAATTTTGTTTTATTGTTACGGTATCATGGTTGGGTGGATTCTAAGCTGTGCTGTCGTTCGTTGAAATGGCCAGAGAAAGCGGGCATCAAAAAAAAAAAAAAAAACAATTTCTTATAACCAAGTTCCGTGACATCGATTTAGAAAGCATTTGAATATTGTAAAAACGTACTTTTATTCAGATCATAAAAAATATTATTGGATTCATAGAATGTTTTTTTATGTTACTAACGTGGCAAATAAGCGCATGGTCCACCTGGTATTAAGCGGTTACCGTAGCGTAGCCTTTAGATGCTTGCAATACCAAAGGCATCGCTCGCAGGTTGCCAACCAGAAGTGGGACGGAGTGAGGTGTTGGGCTTCGGGCTCTCTCACTCATCGTACGAAACGCAGCTGTAATAGCTACTTTACGCCGATCTTCTATGAAAGGATGGTACTACCCCGGTCAAGCCAGCTCATATATGAGCTGTAGTCAATCGGCTACAGCTTGGCTCTACCACCTATCTCTATGTATCTATCAACCAACCTAAAATTCATGTAGAGTCAATGTCCAACAAAACAGTTCCTTGTAAACATTTTATTTACCACAAAAATAGCATTGACAGAGGTTTGGTAAACGGCATCCACAAGTGCCGAGCGCCGCGCCCCGACAATCGGCTTTGACGTCTTACTACGTAGACATAACGCCATAAATAACTGATAGATCGGGCGCGGCTCCTCGGGGCTTGCGGAAGGTAAGCTGAGAACATACCTTCATAAGATACCATGGGGCGAACCTGTTATTAATGATGTATCTATTGTATGAGGTGCAAGGCGTAAAGTATTTTTTGGAAATCCGTCTTCATACTGTAGAATACATGCGATAAGTCAGAATCATTTAAAACAGTATTTACTTATGCAAATTATTCCTGTTAAACTTGAAGCAATTATAATAATGATGTCTGCGAAACTTAGATGAATAAACAACGCGATTGGACACGCACGTGCTATTATAATGAATGAATTCCTATCATTTCCCTATACAAAAAAAAAACATAATTGTGCTTACCAGTGTAGAAATATTTCAGTTGTAAAATATTTGTGAAGTTAAAAATAAATTCAGCGTTACACGTCTCTATTTTTATGAGGCGCCTTTTTTATAATGCTGTTCTCGACTCTAACATCACAAATTGTGGAAAAGAGGACTTGAGTATAAGATTTTTCAGAAGAGCTACACCATTATATTATTATCATGGGACTAAATCAAAATAAAGATTTGCTTTTGTTTTGTCCTAAACTCCACAGGCCTTCAAATCAACCAGGTAATACCACTCTACAAATGAACCAGGTAGTACTTTTCTACAAATCAACCAGGTAGTGCCTAAAGAAGTAGGTAGTTAAACTTCTACAGAATAGTTAATTTTACCTACATTGTTACGAGCTTAAAAGGTACAATTGCTTTTTTTCGTTTATTTTTTAATAGCATACAAAGCGCCATTCGGCCAAGTCGCCATTCCAAGTACTATGTTAATTCGTTTCATTTCTCTGCCCAGTAGGCTGCCTGATTATTTTGTCTCAATTATTTCTAAAGTATTGCAAAGTGTTTTCTGTCGCAATAGCTCACCGTCTTCAACCAACGAGACCACCACAAAATTTTCGTTCTAGATAATTTGCGTATAGTATTTCGTGGTGCCAAGCGGTTTGGGCCTCGGCTCCGATTAGATCCGATTCGATTTTGCAGTTTTTATTATGTATTTCGAACCAAAGTTGTGTGAAAAGTGGGCTGATGATAATGCGATGTCGTATCGGGAACAACGACGGAATTGGACCAAGCATTTTGCAGGTACGCGTGTTAATAACATACGCCTGATTTTTTAAAATGATTTTATCGTTCGTATAAAGAAACAGTTTCATTTGGGTATCAAGCAGGGAAATAATTTGAATCGATTTCGGAAAAAGATTCGGAAACATTCAACGCCTGTATTTTTCCTATTTTATTTTTCACTGTTAATAATCGAATTGTGTCATTACGATACTTAACAGTGCAAAAAATGGTTTAGTTTCTTAATTAATTTCTGATGCCTGATTCGAGTGATTTAAAATATACGCCCCAAGGAAATAACTGGTCAGGCAAAACAACGGGTAAATTAGGAATCGATACTGATTCTGAAAATAACTTTCATTTATTGATAATGACATATTTGGTAAAGTAAGACTGCATATTCGTTTCACTATTTTACATAATAAAATGTAATAAGTGATCGTCATAGACCACCAAATATCTTGGCGTGCTAAGTAGGTACCATTAAGTCCAAAAACTATTCTTTGTTCAAAACACGAGTGAATCAATAATTGTAGTGATGATGTAAATGGGAATACGATTTTGTCCTTGTGTTGATATCATCCTCATCGTTAACAATCTGTTGTGCACCGTAATTATAATGTTCACTGACACGAAGACTGGAATATCCTGATTATTTTACTAAATCACTTCAAGATTACAGAGGGCAGTTTATGCACTTTATGTACAGGCTATAAGAGCGATGATGACATATCATTGTAATGTTTAAATTAGTTTTGTGATATTTAATAAGCTCGCAGTGTAATTACTGTTTTAACTTTACAAACGTTTCTCAATCGTTGACTCAACAAGGGTGTAACTCAGGTCATTGTTTGCGAGCAATTACATGTAGGTTATCTGCAATCGTGATAATTATTTTCCTTACATTGTAATTTGTAACGGATGCTTCAGTCCTAAAGGGAGTCTCGTATCTTTCAGTTCAAGTTTAGGTGTGGTTCGGTGTGCTTTGCCATAATATCAAACGCTTCATGACGATTTTATATATAATATCTTGAAAGTGAATCATCATTTGCGCAACCGCTTTTGTGACGCTCTTTTTAAATCGTTTTAAAATAATCTCTCGAGTAAAAATAATGAAATATTTTTAGTTGCTATTGAGTTGTAAATGGGGTTTTAGAAACTAATTAAGTACTTTGAAATTAACTTGGTAATAGAGTAAAAAATAACATTGCAAATGCAATTTTAAAATACTTATAAAAATCATCTGTAGGTACATTCATTGATACTGAATTGTATTGTTTGGCCATCAATGACTATAACCGTGAAAATTTAACGTAGAGGCATCAGATGGTCATTGAACTAACAATCGGGCATTTGTTTGTATACCGTTATTGGCCTATCGTGTAATCGCAAATCAAAATTCATAGGCATCAATGGATAAAGGAAGAGTGTTATTTATATACCAAACCATATTAATTAATACATCAATATAGCCTTAGAACAGCTGATTACGTTATGACAGATTCGTATCCTAGTGAATGTAATTATTGTAATTATTTTTTTCTTATTAGGAATTTTAGGTAAGTACATGTCTCGCAGACCGGCTTAGCAACTAATGCATATGTATAATTTGCAGTAGGTATATGCAATCTGCGGCAGATATAAATTATGAGCGTGAGCAGCCGCTGTTATCAAAATAATATAGGTAACCCTAAACAGAGGTGGTCGATTACCATCGCCAGTCAGTTTTGAATAAAAAAAGAATCGCATCACACGCTCCGCGCATTGATTTGTAATCTGTTTTTGTTAGGATCGCTTTCTATAACGATACAATAGCTTTCCACAATAAAACAAAATATACTTTGATAAATTTGTATGATAATTCATTGCTTATATGTTGTATTGTACAGTTTTATTATTATAATTGAGAGGTAATTAGAAATTAAATTACAGTTCGCGTTAAAGTTACAATATTTTTTTATGTTGATGTCATCTCTGAAGCTGGTAACGTGTGTCTGTGAATTTTAACGTATTTTTAGTAACCGGTAAATAAGTTGTGTGCCTGGCGAAGTGGACATACACGGACGGTATTTTTAACTGAGTTCTTGTAAAAAGTGCGATGATTCCGGTGTCGGAACAACAACGAGCATATTGTGGACAATTGCTCAGCTCATATGGTAATTTTTGTAATTCTTTATGGTAATTTTTGTTATTCTTAATAGCTTGTTATATATTAAAAGCACCTAATTATTTTTAGGTACCTATATTTATAAATTTTGGCACTTTGCACGCCACATTCTAGCGTCACCATTTCACGTTGTAAATTAATTAAGTACCTATCTTTCCAAAATCGTTTTTGTTTTGAGAGAGTTCAGTAACTACTTATGTTGCTCGTACGAATTATCACTTTGATTTTAAGCACAATACAAAATCGGTTAATAAATAAATCAATATAATAATCATAATACCTACTGCACTTAGCACTTAAAGAAATACAGCAACATATCAATCGTATTCATAAATATCACCCCCAAGTAGAGTTAGAAGAGAACGAATTCACCAACTAATCAACGTTAAATTATGAGGAATGATATTAGATCTTGACGATTTAAGTAACCATATATTTACTTAGTAACAAAAATCTATAAAATTTAGTTGACATTTAAGTCAAGGTAATACAAATCGCTTTTAAATTTAAATACGTATTTGATTAATATGCACTTAACCTTATTTTATTTTTAAAACGCTGCACAAATAACAATCGATCTTCCTTATCTTTACTAAGTTGGTATAGTATTTACATATAAAGAATCATCATTTATACCCCGAAAGGGTGTGCACAGGAATCCTACTAAGCACCCATATTTCACCGACGGTATTTGGCCCAGTAGGCTAAAAGCCACGCACCACCACCATCGCCATGTCGTCCAATGCGGGCTGACCACAACAAAATCACAGAATATTTATTATAAATTACTTAAAATGATTAATTATCTCCTCAATAAGTGTAGCGTTTTATTTTATTAAGAAATGGGGGCATCTTCAACTCATAAAATGAGCGAAATGCAGCATGCGCTTTTACAAAAAGTAACTACCATTTAGGGTTAAGCTTTATCAATCCTTTGCTAGGAAGTCTCCTAGAATAAAATTGTTTTACTACTCCTTGATGACTTCCTCGATATAGAAGATATCGACAAAATCTTCTTTATTCATTAATTAAGTACCTATAATGAAATAATCTTTCCCCTCCACAGATCCACAGCTACTGGACACTTTCAAATTAGAGATGTCTCAGGGAATCGAGCGATTCTTCCTACTGACGTACTGCCTGGCTTGCTGCTGGCCGGGGCTGGGCGCCCGCTCCAACCTGCGCATAGTCAGGCAGTGGCGAGAGCTGGAGTACGTGTTCCCCAGTGAGGAGGCGCGGCAGAAAGCTATCGAGAACAAATACTTCGTGCCCGGGGACGGTGTGCCGATTGACGTTGATGTTCATCATCGACGAGGTTAGTTATATGTTGCATAGCGGGGGATGAAAATTAGAGACGATCACAGTTTTGCAAAATTATTGTTTCCTCACATGACGTAGGTAGATTAAAACTTTCGCTCCGCTCTACATTCAAAATTGCGCCCTCGCCGTAAAAGTATTATTTTTCTCCCTTGTGCTACAATCTATTTCAGAGCATCTCTTAGGTAGTAGATGTTTTTCTGGTTTGTTTTCCTCGTTACTAACGCCGTTCCCAGTAGTCTTACTAAATATAGCATTAGTAGGATTACTGGGAATTTCCTTTCCAATAGTCTTACGATTAAAGCTAATAAGACACTTCAAGTTGTACTCTCAGGGCTCGATAGATTATGGTACTCATTATTTATTTCAAAATACATATTACAAGACCATATACTATAACTTTATTATTTTTTTGCTGTATAATCTGTCATTGTGTTTGACTGCAACATCCCATAGTTCATATGATCCCCTAAACTCATTCTATGCTTGAACCCAAGTTTTTCTGGAAGGGGTCTCCACGCTTATTTTTTAAATAAATACTTTCAGTACTAGAATTGAAGCTGCACCCCGACCTTACATTAATTGCACCACACATTTGTCAAGTAGATAAACAATGTCTTTTTTGTCCCCATTCACTTTTGAACAACACGAATTATGTCAATCAAAAATCGATATGCAGACATTCTAGAGTCTAGAACCTAGACTAATCCTCCATTTAAGGACATACATACATACTCGAAGGTCCTATAATGCCAGTGATCACGAGTAGGTATAGTTAAATAAAAATCTTGGTAACATTTAGTCGAACAAAAGGTAACGTCTAGAACCCCGCCTACGTTCGCACTCATTTTCAAGAAACGAATAATTATTTCGGAATAATGTCGAACAGATAAATAAATCATGAACCACTATTTACAGATTGAGTTTTATGAGCGTATAAGCAATCAAATTAAGAATTTATTGGTGTTCAAGAGGACAGAAATGAATTCAAGTCCCAAAATAAAAATCCTTTCATAACTTTACGCTATCAAAGCTGTACTTTTATCTATCACTTGTCCATTTCGTACACCCAGTATCATAATATCACAAGTAATGCAACTAATTACTTACTTTTAATTAAACCAAGCATGTCTAGTATAGATAAGCTGCATTGCATTGCATTATATGCTGACCATGTAATGTCATTTGGAATGCATTGACAATTATTGTAGATTTATATTTAATGCATAATTAACCGGTAAAAGTTGATTACCTTATTATATTGTTTATATAAAATAAAAGGTTAGACGCCTTCTATTTGATATCTTATCAACACTTATCACGGAAATTAGATCATAATTGACACTAAACTTTTGTGACTTAACAGTTGCTAATAATAATAAAAATGGTGACCAAAAACATACTGACAAATTAAGAAACATACCTTTTTAAACGTTTGTTTATAAATGGTTAAGTAATTATACCTACATTATAAATCATGTTACTGTATACTATACAGTATTAGGACAATACAGGACTGGCTATAAGACAATTCAAACAACTACTATATAAATGAATAAATCTAAAGTTACCAGTCAATTCTATGAATTGTCTTGTAGTTAGTCCAGTAGCTCCTTAACAGTTTTATCTATACCGTCCCCGTATCGTACCCATCTTAAGTAATACCTGTAATAATCTACCTATAGATACATCTTTTATTACGATTAATAAACCTTTTTCTTTTAAATGGTACCTCACATGCGGTTGATATTCAATTATTTTGACCTCAAAGTAAATCTAAAACTAAATATTGGTTCACTGACATAACTAACTAATAGCTAATGCCAACAAACTGAGCATTGTTACCCCATAAATGGCTCTAACATTGTATGCATCCCTTACTCATAGCATGGTAATAATGGAGTCAAGGAAGGATAGGATCCTACCGTTGTAACAAACAAAAATACCGTTTTATTTTTACATGTTGTGTTAACACATCGCTCATCGTACATCACTTAATAGATGTGTCCATATAGCGCGCATGCCTCACCCGAGCACTCATATTATGACATTACGTCTATGCGTTCCGACGTCAAAAGTGAGTGCTCGCGCGAGGCATGCGCCTGATGAAGACGCCGCCATTGGCGGCATACGCGCCATATGGACACATCTAACGACTTATACTCGGAGGGGAGAAGGCATAGAAGCTATTAACTCGCCGACCTTGTATAACCCGTTCCGGAGGATAACGATCCTTGCAAATCACAAAATAGCCATAAAATTAAACACATTGAACAATTAATTCAGCGGCAAAAACAATATCTACCAGAGTATAGAAATCGTGTGTTTGTGTGTGTTTGCATTTATTTTTTATTCATTGTAGGTATGTAGGTATTTTCCATATTTTTTTTAATGTTTCTAACTCAGCCATTAAAGATAGTACTTAACAAGCTTTGAATATAATATGTCCCAGGATTTATATTATAGTTTCTTAAGCTGAAGAAGGAAGTACGCATCTGAGTGCCTACTCTGTTTCAAACGAAAACGAAATTTCGGACGAAATTCGCGTATTTCCTACTACGTTTCTCATTGATTCCGACATTTCTTACGAACGAAAATTGTTCGACGACGACGTAGGCCCTCTTAACTGAAAGGAAATTCGCCCTCAATATTTTCCTCTTGCATTTACCTTTGCCAATAGATTGGCTCTTGGTAATCATTGATCGATCTTCCGTGGCTATCATCATTAACGCGATATTTATTAGTTACCGTAAAAATCGCCAAACATTTTACAAAGTTAATACCTGCCATGTTAAAGGTCTTAATTCAAAACGTAATAATGATTTATTAATGGTGGATATCAAACCAGCCTCTGCACAACATCCAATCCACTTGGGGCATGTCCTTTGTTTCTTATTTGGGTTTTCATCCGTAATCGCTACTAAAAAGGGATGAGCCAGCCTGATACCTTCAGCTAAGCCATGTTATGAATCTTCAAATTGGCTACTATGTTGAACCTTCTGTCAATGCGAGAGGAATCATGGCCACAAGTTACCTCGCCGGCCCATTGCGTGTAGGTATAGAATAGCTATATGACGGCTTATAGTCTGTATATATTTTTTTGTTTTAGCACCTCTCCAGTCGCGTGTCTTCGTGACGATACCCCGGTTCAGCGAGGGTCGGCCGATCACCCTAGGCACGGTGGACGCCCAGGGCAGGATCAACGCGTACCCTGACTACTCATGGCACGATAACCAAGGGCAAAACTGCGCCGGGATGACTTCGGTGTTTAGAGTGGCTGTACGTATGACTGTTTCATAAGACAAATAGGCCGAATACGCCGAGTACAAGCATCACAAAAAGTTTTACATCACTTTTTATTTTGAAATAGATTAGAACGAAAATGAACCGCTAAGTGAAAAGTGTTGTGATTGCAATAATTCGTTGAATAGTGTTGTTGTTATGTAGGCGAGGTAACAATAAATGCATAAATTACTTTATATTACGGAAACCAAATTAAAAGCTTTGAATGATTAAATCGTATCGTAACACGTGTAAATTTTAGGAATGTTTAAAAATAGAACTATAAGTAATTAAACGCCTACCGCAAGAATCTTGTTCAAACATTATTTATACTATTTGCTTGCGTACTCGTCAAACATGTTTTGAGGTAAAGGGTAAGATAAAGTTTTAGCAGTATTATTATAACATTTGCTAAATGAGCCTCCGACAGAAAACAGGATTTTTTACACATTACGTAGAAAGGCAAAGTTAGTTAGCCATGTATTGTGTAACCTATCTATTTCATGGGAATTTAATTTGAATTAATTCATTTCTCTTAAATATGTACCTATTACAGCTATACATGAATCTATACTATAGCCGTTGGCATCGCTCGTAGGAACTCGTACAAATCTAGTTCGTAATTCATATGGGGTTCGTACAAACGTGGCTCAGTTAGAACATAAATAAATATCCTGATCCCAAACTAAGCAGAGCTTGTACTATGGAAACCAGATAACTGATATTACTTAAATTTTGAATTGCATAAATCAGCACCCTTGTTCAGTTTATGAAATTATTTCCATACCTACTGTCGCAGATTTTGTGTAGGGTACCTTGATTTAATTAAAATAATATACACTAGACCTTATACCATAACATTTCCCTGTGTAACAACGCGAGCGAGAATTGACGCTCAAGTCTTACCACGAATGCATTTTAGACAAATGACGTGAACATCTAAATTTGGGCAAACAATATGAATACAAGTCACGATTAGCACATGTACCTATATTGTATGTAACAAGTAGAGTTGACTCTACATTCACTTTACGAACGTGACGTGAACACGCAAAGATTCACGAATATCGTCCTCCATCGACATACGTTCATTGTAACGTAAATACCATGGACCAATTACTAAGGGGACTGGCCCTAAGTAACTCGGCCGAGTGGTCGGCCTAGTACTAACATCGACATAAAACGAAGCGAGTAGTTCAACTATTTACCGGTAGATAGAACAATGAAAATGAAAAAACAATGACCACGTTTTTTTTCATACATATATCTAATAAGGGCACCTCTTTCTTAAGTCTTTACTCTGTGGTAAATACTGACAATGGCCGACATCATGTCGACAATTCGATATGTGGTTGGCAAGGAGTGCGCCGTCGCGTCGGTAACCTGGATAAATGTCACTTTTGCTGTACATAGTAAATTGCCCCATCGCCGTACAAGTTTTACTTAAATAGCTATTCAAGAACGAATTTTTAGATTTTTACGGCTTAGCAAAAAATACCGTAACGAATAGTTTCATTATATCCGTATGGAACCTGTCAATGAAAGTTAGGCTGCAGGTAATATGTCAAGGATTTTATTTGTTGCGAATTTATTTAATTTGAATTTCAAATTATTCAATCTCAGGGTGGAGTTCAAAGCTAGATGCGCGGTGAACTCAGAGGAATGAGGAAACTAAAGTATGGATTGGCCAACCTTTCAGAGTTGTTAGAACCGCCTGTCAGAGTTGATAAGGTCTCTGACATGGCTTAACGACTGCTGATAGTAACTGGGACCCACCTTTTACGCGCCGTCCAAAGAACGGCGATGCTCATTTCCAAATAGCATTTAATGGTCATCCATCTCCTTTGTCCATCTCTGACTGACCATTCCAAGCATTGTTTCATCTTCTTCAACCTCCGATTGGTTACCGATCAGTGATTGCATCTGGCTATGAGCGCCTCAATTTATTCGATGGTTACCACGAAAATTTTAGTTATACCTGTTAATTATCTAGAAAGATTATTTTATATAAGTATCCTATAAAAATCATGATATTAATTGGTTGAATATTTTTTCAGATAGATGAATGTCAACGCTTATGGGTGCTAGATACCGGCAAGATCGATGATGAGCAGAAGTGCCCTCCGCAGATCCTGGCCTTCGACCTCGCTACTGACCAGCTGATATACCGGCACATCGTCAAAAACTCCAGCTATAACCGAGATTCACTATATATTAACCCTGTAAGTAAACCTTTTATTTGGCGCAATTTCAAGCCACTCCTACAAATCTGCGGTAGCTTGAGAGCAACAAAAATCAATAGATTGTCTTATGTTTTTATGCACCGACGTGTTAGTATGCCACTTAATTTTGACTTCGGGATGCATAGACATAATGTCATACCATGAGCCATGAGTATGCGAGGCATCTGGACGCACCAAATGACATATAATCGGTCTAATGAAACATTATTATGTACCCACTGAGAAAAAAAATTACGACAACAAAATGGTTTTTGTAGTTCCTAGTAGTCTTTTTAGTATGTATTACTAAACGTTTTGTATTTACAGCAAATATTTTATAAATGTGAGACATTACATAAAACATTTGATGTAAAGACAAAACGTTTAGTAAAAAATATTGAAAACACTACTAGGAATTACAAAAACCAATTTGTTGTCGTAAAATTTTTCTCAGTGCCTATCGACTTTAACGTGATTTTCCTGTATTGTGAACACGCGCAAGATCGGGCAGGTATGATTAGAATTAAGTTTAATTTGTTTTCGAGTTCTGTTTTTATATAGTCCCTCAATGCGTAATTGACACCTGTAATTAGCGGAAACCCATAATCTTTGTTGTGTATCTTTGTATTGTTTTTTATTGACGTAAATAATAATGATGTTATGGAAAAACGCTCTGGCTGGTAATGTCCCTCGCTTGAAGATTAGATATAGGCTCACCCCTTATGATATTAGGACTATCGAATAAATGTGGATGCACACATTGCAGTGCAACTTTGCCTACCCTTTCAAAGCATACGGGCGTGATGGTAATAATTAAAATCTATGAAGTAGTCCGAGAAGTAACACCACCAAACGTGATTTGGTGCGTCCAGATGCCATGCATGCTTTGCCCGAGTACTCATTTTATGACTTTATGTCTATACCTATGTTCTCACGGCAAAACTGCTCTGGCGCGGCATGCGCCTGATGTAAACGCAGCCATTGCAAAGAGTACAAAAGTAGAGTCAAGAATAACAATAAATCCAAGTATGACATCAAGTGATGACCGGTTTCCATAATTTCGTAATTCATCTGACCTTTTATAATGACGATAAACAAATAAGAAAACATCTGAATCTAACAGGTATGGACGTCAATGAAAATGACTGGATAGTTCGTAGCTATAATTTCTAACATACAAGGGGGTAATATTTATATAAAAATATAAATGTATGTCCCTATAGTCTGATTATTATTATTATTATTTTTTTTTATAGGACTTCGGTGGCAAAAAAGCGTACGGCCCGCCTGATGTTAAGCAGTTACCGTAGCCTATAGATGCTTACAATACCAAAGGTATTGCTCGCACATTGCCGACCTGAAGGGGAGTGGGATGGAGGGAGGGGGAGGAGGGGTGGGCTTACGGCTCTCTCACTCATCGTACGAAACGCAGCTGTAATAGCTGCTTTACGCCGATCTTCTGTGAGAGGGTGGTACTACCCCGGTCGAGCCAGCCCGTTTATGAGCTGCAGTCAATTGGCTACAGCTTGGCTCTACCACCTTGCCACTGCCAAGCAAATGCCACTGTTCTATGAATTTGAACCTTATTTGTTCTATTTATATCGAAAAGTGACATAAGCACCTGTCAGTTTACTTCGTCTAATTAAAAATGAGACTATAGTAATAAGCGGACTGGAACATATATCATGAACGCACAAATTTTCGCGTTATCGCGATGGGTGCAGCCGACCCTATAGAAAACATACGGTTCTAATTGAGAAACCAAAGTCAAAGTCAAGTCAAAGTCAAAGCGTTTATTTTGTTTAAGCCTACGGGGGCACTTACAAAAAGTCATTTTACATTTTTTCCTTAAATTCTACCGCCGGATCGGAAACGCGACCTCGACTGAGAAGATCCGGCAAGAAACTCAGCGGGCTTGTCTTTTGTTACATTGTTTGGTTTTTTAAATCGCCAACCGGGCTAAGCGGCCCAAAAAATTAACTAAACAGTAAAAGAAAGGTCTGTTATTACATTGTCATTGCAGTCTTTATCAGGTGCATGCCCGAGCACTCAGTTTTGACGTTGAAACGTATAGACACAATGTCATAATATGAGTGCTCGGCTGAGGCATGCGCGGCATATGGACACACGTATTGACCGTTCTGTGGATCTTTTTTTAATCTAAGGGGTCCCCCGACTACAATGGCGGCGTCTTCATCAGGCGCATGCCTCGCGCGAGCACTCACTTTTGACGTCGGAACGCATAGACGTAATGTCATAATATGAGTGCTCGGGTGAGGCATGCGCGCCATATGGACACATCTAATGACAATTTAATAATACAACTAGTCACTTTTTAGTTAATTTTTTGGCAGGGCAGTCGTGTTTTTTAATTTGTCAGACTTACAGGTTACTGACTAACGACGGTCAAAGATCTTAGAATGATACCCAGCTTAACGTGTCCTCCGAAGCACCGGAGGTCAGTCTATTAAAATTAACTAACAACGATATTTTCCTCAGGTCGTAGACGTCCGCCCCCGCGGGCCTAATGACTGCGCCGATACGTTCGTCTACGCCGCCGATGTGACCGACTACGGGCTGCTAGTGCTCGACGTGCTACGGGACAGGTCGTGGCGCGTCACGCACAGGTTCTTCTACCCCTACCCTACCAGAGGCAACTTTACCATCGATGGTATGAACTACCAACTATACTCTAATTTATATTCAAATGCCACTTCAGACACACTTCACTTGTTGCTGGTAAATGTAATGTAATGTAACGTCACGACTTTTATCCCCATTCGGGGGTAGCCAGAGGCTTGAGTGGCCATACACCACCACATTGTGGAGGTATTAACCAACACAAAGCCCATGTTTCACTAGATAGTCAGAACTCAGAACCCAACGTGACAGGTGGTGAGCCTTGTCGCCGTGTATACAGGAACTGACTATTACCTAATCCCGAGGGATAGGTGGGTTTTCTCACGATGTTTTCCCTCACCGTTTGTTGCTGGTAGAAAGTTGAAGTGTCGCAGTTACTATCCCAAAACTAAAACCTCTGTCAGCGTAATACAAATACCTTTATAAAACGCATACATGCCTATTTTTTTTTTTTTTTTTTTTTTTATTTATTTATCATTTAAACACATGTTATATCGAAAAAGTACATAACATACAAAAAACCACTGAGGTTTAAAAATGATGTTATAATATTCTAAATCAAGAATAATAGTTCAGGATAGGTTGCCAACGAAGGTAAGTAGGCATATAGTATAATGTGTAGGTGTAACAATTAATAGTTTTTTTTTTTTATGGAACTAGTTAAACGCATTTACTTAACATACCATGGTGCTTAAGAAATGTTCTTTTAATTTTCTTTTAATATTGTTGGGTGTAATGGAATCGCGTAAGGTAGGAGGTAGATCGTTAATAAGTCGAGGAATCAAAATGAGGTAGTCCGCTTACCGTACACATTGGTCGCTCGAGTTGTACAGAGCTTGTTTCGAGCGGCGGCCCTCGTGAATAATTGAATTTGTAGATAGTGAATTGATTTGTAGATAGTGAATTGATTTGTAGTGAATTTGTAGATATGGGGAGCATGAGCCCTAAGGAACTACTGTGTTAGTGCGATAAAAAGTAACAGTAGTTCCCAAAGAATATACAATCACTACGTTCTGTAGTTTGTAGGTATTAAAGGAACTATTGCGAATAATTCTTTTAAATAGCTCTTCACTATAATTTGGTGTATGTTTCAAATCCAAACACCTGCAATGCATTTCTGAAGCATTTCGTAGAATTTGTAATGTCGTTAGGTATTAAAACTTTACGAATGTATTCCAGGCGAAAGCTTTGAACTTATGGATGGAGTGCTGGGCTTGGCTTTGTCACCTTACCAGGCTGGCCGGGACCGCTACTTGTACTTCCACGCGTTGGCATCTACCACCGAGAACGTGGTCAATACGAGGGTGTTAAGAAACGAATCACAACTCCACGACTCTACCCTTGAATCGAATGCTATTCATGTAAGGAATATTTTTAAGGACCTTATGGCGGTTTGCGAGCACCTTGCGAGCGAGATTCCTGATCAACGCGCTGGGTGCGAGTGCGCGCCGGCAATATCGTCTGGTCTCACTCGCACTCATACTGTTCCGCTCGGAAACGCAAATAGCTAGTGGGAATAGACCACAAAACTAGGTATTAGTCAACAGTGATAGCTGATTGGTTAAGCACACGTCCAACGTGCTATTCCAGGGTTTAATCCTCAGCTCGCACCTGTGGATTTTTTTAAGTGCGAATTAGTTCAATTTCCTGATCACTTGTTTACGACGGAGGAAAACATTGTGTGGAAACCGACATGGCTTAGAAAATCTAATCTATTTTACTCAGGAGTGGGATAATAAAATGGCTAATTATTGTTATTAAAACTATTTAGTCCGACCAGAATGGAGTGCTTTGGCCATATGATACTAGAGTGAGAAATGAAACATGAATTTTAAATTTATTTTTTCAGCTGTTCCCTAATGAACGTCCTTCCCAATCAGCTGCTGAGGCGATGGACCGCAACGGCATCCTGTACTTCGGTCTCATGAACCCTCCAAGCGTGTGGTGTTGGAACTCCGCCACGGAATTCATCGAACACAACTTCCACCCTGTCGCCATCGACCAGGAGACGCTACAATTCGCAAGTGGCATTAAAATAGTCACCAACCTGAATGGTGAAGAAGAACTGTGGGTTCTCACGTCTAGTTTCCAAAGAGTAATGACTGCAACGATCAGCTCAAGTAGAGTAAACTACAGGATTCACGCTGAGCGGCTCTCCGTGATCATGGCCAAATCACCATGCAGGAATTCCCCAAATGGTCGAAGGCCAGGCTACCATTCCAACCTCGTAGAGCCGTCGGGTTAGGATCGTATGCATCGACAGCACAGGTATGGCGCTGCACCGTCGCACGAGAAATAAGTGCCATGTCTGATCGTTTGCTTAGAGGGTGGCATTACTGGCCATAATATTGTATATTGATAGTTAATATCCGCATCGTTATTGTTTAATTAACTTAATAATAAGACTTGTTTTGTTTTACGCCATAGTTTATTTCAACAATTGCAAAGGGGTCTGCTTAGCTTTATGCATTTAACGTGTGAACTATACAAACTGGTATATAAGTATAATTACTAGTTTTTACCTCCCAATAAGTACATAAAGAATTATGTAATTTTATTTTATTAATAATAACTAAGTTCTGCGAAAATACCTAAAATAAATAAGAATATAAAGATCTTAATGATTTTGACTTTATTTATTTGCAGACATAGATTATTATATTGAATGTACAGAACATTTGTCGACTCAACTATTAAACGGCTTGCTTTAATATTTCAGTATACATTTGAATTTTCCTGGCAATGCTCAAATCTATGTGTTTATCCTCGATGCCAACAATCATTCCGCCTATAATTGAAGGATCTACTTTCTCAGTCAGCTGTATTTTTTTATCGCCTTTAATTAAATTCTTCAATGCATCCATTAGGGCATTGCGATTGCTTTCATCAAGTGGTTTAGCTGTGATCACCTCGCATAGCGCCTCATTCCTATGTGCCACCATCACAGCGAGAAACATATTAATAATTTTTCTAAGCATCTTTAAACGCCCATTCTCGGCTACCAGGGCGAGGAAATTACTTGCGGCATCTGGCATACCTACAGTTAAAATAAAGTTATAAGAGACAGGGCTGTTCGAACTAAGGAGAAGAACGGTAAATCCTATGGCAGTTATAAAAGCTAGCTTTAATCGGTGTTCAAAAATGGAAATATTTACAGCTCACACAGCGTTTTAAAAAAATAAAACGTCTAACTACCCACACCAATTGTGGGTCATAGAAAATTCACAATACAACTGAAAAACTACTTTCTGCATAGTTATTAACCATTGGTACTACACCAAATGAAGATTTACTTAATAAGATATATCAGTGAATTTACCAGCTGCCTTGGCGACTTCTTGCATTAACTTAGCCTTGTCAGCTCTAGATATTATACTGGTCTCTATGAAGTCCACTACTTTGGGTTTAACAAGTTCTTTTTGTAATGATCGCAGACTTTTCTCCACTTCATCTATTTGGTTCATTTGCAGAGATGCACTATAAAGAGCTGTTACGTATCGCCCTTCTACACCTAAATCAAGTAACAACTGGTCTTAGTACTGGTGAACTTTATAGCAAAACAAGCTTTTATACCTATTTCTGTAGATAGGTGTTATGTGTACCTACAATAAAACACACCTAGCCTGTTTTCATAAAGGTCCCCTCTTCATAAATCATCCAGGAGCATCATTCCTGATGGGTAACAGTGATTGAAATATGCTTTCATCTTCTTATAAAAGTAAATAATAACAACTCACCAAAAACTGAAATGGGTGGTTTTTTGGATTGAGCAACTTGACACATTTGCCTTGCAAATATGCGAAACATTCTCGATAGAATAATATGATCTATTGGAAAAAAAACTTCAGGGTTTTCTTTCCGTAAATTTATAACAGGTACCAAAACGTCATACTGACAAATACCGTAATAAGGAAATTAATCAAAAAATAATGTTAAAACAAGGTCAGTTTTGATAACAAAGAGGTTACATTAAAACATCATATTGGAATGCTTGATCCGTTTCAAGTAACGCTCTCACGTACACTACCAGGGAGCCGACAGCCATCGCTGAAGTTAAGGAATTGCAGGAACCGCCTTCAGATGTAGCCGCCTTTTTTATGCGATATTCTTCCTAAACATATGACATGAACATTTCATTAAATGGAAGGTGCACACGCGTATTGTTTTAATTCAAAAGTCAACAACCACTCGCGTTACAGGGGATTTATGGCAATTGATTAAATTTGTTTTCACCAAGCTAGTCTCCGTCGTTGTATAAGGTAGGATGTAGTTACATCACCTTAAAATATTGCAAGTAAGCAAATCTTTTAACTGAAATAACATTTTTGCTGGTATAGTACCTAATGTATTGTAAATCACTAATTGAGATAAATATAATTACTTCTCTGTCTTTCTGGGCGGTCGTAGTGCTGGGACCAACAAAGCCGGTGAGTTTCATGAAGGGCTGGCGGTCATCAGAGTAGCAGCCCTTAGGCTCCTGCCACGACACGATCTTGTTCATCCATCGTGGCTTTATGAACTCGCCGTATCCTTGCAACGCGCAATACATTACTGAAAGAAAAATTGCTTGAATTTTCAAATCTCAATAAAATCTAATATACAATCATTTGAGATGAATGAAGGCACCTTCGCTCTTAAACTCTCCGAATAATGTTGACCGCAAATCCATTAAAATTGCAAGGGGATAACCTAGTAGGTTTAAAAAAATCTAGTATTGTACAAGGTTCAAGGTAATTACTCAATAATTCTTTCATGGTTAAGAAGATAAAAGACAGGCACAACTATTTCGGTCATTTACAAGTTACAACTCTCAAGAGCATATTCTTAAATCCATTTGTCAATTCTTTAATAGAGCTGACTCTCTTACTCAATATTCAAACAATACCTGAAAGCCTTGGACACTTGCAAAATAAAATCATACTTCGTCAAATGTAAGAAACCTATTAATTTCTTACTTTGCTGCATGAACAACGTGCGGGTTCCGGCGGGATGGTCCCAAGCTTCCAAAGACTTTGCCTCCTTATATACTTGGATGCAAAGTTTGTATATGTGCGAAGGGATGTCCAGGGCGTCCATACAATCGAAGAGATGGGCTAAACC
This sequence comes from Drymonia ruficornis, assembly GCA_947859195.1. NCBI lineage: Eukaryota > Metazoa > Arthropoda > Insecta > Lepidoptera > Notodontidae > Drymonia > Drymonia ruficornis. The sequence continues at coordinate 7,339,907 of OX401914.1, forward strand.
AGCGGCTCTTACACGAGTCATTTGTTGGAAAGCGAGTCCCGACCCCTTTATAATTTGTGCCGAACATTCAGACGATAGTTCGCAGGCTCCATCTGTGTTCGTGGTCTGCGATTCCATCACCGACACCAACAACTGCATCGTACACGCATCTGTAACACCGCACTTGAAATTGGATCTGGGTCAGCAGGCTTTCACCTCATTTCAATGTTGGCAGATTAATTTCAATCAGCGCCACGTAGCGGCCGCGAGAGGAATTAAAAAAGTCGGCCTTCGAAGAAGTCAGCCGTGTCGAAAATCGCGTTACAGTAGTACCGCCAAAGTCAGTGCGAAATAGAAACCTATTCATAAGATAATATCCATAATAATTTTGGGAAATTGTAATCTATTTTGGTTAATATTACTTATATTGCGTTATTTTCTTGGAAAAAATAATTCCAAACTATTTATTTTTGTCTAACGGTAAATCTGCACCACTTCATGATCTGCATGATCTAGCTGCGCCATCTGGCGACAAATTACAGAGACTTCTTACTTATGTAATGGGATTTTGGTTTTATAATAATTTGATTTAGCGACCTGCTGCCTTCCTGGTGGGCATTTTGTTCCGAGCTTCCTGCACGTACTGCTCGAAGGTAAACCGGTAAGGCTTCTGCGTGCCCATGGTCCCGAGGGTGATCGGCTCCATCAGAGTAGACAGCACGTCCATGTTTTGAAATATTGCTTTCGCCACTAAAACAAAAAATGAAATTCCAAAAATGCAACCTGGGTTAATCTCGCATAATTTATCATAAGATGCAGGCTGCCACTAAATTTAATGGTGCGACCCTTTCGGCCGCCTAGACTTCTGTTTCTGCTTGCATAGGTAGATTTAGCTTAACAATTACGATCCTAATTCTGTAGATCTATGTTTACCCTAAAACTGAACAAATGAAAAACCTTTTTTGCTAAACACAAAAAGTCGGTACACTCAATAAGTTGCAATAATCTACAAATTGCCCATAAGATTCAATCGATCAATCTTGATTTAACATGGAAGCACTACAATTGAAAAGTGAAACGCGAAATGATTCCAGTGTCTGCCGATATTAACCATAATAGCTGTGCTCTGCTGGAATCTTAAATTAATATCTATCGCATAATCTAACGTGAAAGTTATTACGGCTGAGAATTACTATTCTGTGGTAGTTTTATTGTTTAGTTACATCTTATACCCGTGCTTCTTTTGCTAGGATTTCCATAATTATAGGTTGCCTTTGGATATTTTCTTTTAGATCACACAGAGTTGAAAATACTTTTGAGAAAATCCGAGCAACGGCGACCATAGTCTGGAAGATAAATAAACCTAAAACGTAAGATGTTCCAAATTAGGTACATGTAATCTACACTAATATTATAAAGAGAAAAGATTTGTATGTATGTTTGTATGGCTGTTTGTAATGATCAAACTAAAAAACTACTGGACCGTTTACAAAAATTATTTCACCATTAGAATGCTACATTAACCCTGAGTAACATAGGCTATATTTTTTGGGATCTGGGATATCCGGGATACGGGATCCGGGATATCCGGGCTACGGGATCCAGCAAACGGGATCCGGGATCCGGTAAAAACGGGAAAAGGGATCCGAGATACGGGATCCGGGATCAAAGATCTTTTTTTTTAAATTTAAATTCTACGCGGACGAAGTCGCGGGGAAAAGCTAGTACATACTACTTAATTTGACAATCTTTTGGCGCACTGGTGCAAGCATAGACCGCTCGGCTCACTGCATCGGGTGGTTGCGGGTTTAATTTCCCGTCAGAGGCACCTTTTCGTTATCTGCCCTGTTTGTCACTGAGACCGCACTGGGATCGAATAAAGGGCCTCCGCAGACTAGCTACTTTTAGGGTGCGTTTCGATTGAAGCGGAGCGGGGCGGAGCGGGGCCGAGCGGACCGTGAATTGGCCAATCACAGTGCTCGAAATCTCCACTCCGCACCAGTGGAAACAGTGTAAGCGGGGCGGAGCGGAGATGAGTGGACTTTCGAATAAAACAAATGAACACGCGGCCCCGAGCCGGACAGAGCGGAGTCGAGCAGGCTGTGGTGCCGAGTGGTGGGCACGAAGCGGAGCGGAGCGGAGTTTAGCGGGGCGGGGCGGGGCTGGGCGGAGCGGAGTGGAGCTGGGCTGGGCGGAGCGGAGATGAGTGGACTTTCGAATAAAACAAATGACCACGCGGCCTCTAGCCGGACAGAGCGGAGTCGAGCAGGTTGTGGTGCCGAGTGGTAGGCACGAAGCGGAGCGGAGCTGGGCGGAGCGGAGCTGAGCTGAGCGGAGCTGAGCGCAGCTGAGCGGAACTGAGCTGAGCTGAGCGGAGCTGAGCGGAGCTGAGCATGCTGTGGTGCCGAGTGGTGGGCACGAAGCAGAGCGGAGCGGAGCGGAGAGGAGCGGAGCGGAGAGGAGCGGAGCTGAGCGGACTTTCGAGTACAATATATGAACACGTGGCCCCGCTCCACCCCGCTCCGCTTCAATGGAAACATTTGCCACTTCTCACTGCTATTCTCCGCCCAACACCGCTCCGCTCCACCCCGCTCAACCCCGCTCCGCCCCGCTCCACTTCAATGAAAACATTTGCCACTTTTCACTGCTCTTCTCCGCTCCACTCCGCCCAGCTCCGTCCCGCTCCGCCCCGCTCCGCTCCGCCCCGCACCGCTTCAATGGAAACAGTTGCCACTTTTCACTGCTCTTCTCCGCCCCGCTCCGCCCCGCTCCGCTTCAATGGAAACGCAGCCTTAGCATAGGCGATCGGAGATTTTGATGCCGCGTCTCGCTCGTTCGCGCTCGAAGAAACGCGACGCAGCATCGATACGTCACAAAATCGCCGGTCGCCGATGCTAAAAGTAGCTAGTCTGCGGAGGCCCAAACGTTGCTTATTTTGATGTTACTTAGATTTTAGATTGTGTGTAGGTGAACCAGATCATATAGTAGATCGCTTCAAAATAATCAAGCGCAATTATATTTCAGCACCTTCAATTACGAGGCCACACGATGCATTATCAATCGCATTTTATTGACTTCTTATTGGGAATGATTGATGGATTGAGGCGCTGCGTGTCAGTTACACAACATAGAATTAATAACTTTGAACCTACTTTAAGACGATACAAGAAAAAAATGAATTTTAGTTTCGGGGTGTGGCTAGCGTCGCGTGAGCTGCCGAAGGATATATCCCTCTCGCTTAGCTAGGACAGAACAGCTATGGAGTAGACTATAGTATAGTTATTTTTTGAAGGAACAATATTGTTTAATTCGTACAATTAAAATAATATGTCCCAGTGCACCTTTTAAAGTAGATGAAATGGATGAAAATATTCAAATATATTTTTTTCGTTTTATATGGGATTTTTATGTCGAGTGTATTTGAAAAAAATAATTTAATTTCTATGTTGTTTTTATTGCTGAAGACAAAGTAAGTCAAAAGAAGACAAACGATACCTACAATATGCTGATAGATACGTATAACAATATTTCGATCGTATAATAGCCTATAACCAGCGGACGATCCAGACGCGTCCAACGATATCTCATTAGTCAAATTATTATGATAAAAATAGTTTGGACGTTATACGGGAGCAGATGAACATACATACATATCGGTCAAAATCATAACCCTCCGCCCACCGTAGTCGGGTAAAAATGTACATACTCTGTGTCAGTGACTGACTGCCGGATATGAGTATCTTTTTCATGTTTCGTAGGCAAAGGAATACTTTGGTACTTAACTTCGATGCCGATCATGAAGTCATCAGCGGTGTCATAATATTTATTTTAACCATATTTAATTTATTTTTTAATTTAATTTTCAGTTTTTATTAATTTTATTGATTTAACCATGCATTTATTTCTTGTTTATCTTTTTATCTTTATTTTTTTATCTATCAAAATCACCCTTAGACTGGTTACCGCCACAGGTGACAAGAGGGCTGGCTCTTTCCTTGCTCAAAAAATTCGCTTGACAACAGGAACAGCTTGAATACAGGGAGGACATGCAGCCAGTATCCCACGCGGACGGTATTTGTTTAATTAGGGGTAGGTTTTTATTTTATTGTATTTTATTTTAATTTATGTTATATTATATTGTATTTTAATGATAAAACATGAAAAATAAAAAATATTTTTTTATTTTTTTTAATTTAATTTTACTTTTATTTATTGTTTTATATTTATTGTGAAATTATAATAATTTTAATAATCAATATTGGACTATGTCTGAAACAAATACATTGAATTGAATAATTTAAATACAAAAATTATCACATTAACTCGTTAAATCACGGTTTACACCCGCTAGAACGAAAAAGATCCTAACATGGTAGGTAGGACCTGAGGGTTGGCCAGTTAATTACTTAAAATACACTATATTTATTTCAAGAAAACATTCATAAGATCTGAAGGCGTCGGACTCGCACATAAAGGGTTCCGTTCCAAGTTTGAGACTTGATATTTATTTTTAAATGTTATTATATTTTTAGTATTTGTTCTGCACCGGCAACAGAAATACACATTCAGTGAAAATTTCAACTCTCTACCTGTTACGGTTCGTGAGATACAGCCCGCGCTGACAGACGGACAGACAGACAGACGGACAGCGTAGGCCTAGTAATAGGGTCCCGTTAGCACCCTTTGGAACCCTAAAAAGTAGCCTATGTTCTCCGCCAAGACCCAGTCTATCTCCATACCAAAATTCATCAACATTGGTTCAGCGGTTTAGCCGTGAAAAGGTAACAGACAGAGTTACTTTCGTTTATAATATAATAGATTGAATAGGACGGACAAACATTTTCCTATCCATATCTGTAATGTTATTTTTTACGATAATTTATTGATGTATGATATATTTATTACTTGCCCATCCATACCTACAACAAACGCAATAAAGCGACTCCATTGTTTTGACAAGCAATGTATTCCCACTGTCGGCCCAAGACCATGCTGCAAGTATATAACAGTAAGCGAAATAGGGAGTTTTTACAGAAATGACACGAATAACTATGAAATGACAAGAGATGACACAAAATGACAAGAGATGAAAAGAAATTACACAAGACAAGGAAAAGCAAACGAAAATCACGCTGCAGTGCAGGTCGTAGGTTCGATTCCTGCCCAGGACATGCATTTGTGTGCATGAACATGTCCGCATGTCCCGAGTCTAGGTGTAATTAAGTGTATATTTAGTTTGTATTTACAAACAAAAAGTAGTATATGTAGTAATATCAGTTATCTGGTTTCCATAGTACAAGCTCTGCTTAGTTTGGGATCAGGTAGTCATGTGTAAAAGAATTTCCAAGGATATTTATTTATTTATCATAGGCGTCGGCGGACTGTAAATACTGTACTGTACCTGTAATGTGGCACGACCGTAATATTTTTTCGTAATATTTTTTAAAAAATCCTTCACAGGTCCGACGTCGAACAAGTCCGAGCGGACACTGACAATACAAAGTTAGAGAGAGACATGGTTAGTTCAAGTACTTAAAATGTGAGATGGCGATATTGTGCGCGCGCTCGGAAATAAACAACGTGAGCGCCAAACCACATTTACTTGAATTAAAAAAAAACTACTTCATGAATTAAAATATGGTTGAAGGGTAGTTTAGATATCATTATTTGCTATGTTTTAGAAATAATTTCGTGATCTAAATCGTAAAAACATCGTGGTAGCAAGGAAAATTGTAAATAATTAGAGCTCATTTCATAAATTTTTTTTATCGAGAAAATTTCATCAAATCGTGATTTGGATTTAAAGATACTCAAGATAATATAGTCAAAAATCATACATCTAAATATAAGATTCCTAGTCCACATACTTACTTAAAGAAAAAGTAGAATAGAAAATCAACCAAATTTCGAACCCTCCTCTTAATCATAGAGCAAGTCTATTAATGACTCTACAATATGATGCAATATGTAAGGAATGGCCAGTGGTATTAAACTTTAGTTCTATCTTCTCTTATAAGATATCTATCTATAAGAAACTATAAAGGAACTTTATTTTTTTATTTAGTAGCTCAACCATGAAAGACCTATGATCGCTAGAACGATATTCGTTAGCGCCTACGTAAAATATATGTAGATAGCGCTTTGGCAATACAAATATTTTACGCAGTTAAGTACTAGCGACCGTAACCGTATATTAATTCGACTTGTGTTTTTATTTATTTCCTTTAACAATTGACAATCTATATATTCCTAGGTATTATATAAACACTGCAGAGTATTAAATTGGTGACACATCTAAACCTCAGTCGTGATCCAAACATGAACCAGGAAATATCGAATCGTATAGAACAGTTGCAACACCACATCGCGTAACCGACCGTGTTCAATTATGCCATTTACGTTTGTAGGCTTTAGTAGTATACCTACGCACAATATGTAGAGAGAATGTAGAGCGGACGAACGATCTTATATTGAACGATGAATTTATCCAGTTTTCTTTCAGTTTTTGAATTAAATACTAAAGTTTAGTTAATTATTGAACAAAGTTTTAACAGTTGCTAACAAGTGATCACACTGTTTTTTCTAATTGATTTAAAAGTAACGAGCCCTGGCCTATAATTAACTGCCTAGTATCATAAATACAGTTCAATGTTGTTATCCTTCAAATGTCGGTATTTTATGCCTAATGGAATATTACGAAACTCCCGTTGTTAATTTATTAGAGCTCTGCAACCATTAGACTCTCTCATTATCATTTCTCATGCGTGGGCAGTATAATATCTATGTAAGTCTATTAATGACCGTACAAGGCAATGCGATACAAAGGAATGACCAATTTTGTTAAAATTTTGCTGAACAAAGGAGCTTTACTATATAGTTTAGAACCGCTGGTCTAGACGGGAATGAAAGATATCATGCTGTGTCTGGGCAAGGCGACCCCATTACAGGCGTTGCATTCTGCCTAAGTTGCGAAAGAGAACGTGAACCGATCCTTACTTAAACTTTTAAAACAAGAATTATGTCTGTAATATACACACACTAGCGATTTTCTGTAAAGCAATTAATGGTAGGACACAATAGTCATATTTTTTTATTAAAACTTAATTTCGTGTCTGACTACTACGGTCCAAAGTCAATTGAAGTGTGTAGATAATGTACTCACATAGACTAAACGTGAGGTTCGCAAAAAGCCTAATGTAACTTAGGCAGAGAACGATAATTTATAAGATAGAACTTATTTCAGTCTGGTGTGTACTACCTTTTATAAAAACACTGGATTCATTAACATTGACACGAAAACGATAACTATATCCGGCATTTGATATCCTAATAATGGCTAAGTATATATGATTAACTTCTGCCAGCGACTTTGTCCACGCATAATTTTAAAAAAAAGTGGCCTATGTGCTATTCCAGACTATAATCTATCTCTGTGCCAAATTTCATCCAGATCCGTTCAGCCCTTCTGGCGTGATTGAGTAACAAACATCCATCCATCCATCCATCTAAACTTTCACATTTATAATATTAGTGGCATTACAAGAAAATTTGTAGAACATAAACGGCTACATCCCAAATAGATTGACTTTGCATGCGATTCTCGACCAAACACGAAATCCTACTAAATTAGAATAACATAGCACGTAAGATTAGATAAAGTTAACTGAAGTGATTCCACTGATTCTAATTACGAAATCCTATCCATTTTTGGTATCAATACCTATACTGAACAGCGGGGATTATAGCGACACTATGCAACATTGCAGCAATTCTGCAAAAGCAATTCATCTTCAAACCCTCCAGCAGAATCCGCTAAATTTCCAGGAAACGATCACGAATGGCGTTAAATGTGTGACTATTATACAGAAATTTAGCATAATTGCTATGGCTTCCTCAGAAAATAAAAAAAAATAACGGCATTGGCAATGTTGCATAGCGTTGCTATTAGCCCCCCAGTTCACTTACATAGTTCATTCAATTATAAAATACGTCTCCATTTAATGAGGACCTTATAGGATAAGCTATTTCGAAACGTTTTCGCCTTTCGCCAGATAATTTGTTTCAAAACTATCGAGCGTTTAAATTCAAAAAGCGTGGATCAAACCCATTCCACATGCATTTCAATTAACAAAAACGTGATTCAACGTGTTGCCCTACAATCGGTGACATTGACCTCATGAGCTTGATGTCCAAAATGTTCCTTTTTAACTCATATTAATTAATTTGTCACCAAATAAGTCTAAAAATAATTTGACAAGATTAAATATTTATATTCTAACCCACAGATTTATAGAAAGCTGTTATGTGATGGACTTACACTGGGATCACAAATCACATTTGTTCCTAGAAATGCTTTGTAAAACCTTTATTAACTGGAGGAGCAGGAGGAGCTTTAATAATGGAGCAATCCCCCGTCCCGGACCACTGTCCCTAGATCTTAAACGACATACAAACCATATTCATAGTCTTTACTCCGGTACACCAAACTAGAGAGGACTGTGTTGTTTCTAATACGATCCATGCGCCTCGTGATGTTCTGCAGATTCTCCTTCAGCTTTGGCGGCACCGACTTGTCTAGTTCGTTGATAGTGTACTCCAATTGACCTGAATGGAACACGTATTTCTATAATATCGAACCTATAAAGCCAAGCCAATAGGTGCGGCCACATACCAAGCTGGGCGCCTGAGCGATCAGTTTTAACCAGTAATATATTGACATAGACACAACGCCATATGGTTGCTTGGGTGCGGTTTCTTGGTAGTTTAGGTACATGTGGACATGCCTAACGATACTGTACAGAAAGGGGACGGAAAAACCGATTACCTACGTAAAAATAATGTCACCTTCATTGCAAACATTGTGATTTTTTTGTACCTACTAAATATGGCTTCGTGCCTGTAAAATGGCTAGTTCACTAATAATGCTTGCTAAAGTGTCTACCTCAATTAAATTTAATAAGCGGTTTAGACACTGAAAAGATTTGCGGTGTGAAAATTATAGCCGCATCAACCTAAAGTAGTTTTTTGCTTATTAGATTGAAATATAATTTTCTTTTTAACTAAAGAATATTGCATACCTCTAGCGACTCCCAGGGCAATGTACCACTCCGGGTCTTTCGAAGGTTTCCTTTCATAGTAGTCCAGCAGTCTGTCCAACGTTATAGATATTCTGTAGACCTTCGGGACATTGTATATGAAGTCCTGCGTATCGAAGTACGGGTATATGCCAAGAGCGCTGCCGGTGACGGTAAACCACAAGGCGATATACTTTACGTACATTTTGTACAAAACTGACCGCTTTCGAGTGAAAACTAATGGCAATCGTAAAAACTATAAAGTGGCCACACGGTGACCACTGATTGGACCATTTGTTGGCGCTTGATTGTTGTTTTCTTATTTATCTTAGGTTTGTATTTACAGAAGTGAAACAATAGCGAATGCAACGGCCAATAAATATTTTCCTTCCTGCAACTTACTATTTTATAAAATAAAAATAGAAAGTGACACTTTTAATTACCGTTTATTAAACAGGTACCTATCACATAATTCAATCGGTTTTAGTTGTGAAACTAATTACCGTAGGTATAGTACGATGGCACAATAAGCTGTCATAACTTATATTATATGTCATAAATAAACTATTGCTCTATAAGTCGTATTTACGAAGTCATATGTCTGCTAATCTGTTAATCTACCCCACTTTGTCCGACTTAGGTAACGAAAGTATGCCTGTCTCCACTTCAGTTAGCTTGCCACTTGACCTATGTACCTTGTTAAATAACTCTTAACACCTTTACGTAACCCAATGAAATCAAAACTCATTCTACACATATATTGCAGTCAATAGAACCTTAATGAGGAATTCCAATGTGCTTAATGATGTGTAAATAATTTCTAAGCCATGTAGGCTGATGCCGTGAAGCACATTCATTTTATGAATGTCGTGATGCAGTAATTTGCCTGTTCAAACAGAAAATATTAACCCACTTATGAAATGTATCTATAAGCACAGATTCCCTATGAACATATTACGAGCAGCGCGAATTGGAGGCTATAAAGATTTTGTAACAGCAAAACGTTCTCTAAGGTTCGAGCTACTTCAATATGTTGATCCTCATTTATTGTTGTTACGCAAAGCGGAATGAAGAAGGTAAGTATTTATGTCCAAATCATGAAAGCTAAGTCGAGGGGGGCTAGAACATACTCTTATGGAAAGGGCGCAATCTCAGCACGCCGACAGACAAATTCAGGTGCCGTACTTGCGCTCACGTCTTTTTTGCGATGCAGAGATTTGTATCGGGACGGTCCTGCTATCTTTTTCTTTACTGTGTTAAATGCTTTTGTTGGAGTGAGAGGGTAGTTTTATAGTATTTTAATTGCTATTTTTCATGTTTGGTCAGCCATGGCTGTGTCGCATCAGTGGTTTATACAGTGGTCGCCGCCACCGGCGGTGTTCGCGGACATAACTAGTCAATATAACAATGTGAATCAGTGGAACGTTGATAAGCCTAAATGGAGTGACCCATCATTGGAAGTGCCTGAACATAGTGCTGACAATAATAGATATAATGATTACCAGGTTTACGAAAAACAAATAGAACATAATTATGATCTCGAGTCATCGGATAGGTCAAAAGCTAGTGGTGAGTTTATTTAGTTAAAAATTCATTTAAAAAAAATACTACTTACCAATGACATTACCAAGAAAGAGGGACACATATGACTGTCCAAAATAGTATTTCCTACTAACCGGAGTGCATGGTCACAGTACGACTCAGTCGTTTGCGGAAAAAATGATGAAAACATGGTATTGCCAATACGGCTCATCTTCTGGTGAATAACACACATCAAAATGCCTTGAATGACTGTCGAATTGCGAGTGCGATAACAGATGTGTAAATTTCTCTATATGTAGTGGTACGCTGAGTACAAGACTAGTGATTTCAATGTTCGGAGGTACCATATCTGTTAAAATAATACATCAATACTTACTTCTCGTATCCTCTGCTTTCTGCTCTGTTTGCTCTGCTTTCAACACCTAATCTGCTAGGATTTTTTCGAGAATTCGTATAATCGTTAAATAGAGAATTCAATATTAGGCTCCACGCCAGATTTCGCTTTCACGTTTACAGTTTACGCACTCCATCCTGCTACATAATTTAAATAAATTCAGAGGCGCAGTGAATCGCACCGTAAGCAAAATCTTACAAGTACAATGGTCATAGCATCGCTAGTAGGGGAATGTTATAGAAAATAATAAAGCTAGTAACTACAGTAGTAGATGCAGGGATTTAAATATTCTTATGTCCAGAAATAAAGATGCACGCGTTTAAAGCTTTGAGCGCCTGAGATTCGATGTTGTGTCTTATATCCGACACCATTAATGTTTTAGTTCCTAACGTGCATGCATTTTTGTGTTCACTTACACATTGAAATTAGTTTAGTAATAAACAAAATGTAACTGTTATTTGTCCTAATAAAATATATAAGATATGTGGACCATCGCGCACCATCTCACAGGTAAAATAGGCATTCACCTGAGCGTCCTTAAAATTATACACACCCACTACTAATTGTTCTAGTTGTGACATAGAATTTAGACAGGTTTAATTAGACGGGTAATGTATATGTAACAAGATGTAGACATTGCAGGTGCGCAACTAGCTTATTATGAAATGTAACATGCAAAAATATAGTTATATAAAACTGGCTACGGCTGCCCCAGTCCAGATCGAGTGCTCTTGCCCTTCAGGGTATGAAATGAACTACGAAAAAACTTAATTTTTAAACATTCAGGGCCAATTCTTGTGTAATACCATTTTCACGCATAACGAGTATACTAAAGTTTATTATTAAAAGCTTAATTTACTAATAATCTCATCATTTTATTCCTGAAATTATCATGTTTCAAATCGGACGATCACTGTATACCTACGCACCTATACCTATGGAATATCCGGATTATCGTTTATAGATCGATCGATTAATTATTACTTACAGTAGTTCTATTTATGCCTATCATAATTAGATACTTAGTTTAAGGTGGTAATAAAGTTTAAATTAGTTTAAACCTTGTGATTGACCAACAATTTTGTTCACCCAAATTAACTCTACATACAAACCAGTTTTGTTTTTATTTTGGAAATCCAAAAAAAGCTGAGCTTATCCATGCATTTATATATTGAACTCCGTCGCGTAAACACGGCACATGTTTCTCTTGAGCAATACATACAGCGGTGAAAGTATAGTCCATTAAACTTATCGGTTAACAAAACCATAGTCGATATCGAATATGCAATTGTAATTATAGTGCAACGCGCGTTTTTGCGCAGGTATTGTACCTACTTGGAATAAAAAAATATTAGGCATGCATTTTGCAAACCTTTTAATAGTTGGAGCGTTGATGTAAAGTGATCAAAAGATCTTTAAAATTTGTTGTGTAAGTTCAAAAAAAAGTCGGGAAGTACTGGGTGCTTAATATTGCAATAAAATCTAAAGTATTTTTCAGGTGTGATTTAAATTGGAGTGATGGCTTACAAAGTCTTCAGTAATTCAGTGTCAAATTACTAAGTAGGTACATATATTTTGATACATCAATCTTTATGTTATGTTTCGTGTAAGAAGTGCTTGGATCAAAAATATGTAGATTTTATTAGGCAATTTATTCGATTTGTATGAAATTACCTATTATGTAATAACAGATTTTATTTTGGCTATTCCTCTTCATTTATTTTAATTATAGTAGAAAACAAAACGTTTTCGAGAAATAAAAGATTAAGTACAATAGAAAGGGCACGCATAAAATCAATTGGTTTTGGTTAGCCAATGTCCGCGTTGTTAGGGGTAATACAGATGGGCGATTTGTATACAACCGACAGCCATCACAAATAATACTTTTAAAAATTGAAATTCAAATGTCTCTACCTACTGGTCACGTAGAGATCGGTCCGAACAGCGGGTACTCTTCTCACATTCATACAATAAAACATCGTACCTACTTAGATCTTTTCTGTGGACGTAACTTAACCGTTTAGTGTACATTCGGTTAGATTATTCTATTAAATTTAGTCAGCAATCTACAAATTAAGAACAAATTGTCGCTCGTCTGCACACTTGTTACAAAGTCGTGAAAAAGCCTCCTCTTTCTCAGGTGTCGACTTCCACCTGCACTAGAGCATAGCGATCCGGTCCATAGAGAACCGTTTACTATTTAAAAAAAAAACGTGACGGAATAAACATTGCATTGTACCTACTGTGAACCGATAAAATGAGTTTTAAGAGCGAGTGAGAATTCAATCTTCAACAGCGAGATTCATTTAGATTTTTGAATTGAATATCAATCCCATGCAACAATTTACAATAAAACTTACCGCCAAATTTATACAGGGTGAATTTGAAATCATGAGCATTAAACGGTAAATCTACACATGATTTAGAATATTTAGGAATATAAATCAACAAATCAATTGATAAAAAATTATTGCCCAGGTAAGGTATAACAGTTAACTGGTTTGCTTATTTGCTTACTCGAGCAATATTTTTTATCAATATTTATATATTTTATTTATTTTATTTATTTATTTGTTTTATTTATTTTCCCAAAATATTCTGAATCATGTGTGTAGTCATGGTTTAAAAGGATACCCATGATTTCAAATTCACGCTGTCGAGATTTTAGCCAGTTTATAATGGTTTTGAAAAGCATTTCTAGGAACACAATTGATTTGTAATGCCAGTGCAAGTCGATCATAACTTTCTATAAATTTTATTATTTGGGGTTTTACATCTGAAATGTAGTATCCAAAAGTATATTTCTTCTGCTATAGTACACATAATAATTATAATCCAGATTGACTGACTCATCAACGCAGTCGAAAATATTAGAGTTATAAATACGTTTGTGCTGAATTTGGATTTGAAAAATCAACCCCTTTGTCCACTTTGCCGTTTGTTTGTCGTACAACGCCGGAGTAGGCCGATGCACTAAATTCTAATAGGTAAGTAGGCCGCCAAAGTACCTACTACTCAGTTTCTTCTAGTTATTATCAACTTGGTAATGATTCTTATCTACTTATTTGTAACTTGTAGTACCCATGAATTCGTGTCATGGACTACTATTCAAGAACATAAAAATAAGCAGTAACTACAAGAGGCGAGCGCCGCGCCCGAGCCGATAGTATTAAAGTATGATCGCGTTGACATAATTTTATAACTGGTGGAACTAGTGTCTAGTCTTAAACATTTAAGTAGCCTTTGAGTATTCTACAGTTAGTTTATGCATTTCGACGTCAAAACAGTGCTCGGGCGAGGCATGCACCTGACACAGCCAATAACTACGGTCCGCAAGATCAATGGCAGTTGATCGATCGTAGAGAGTTTAAACTATCGATTCTATAATATGGAAGGCGGGAGTTTAAACTCTCCCGTGGTTTAAGCTACAATTGATCTTACAAACTTAAGACTGGACAGGCACCTAACGCGGCATGTTTGAAGGCTATCTCCTCTTAGACGAGTGGAGTAAAAATTATGAAAAAAATATCCCGTACTTATTGAACCCCCATCTTTAAAAAATAAGCTAAATAAGTGCTACATGCTCTTTTACTATGTGAAAAAAATTATCAAAGTGAAGCTTTTTTCGACTTAAAATTTCTATCTCCTTCTAAACGGCTTGGAATTTTTAATTATTTTTTTCACCAAAAGATGGAGAAAGATAATACCTAAAAAAAATAAGTTCGATTTTGGTGATGCAATAGTTTTTCACGTCACAATTAATGATTTTCGATATTTTCGCAACAAAAGTGGGCGGGGTTTGTGCGCTCTCGACCAATCAAAACGCTCGGCCGGGAAGCAGGGCCTTAAGTATTTGAAGTAATTTTTATAGAGACAACTGCTTCGGGTATTCTATAGGTGGTCATACATTACAAAGTAAACTACGAGTGCAACGGAATGAAGGAATCAAATAAATAAGTTGAGCATAAAGATTAAAGGAGACGTATGTTTAGGTGAGCTAAGTTATAGTGACTAACATAAACATCGTTCTTCATTCAATGCGTCAACGCGTTCTCGTATGTCGTTGAAAATGAGGTTTATTATTAAAATTATAATGTTGATAAAAACAACCGACGAGCTGGTATACCTTAAATCAGTTGCCATTATCATTACGTATTCCGATCGTGCAGTGTACACATGTTATAGTTGTTAGCGTAATTTCGGGTAGCAGAGATGTTTATCAGTAAGTAAATTTCGATGTATACTTGCAGTGCGTTACAAATGTTACAACAGAGGCTTCCATAGAACTAACGTTACTGTTGAAATCAGTAGAGGTATCCTAGCTTTGTCTTCAATTTCCGAAGATAATCCTAAAATGTCTTCATAATTCTGAACTACCAATTTACATAGTTCATAAGAAATTCGAAATTATTCAATGGAGTTTCTGCGGAATTTATTCAAGACAACACGAAAGAAAGTGTTTCAGTTCAAGAAAGTGAAACTCTAATCAGTTTCACACTCCATTATAAACGAATAGCTTTTTTACCGAGATCTCTGATCTGCATTTACACGCTAAATGTTAAACGTCATAAACTCAATGAACCGTATAAGAGAAATGGTTCCGATCAAAGTGACTAAGATGAGATAAATGAACGCTGAATGGCACCGTCATCAAATGTAATCTGCTGTTTTAGCTAGTTGGTGCGGGCTGGTTAATCCTAGTTCAAGTCCATGCTATGAACCAGGCCATAGGCCAGCGTTTTCTTTTTTACTATGAAAAAATAAAAAGAAAGCGCTGTTTAAAAAATAACATTGCACTATCTAAGTACTCTATTTTCATTCAACGGGTTGGGTTACCACAGTTTCGATAAATGGTCAGTTTCCTTATTCGTAAATTTCATGGAATTCTTTAATCGGTCCATTTCGCTAATTCGCTATTTTCGTTCACTGTAGATATTGCGATCGTCTTCTTCTTATCGTATGGTTAACCATAGGCTTAGGTTGGCTATTAATAGCCAACCTAGTGTCAGAGTTGTTCAAGCCGCCCGAAGGCCTCTGACAAGTGCTGCCTAGTTGACAACAACCGGGACCGACTTTTTACGTGCCCTCCGAAAGACGGAGACGCTCAGTTCAAATGCCACTAAATGGTGGTGACCATTTAGTGACCATCTCTGATTATGTAATGTAATGTAATGTGTGTAATGTAACGTCACGACTTTTATCCCCGTTCGGGGGTAGTCAGAGGCTTGAGTGGCCATACACCACCACATTGTGGAGGTATTCACCAACTCAAAGCCCACGTTTCACTAGATAGTCAGAACCCAACGTGTCAGTTGGTGAACCGTGTCGCCGTGTATACAGGAACTGACTATTACCTAATCCCGAGGGATAGGTAGGTTTCCTCACGATGTTTTCCCTCACCGTCAGCGAACTGTAAATTATGCACATAGATGGAAATTCATCCATTGGTGCATGCCCCACCGGGGATCGAACCTGGGACCTTCTGATTGTTAGCCCAACCTGTTCACCCCTAGGCTACAGTCGTTCTGATTATGATCGTTACTTTAATGCTCTCCAGATGGCGCTCGCGCAGCGGGCATAACGCTATGGCTGGCGATGCTGGGAATGGCGCGCGCGCAGTCAGTGCCCGCCGACACCGACACGCCGCCCTTCAACACGCTCTACAAATGGAAGCACGTCGACTTCGAGTTCCCGTCTCAAAGACACCGCAGACTCGCCATTGCCACTGGGTAACTATTTACACCTACATCTAATAAACAGGAGGTCACAGTGCAGTTGGTATACATCCTAATACAATGACGCATAAGGCATGTTAGCCCATGCCAATAGATTTATGCATTGAGGCATATACCCTGTAACATTCATCCCAATGGGATATGATATAGGGATAGTTAAGGGTGTTAGCAAGATTTAGTATGGTCATGTGACCTGAATTAAATAAATTTAATCTAGGTAATACCTAGATCGATGCATGAACCCGTAACAAATGTAAGTAAAAATATACAATAATTAAAAATGTGTAGTTCAAACTAAACTCAAACCCATTACAAAAATCGCTAAAAAAAAAAAAACCGACCTTGTCGGTGAGGTTGAAGCAAGCAAACCCCGCTTCCGTCACGTTAAGTTCATATTACACCCTCGTTTAGAAGCTCATTTCTCCGCTGCCCTATGTACCAACGCTCCAGTGAATGTGTAAAATGTACCTAAATTGTGTTAAGGGGGCATTTTAATCTGATAAAAATACCTTTCACCTTAGAAGTGGGACTGTTTTAAACAAGGACGCAAACATTAATTTTAATTGTAATACACTTAGTGCAGATTTTAATAAGTATTTTAATTCAGCGTGTTATTTAATTAAGTATAGGTACTGTGGAAGCGATCCTCTTCATACATTTTTGTGCTAATTAAAGAAATAATATTAATTATATGGCTCGAGAAACTGCATATTGAACATTAAAATTTAAACTGAACGTAATTATAGGTACCTACTAGGCATTCATATACCTATAGAGAAAGTTAACAAGGTTATTCAGAGAAGTTGGCATACATTACATAATTAGGTTCTACTACATAATGATAATCAAGGACATATATTTTTTATTATTTATCGAATAATAATATTATTAAGTAGTATTGTGGACTATAAATTTAACAAGTGCTATAAGAACTTTGTACTGTACTTAAAGTGACCTTTTAAAGGAATTGTTGTCAGCAAACAAAAAAACTGTTAATTAGTCGAAGGATTTGCCTTCTTCATTATACTATAACTACATTTTCATATTACTTCACACATCACTATTAAAAATAGGAACTACAACAAATGTATCTATAGTAGCATGCATATGCCGTTGTATATACTAAATGAAATATGAGTGCGATTGTATAATGACGAGATGAATCTCGTACTTGATGAATTAAGGTTTTGACGAATCGCGAAATTGACAAATTAGGCTTTTGACTTGTGTAGAATATGACCAATCAAGGATTAGACAAGAAGTGCCTGCGCAATCGTTAGGTGGGCTTGACTTATGCAACGATCGCACGCGCAACTTAAATTATCCATTAAACAATTAGACTAACAAAGATACACCTGTCTACTTATCTGTTTTATAATCAGATGCTTGAATTGCTTTTCCACTCTTACACAACAAGTCTCAGATTTCTTTATACACTACTACATAACCTGCTACCCACAATACCTGAATAATCCATTTTTTTCGCTAAGTATTATTATTATTGTCTATAAATATAAAATTCAAAGTCCTGACTGACTGATATATCAACGCACAGCCTAAACCACTGGTCCTAGAGACTTGAAATTTGGAGGGGGTGTTCTTTGTGAAGTCTAGGCATCCACTAAGAAAGGGTTTTTCGAAATTCCAATCCTAAGGGCGTTAAATAGAGGGTGAAAGTTGAAAGCCGAAAATTGGTGCAGTATTTTTGATAATGCAATCAGTTTCTACCCTTGAGTTTGTTTTTGAAGAGAAATATATCATTTGGTTCATGTAGGCCATGCGGGCGAAGCCGCGGGCGGAAGCTAGTATTATCATAAAGTAGGTATGTCTTACGATTACTAATAGTGAAATAATTTTCGAAATAACTTCAAAATTCGCAAAATTACAAATGGATAGAATTTCGAAAAACTAACCACACACGGATGATGTCATAAGTGGGTTGTTTTACCAAACATTAATAGTGACTATGTTTGTAATTATTTATTATTTTTTGAAAAATTATGCCACACTATGTCAAAATACAATTGGTACTTATGAGTTATAATATAAAAAAAATATTCTAAATTCGATATGAGGATTATCCCCTACTAAACTTATGCTAAATTCTTAATTCACACATTAGTTTGATGCCAAAGTGGCGTAATTATTGACCAAAACACTTAACTTTCACCTAGCAATGCGCAAGAGCAATGCTACTAATCGTAATTTGTAATAATATTACACTATAGGCGTAGTTTTAAATTATCACTGTTCAATTTGGACAGGAAATTGGTATGCTTGCAAATATTTGCAATTGGTCAATGTACCTAACCAATAGATCTAACTCATTATATCTGCGTATTAAAATAAAAAAATAAATGCTTGCCAGAAGAACTAACAAGTTTTGGTACTACGTGCTGAACCGTGACCCAAAAATCTTCACCTTGCAAGGTTTGTGAGAATCAAATAAAAATAGATTTATGAAATTACGGCAATCCAGATCTGCAAACAAAACATATTTGTTTAGCAAATTGGTAGTACCTCGGGTGGTCGATATGGGGACATACAAATATTATAGGTACATAGAGGCTGGTGTCAAACGAGCGTTAAACACGTGTTAAACTCATGCTAGAGCTACAGGTTTTATTTTGACAACGACTAATAAAGGTGAATAGTGACTACATCAGTCATAATATGTTACTATCTTATCGTAATTGTTTTTGATTTCAGAAAATACGTGGCAGCAAACGTCTTGCCCTTAGGTCTGGAGGTATGGGGTTCCAGGGTATGGGTGACGCTGCCGAGCTGGCGGAGAGGCGTGCCGGCCACTCTAGCTACATTGCCGAGAGCTGGAGGCTCCGCGTCACCCACGCTCAAGCCGTATCCCAGTTGGAATTTTCATAGGGGATTCAGTGAGTATTTAATGATTATTTTACCGCTCGGTTCATCTACAATAGTCTACCACTAATGTAGCGCTGATGTGCTCCTCATAGTGAAATATTTTCCAACAAAACTGTTTCTTATTATCTCGTTAACTTTATCTTGCATCAAATTTGAAAACTGCTTAACTTTGACATCCGTATACAAAAAAAAACAGATAACGACGTCTCAAACTGCCGAGTGGGACTTAGATTTAAAACATTTGAGTAGCCTTTGAGTATTCGTCCGATAGTATCATTCTCCGTCAATAATTAAGTATAATGAATACCCATGTTCAATATCATGCTTTCAGATGATGCGCAGAACTGTTCTGGACTGACCTCAGTATTTCGAGTGAACGCCGATTCTTGCGGCAGGCTTTGGGTTTTAGATTCCGGACAAATAGACTCCCAAGATGACCCAAAACAGCTATGCCCACCGAGCATTGTCGTGTTTAACCTCTACACAGACGAGCTAATCGCAAGATACCCTATACCGGAAAAGTACGTACTACAGGACTCGTTATTTGCAAATATTCTCGTGGACACTCGGACTACAGATTGTTCAGATCTTCACCTTTACATAGCGGACACTTGGCGCTTCGGACTCATCGTCTTCAGAGAAAGAGACGCCAACTTTTGGAGATTCACTCATCCTCTATTCTATCCTGATCCATTAGCATCCAATTTCACACTCCATGGTCTCAATTTCCAGTGGACTGACGGCCTTTTTGGCTTAGCATTGACTCCGCTTGATCCATATAGTGAACGCATCCTTTTCTTCCACTCTCTGTCAAGTTACAGAGAGTTCTACGTGTCAACCGAAGTGCTGCGACAACCGTCACGTGTCAACGATAGTGCGTTAGAATTTAATTTGGCAGGAGAGAGTAGAGGTCTCTTCGGCCATTCTTCGGCCTCTGCTGTAGACAAGCGCGGAGTAATGTTCTACGGGTTGGTTACACGAGACAGTATTGGATGTTGGAATACACGCAAACCTTATACGAAGAATAATAATGGAGTGGTGGCATTCAACTCGGAGACTTTGGTGTTCCCCAACGACATAAAGATAACTCAAGAGGAGAAGCAGAGCGTATGGGTGATATCGAACAGGCTACCGATGTTCCAGGACGGTCCTTTGGACCCTGACGATTATAACTACCGAATTATGCATGCGGACACAGTGGAGGCTGTGCGCGGTACAGTTTGCGACCCTGAGGAAGACAACCCGATTCCTGGTCGGATACCGCACAGATGGTCGCCATAAATAATAAATCTCGACAATATTTTACGTAATAAGGTTCTATTTTTTTACATTTATTTTTGTCAATTCCGAAAAAAACAAACGATGAAATTAAGCGCCTGCAGAACAAGTTACTACGAAGATAGACAGTAGAATTTTTACTGTTTGATTCAGGCGAATATAACGAACTCATTCTATAATATTAATCGCGGCTAGATTTCTATTATAGTTGAATTTGACGGAATAACAATCCAACAGTATCTAATTTTATATTAATAGGAGATGATTCTACGGCTTGTCGTATGTATACAGTACTTCATGAATCTAGTCATTCCGTGAAGTGCAGTCCCCGATGTATTATTAGGTTTGTGTAGTAACAGTAACATGTAATTAGTATTATCAATTTTATCACGCCAAACATTAGTTTAAGAGGCGCTAGTAATTTATAAAGAAACTACAGTTGTAATAGACCTTTAGGTTTTAGATAAACCTCATAAACATTGTATTAATAAAAAATTACATCCAATATTAAAATGCATTCATTTGAGGGCATTATTCATTGTCTACCTATGTTTGAATAAATTGCACGTTGTACATACTTTAGAGCATCTTTTATTTAATCTATAGTCTGATATACACCTTGGAACTTGTTGTAATATCTACAGTAAAAAGTGTAAACCACTGCTGCCACGCCCCCAGTGATAGCGCCGTGAAGTAGCCCTCCAACCGTTCGTACCAAAACTTTATGTAATAACTAATAATCATCTAAGTCCCTGGTGTTGTGAGTTCAGAGCTGTTCTGAACCGCCGCCTGAGTAGACGTGTTACCTTGAATACAGCAATGAAAAAGTGATTTGGTTAAGGATATAAAATGCCTAAGGTATGTGTTTTTTTAATATATTACCACTTTACTCGTCAGTCTTAGGTTGTGGTCGCAAATATAGCCTACCGATAATGCCATGGGTTCTATTCTAGGGTTGTGTAATTTTTCAGCCCACAGTTAAGTGTGCTAGATTGATAGGTCTATGCCTACAACTTCGAGAGATTCAAACATTTTTATTTAGGTACTTAATGTCTAAATACGAAGGAAAATAATGCACACAAACTTAGTCAAAACTGGTTTGATTTTCCTTGAGTTAAGTCATTAACTGAGAAAAGCAATGTCACACCGTCTCAAAGAGATATTTTACGACGGGAATGTACCCGAGCGTGTACTGATACATGTTATGTTTCTTGCGTCACAGTTTTAGAGGTTCTGAATTTTGCTTTAGAAAACTTAACGACACCGAAATCAGATACTTACCTACCTACTTACTTGCATTAGATAAGAAATTAGGACTTTAGTAGATATTAACTTTAACTTGTCAATAACGTTGTCTATTGGTCAGTGAGTGAATCAGTAATTCAGGACTTTGATTTATATAGATATAGATGTTAAATTTTGTAATTAATAATAATAACGGATGTAAAAGTTCCCTTCAAAACGTAACGCCTAGTATGTAACAATTGACCTTAGGCAGATTTAAAGGCTGACAAGATATATAAATAACCAAAATTGTTTGCAAATTTTGCATTACTTAAATAACTTGTGGCTTACCTTGGATTGCAACATGCATGTGTAACATCAATGCATATATATAACATGTGCCTAAATATTACCTAATACTTATGTACTAATAATAAGAAGGCAGGATAATAGGTTAGTTTGCTCTACTTTTACATAGCAAATACTCTTGCTTTTACCTTGTCTTGTCATGCCTTTAAAAACAAGTTGTTTACGCCACAATAAATACTATCTTACCCACTACATATTTTCGTAAACAAACCAGTTTGCTTTGAAGCCAGTTTGTTAGGCTAGCGACCTCGACAGTCAGACTTCATTATAATCAACCGCAATGTTAATTTAGTGTAATGACACTGTTCCGTATTAAATTATAAATATTAAGACACATTTACACCTGAGCCAATCGTTGCCAGCACGCGCGACTTGCGTAAGATTTGCACTGTTTAAAAATGTTATTATTGGACAATATTACAACTGGAAATAAGTAAAACTTACGTCTGCACTAGACTCAAATTACCTACTTACATCATAGATCATATCATCATGGATTTCGTTTTTTTTTAGTTCATGACAATATGTCCTCATCACCATATCAAATTAAATGTGACGTCACCTCGCCTACAACCAGCTTCCAACGATACCTCATTTGTCAAATTATGATAAGTACCTAGTTTGGAAGTTATACGGGAACAGGTGAACATACATACATACCGGTCAAACTCATTACCCTCCGCCGTAGTCGGGTAAAAATACTACATAGGTAATCTCCACAACGAACGTTTGTATGAACGCGCCCTTAATGTAGGCTCATTGATTCCCGAATCGATACGCGTAGTAAGCGCTCTCGTGCGTATAATCATCAGCGACGTAATGGCAATCTAAGGTTGTTTCTAATTTATGCCAATATGTAACTTGATATGTAGAGCTTAGAAAGTAGCACGCGGTGGATTGATTATGGCGTTTAAGCTAGTTTTAACAAGCCGTTGTTAAAAGGGGTCATGATACCTCTACTTTGTTTGTATAGCACTCCCAAAACTCAAAACTAACGTTCAAGGGAGAACTTATATAAATTATGCAATATTTTTGTATTTATTGTGTACAGATTGTATATTTCTGTTGCCGCTACAAGAACAAATACTAAAATAAAATAAAAGCTTAAAAATAAAGGAGGTCCCCATAAAAGAAACATGATATTGTACGGTGGTACGGAACCCTTTATGTGCGAGTCCGACACGCACTTGGCTGGTTTTTCTCTAGTACTATTACGGCTGTATTCCTAGAAGTGATAAGCAG
Organism: Drymonia ruficornis; assembly: GCA_947859195.1. Taxonomy (NCBI): domain Eukaryota; kingdom Metazoa; phylum Arthropoda; class Insecta; order Lepidoptera; family Notodontidae; genus Drymonia; species Drymonia ruficornis. Next base: position 7,363,624 of record OX401914.1, read on the forward strand.
AAGTGCACTGTTGTGAGGAGCGAGCCACATAAAAATAATGTTGTGAATATTTTATCATGAAATTAATTTATGTTTAGATATTTTGAAAGTTAAGCATACCAAGTAATAAATTTCTATAATATACATAATTCTATTAAAATTAGTTTGTTTAATGCATTAATTATATTTCCTTTTCAGGTCATGTTTAGTTTGTTAGTATCGAGCATCGTAACGACGTGTTTCGCGTACGTGCAAGTTGCTAGCCAAAAGCCGATAGGCACTTTGTACCGATGGAAGCAGATTGACTATGAGTACCCAACGCTACAGCAGCGACAGCTGGCAATCGACAATGGGTATGATTTTAATATTTTAACATCAAACGAACTGGGCCTTAAAATTTTTTAAAAAAAAATAGGTATGTCACACAAGACCTAACAAAATAATGAGCAAAACCCAATGCCATTAGGTAAATAACGCAAACACAGCGAAGAGATGTTTCTTTTAAGCTCTTCAAGCCAGCTGTCAAAAGCGGTTATTACACTTAACTAGGCTACTTAATTTAGTCGTTACTGAATTTAGGCAAGTGTAATCGCATTCAGCAAGCTATTCAGAAGCTAGAATGGTTTAAATATTTAGAAGCTTTTGCATTTAGGCTTCTAAATTTGAGTGTAATAAGCTCTTAAATAAGGAAACACCTTTGTAATCGATTCATCCGTTATTGAACTCCGATGACATAGACACAGGACTATAACATCCTTCTTTGAATTGCGCCGTTGATTTTAAGTACCTAAATTTTATATTATAAAATAAATATTTCAGAGACTTCATCCAAGCTAACGTAATAACACTCGGAGTAGAGCGCTGGAAACACCGTGTGTTTGTGAGCACGCCGCGCTGGAAGAGGGGAGTCCCCGCCACGTTGTCATCTCTACCAGTTATCCCCCAGTCAGAGTCACCGCCGTTGACTCCCTACCCTAGCTGGGATTGGCACAATGCTGGTCAGTATTCTTACTTGAAAAATCAACGACATAAACCTACCTATAAAAAAAAATACGTGGTCCATAAGGTATTTTGCTTTGAGATGTAGGAAAATGTTGGTGGATGTTTGGGAACTATGCTTTCAGCTAATCATAGGTATTGTATTCTTTACAGATAACTGCACCGGCTTCACTTCAATATTCCGCATGAGCATCGACCACTGTGGCGTCATGTGGATCCTCGACTCCGGCCAAGTGGAATCCTTCGAGACTCCGCGTCAACTCTGCCCACCGACTTTATTCGCCATAAACCTAGAAACCGACACAGTTCTGGCGCGCTACCCGATTCCCAGCGAATTTGTTCTCCAGAATTCATTGATCACGAACCTCGTAGTCGACTCCAGAGACGCACGGTGCAGAGATCTTCACGTGTACATCGCGGACGCGTGGCGTTTCGGACTGATCGTGTTCAGAAACGCAGACTCAGCGTTCTGGCGATTCAGCCACTACAGTTTCTACCCCGAACCGTTACTATCGAATTACACATTACACGGTCTAAATTATCAATGGTCCGACGGCCTGTTCGGCATGTCGCTGGGTAAATATCATCTAGGCGATCGACCATTATACTACCATTCTATGTCGAGCTCTCTGGAGTTCGTAGTAAAAACGTCCGTTATCCGCGACCCGGCTCGCGTGAACGACGCCGTGGGCGAGTTTAAGCTGCTCGGCGAGAGTCGAGGCGCCGGCGGGCAGGTATCAGCCGCAGCCGTCGACCGCAACGGTGTTATGTTCTATAACCTCATTTCGCGAGACAGTATCGGATGTTGGGACACTCGCAGACCGTATACGAACCAGAATTTGCTTATCGTAGCGCAAAACAATGATACGATGGTATTTCCCAACGATCTACGATTAGATCACGAGGTGCCGCAAATGGCGTGGATAATAACGAACAGACTACCGATGTACCAGTTCAATTTGATAAATCCAGATGAATACAATTATCGTGTAATGTATTTAGATCCGATAAGAGCGGTACAAAATAGTATATGTCATCCAGAACCCGTTTAACTTGCCGGGTCCATAACACACGCATGCCGCGCGAGGTGGCTCAACCACATACCTCGTGCGGCCCGCGCGGTTGCCTCTGTCACATGCCGTGCGAGGCAAAGGGCGAGCCAACCCTCTACAGCCTAGACAGACAAGGGTATAGCCGAGCAATCAATTACATAGTTACATTATCGTTCTGTTTCATGACTAGGCCAAACTAGGCGAGGCAAATGACAGGGCTCGGTTGAGGCAGGGCGAGCATATGCCTTGCCAAACGCGGCATGTTAAACTTCGCGAGGCAATACTGCCTCGCGCGGCATGCGCGTGTTGTGGACAAGCTACTCAGTAATGATAGATTCAAGTTTATTTAAATATTTTATTGATGAATTATTTGCCATACATAACTTTATAAAATATTTAAGTTACGTTAATTTTATAGTTTTCATTTTTTACTTAAGTTTAATCATTTACTTTTACGTGACTTATCACTTTTAGATTTACTTGATGAGTTTGTTTTGGGTGTTGAAGATGATTTGTAATCCTTTGCTGTTCTAATAATATGACTTGTAGATCTACCGCTTGTCTCTTTATTTTTATCCTCTTTCGAAGATTTTTTCTTCTCAGACTCACGGGCTTTCATACTACTCACAGCAGACCTTGAACTATCTTTGGATTGAGATTGTTCTGTACCATCTGTCCAATCTTGAGTTATCTTGATATCTTTATTTATGTCTATGCCTTTTTTAGCTACCGGAATTCTTTTCGATTTCTCCTCAGTCATTTGTGATCCAATCTGTAGACTTTTGTTTGAAGAAATTTGATCCAAAGATGAGAAGGTTTCATCGGATGAAAAAGTGGCAGCACGTCTCGCGATACTGTCTATGCTATCAATTTGACTCTGAACAGACTGTAACAAGCTAGGTTTACGTTCTAACGGAGCAATATCAGGGCTGAGCTTTCTATTAAATATTTGGGGGTACTCGAGCAGATATGAAGCGGTATTACCTTTGCTGCCCACCAAAGGTGGCGTCTCGGTATCTTCCGTCGGCATTACTGGGCCATTAAGACTTTCGTAATTACTCCACATCCCGGCTGCTGGATTATTTAAAATCTGACTGTTTATAGACTCCATTCCCTCGGTCTTCATATAAGCACTTATGCGCAACAACATTAGAACGAATTGTTCTAAAATGCGGTCAGTGTCACGCGGTATTATAATTTCGCTCCCTGACCAGTCCTCGTATGATTCTGTCATATTTGTTGAGATGGGTTGTAAAATATCTATATCCACGTGGAAGTCTTCAAGGCTCATGTCTGTAGAATGAACCATCCTCGACGAAATTTCAATTTTAGATCTAGTTGTCGGTTCACTGCTTGCATGCAATGTTCTGTCCCCATAACTGCGACAAAACGACCATATTAAAGCTTGTAGGTGCGAAAATTATGTAGAATGTAAATCCAAAATAAATAGGCGTCAGATAAATGGTCAGTTATTCCTAGCTAATAGGTACAATTGCTAACACTCACTAGTTGGCAACAAGTTTCTTACGGAGTTGCTCCTCGCCCTGTAAGGATTTAGTGCGTCGTCTTCGGACAGCAAGTTCTAGTCCATAGTCGTTGTCGCTGGAAGGCAGGACGGTTGGAAAAGTTTTGAACGCTGACGCTACCTTGAGCGCGTGATAGTAACTGAAACATAAAAATAACTCAAAAGTTCTGAAATTGTCACCAGGACTGGATGCTAGGAAAGGGCTTCATATCAGCAGCGAGTGAAAGACTCATAGGATAAAGGAACCACGAAAATAAGCATGACCTATATGATAATTCTTGTTTGTTTGCTCCTAGTAGATATCCGTTATTGCAGCCTGCTCCTAAGCCGAAATCTATTAATCTCACATTTTACCTTGCCACAACCTACAGTAGTGATCTGGACTAACCTGAAAATAAGCAGCCACATATAAAATGCAGGCATGATAGACACCACTTTGAAGATAACAAACTTGATACAGGGTGGCTTGGCGGGGCCCAGCAGCACACAGGTGCCGAGTCCTAGCGCCAAGCTTGTGAGCTCACACAGTAGCTTCCTGATAGCAGCCAGGAGGAGCCACGGTAGGACTAATGTGGGGCGTTCCTCCTGAATAATATAAAGTCCTTAACTCGCTAGCGGTTTGCAAGCGGGTTTCACGATAAACCCGCAAGCGACGACAAGATCGTTTTGTCTTACACGCACTCGTACTACTCTCAGCTCGCAATAATTTTAATTCCCCTTTTTTGATTGCGACCCATGTCCAAGTCAAAACTTAACCTAATTTCGCCATGAAACCATTAAAGACAAGCTTAGCCCACTGGGCAGTTTGCTGCAAACCACTAACACGATCAATAAAGAAAAGGGGATTATTAATTTCCTTTCCTACACCTATCAAGTATTATGTGGTTACATTATGCGTCGCTAGCGTAGGTACTAAAGGTGAGGGGTAAACTTATTAATCATAACGGAATATTTGACTAGTCAATTCTATTCGACTCATCTACGTAGGTACTTACTTATTCTTAGTAAGAATATGTCATAGAAATAACCAGCTGGTATGGTTTGACTGTAACTAGAAGGCAGGCAAGGCCGTGGTATGGCTGAGGGCCGTATGAGAGATACCAAGAGACCACTCAATTTTTTATTTATTTATGGTTTCAAAATAGACAGTCACGCGAAGATGCATTAACGCCATTTTCTACGCAATCCTTATTTACGCAATCCCTACGACGAAGAAATATTTATTAATTTACTCAAGCCTTTTCACAATACGTTAAAGACTGACCAGGAAAACTGGATACAGCAGTACAATATACGAAGCGAGGTAGACGTAGACGGTGAAGCACTGCACCAGCATCACGCCCGAGATCATGGTGCGGAGCACGCGTTGCACCGGCATCGACAGCTCCTGGGGCATCGTCATCTGCCACACCTACACCACGAGGGAATAAGTATTTAAAGAAACAAATGTTCAAGTTTTGGTGCCTTCAGCCTACACGTGAGAGGTACGTGGGCGTGGGTTAATTATATAACAAGAAGTATAGAAATTCGCAGAAATATAGAGTTGGCGGTCAGTAACTAAATGGCTGCGTCCAGATGCCTCGCATGCCTCGCCCGAGCAAAACGCCCGAGTCAAAACGTAGTACTCGGGTGCGGCATGCGCCTGATGTAGACGCAGCCAATAGGTCGTTGCTTTAAAAAAAATTATTGTTTAGCTCAGGAGTTTACCTACTCATAATATACGGCATTTCTATGTCCTAACAGCATATATAAGTGTATAAGTGTTTATGTCACTTCAAAATTACGCAAGTACCTAATTGAATGTAGAAACTACCGGTCGTTATTCATCCAAAGATCTGTTTAAGTTAAACTATGTACCTACCTATTTATCGCTCGCACGCCGTAGTAAGGAAAAATATTAATAAAGAATGTTGATGTTGAAAAACTTTGCGCGGGTGTTCCACAAGGCGATCGCACCACACACAGTTACAAACAACACGTGTGAGATCACGTCCCGAAGTAGGCATGCGGCGTAGGTATAAGCGCTACTTAATTATAATCTGCTTCGAATATTCCATCTTTCATCGAGGAATTGAGCACCTGTTTTAGATTGGCGTTCACTTTGAACAGCGTGGCGTCGAAGATTGTCCGCACGAGCCCCAGCAGCGTCCATAAACAGACTTCCGAATGTTTGTTCATGCCCAAGTATGACAGTATGTTTATCATCTTTAATTATTTATTGGCTTGGCTTTGTTTGAATGCTCATATCGGTGGTTGCATTGTTTAGAATTTTGAGTTTTTTTATCTATTTAGTGATGGAGAGATATTTTTCTATTTCATGTAGTTTTCCAAAACGTCAGTTTGATTAGTAGGTATTTGACAGTTTATATCATAGAGATAGTTTCGTGAACTGTCTATAAGTTTGAAACAGAGGTGAAAGTACCTAACGAGTCCAATCCATATTTTACATGATCTTTGATAAAGTCGAAATAATTGTATACCATGAGTCTCTTTTACTTCACAGACTTCACATAGGTATATTGGTGGTAAAATTTTCATGGTGGAAAACATTTAACTATGTAGATAAATACCTATTTTATGTACCTACATAAATAAAAACCACGTTTTATGAAAATCACTATTTTGGAGAAAATATGTATGCTTAATTAGTTAGGCTATAAGGAAGTATTTAAAGTGTAGGACTGAGAACTTTTAAATCAACCTGTATTATTTTCAGCCAACTCCAAAACATTGTTTTTTGGTGTTTAGCCTATGGGAGTCATGACTTAATTTTTAACTACCTAAATAAGTAAGTAGATACATTTATCCTCAATTGCCAAGAGTCACAGGAACTGCTTAGAACTAGACTTAGAATTAAACCATAGTACGCCGTCGGTTGAATAAGCAACCACCGGAGGGGACAATTTATCCCATGTTTATCTCAACTATATTTATACGATAGTAGCGAGACGGTGGGCGCCGTATGATTGGCGCTGTCCTCATCATCATGCGTCAGAATGGTACGCTTGGTTTGGTGGCGAATAGACGCTGACTCGCTGACTGCTTCAGACGATATTTGACGGGCGGGCGGACACCGCGCTCAGTGCCAAGCCACGGGACATTCACGTAACATATTCCGTGAATCGGTTCAGTGAATCTACTCGTTGTTTATTTATGTGATTAGCAAACGTGATACAGTGATAACCAGTGACTTAAAAAAATATTCTGTGCTTCGAACCCAAGGTAACAACAACTATTTAAATAAATTAAAACAGCAACAGGATGTTTTTAAAGTACAAGTAATAAATGTACCGAATTTAATGTGCGTAGATTTTGTACTCAATAGTAAGGCCTTGATTTTATTTTAGAATATATTTGGGTTAGGTTACGTCCTTACCTTGAACGACATGAGTCGCAAGTTATTTTTAATAATTCGGACTTTACGTAGCTGGCGTCATTTCGGAGATTTGTAAATAAAAATCATGACCTACCCGAGTTGAATAAGAATGTACTAGAAATGCAAGAAAAAACTATGTATCGATAAACTATTAATTAACCAAGGTGACTTGTCGCATTACTATACGTATAGTTAATAGGCATGATCGTTAAGAATTTTAAGGCCGGTTAACGAGACACGGACAACTAAACAAATAACATAGAAAAATGTCGGTCATAACACATACAATACACGCATTGTTTCGGGTTTACACTAAATACTTTCTAGGAACACTTGTTTTGATGTCACACTGTATACCAAAGTTAAGGTGCTTTCTAAATACCAAAAACTATATAGGTACTTAGGTTCTTAAGTGTTTAAATAAACCTCTAAAGAGCAAACAGTCCACAGTTGAGTAATTTATAAGCGACGCAAATGCAGGTATGATGTCATACAACTCATGTACAATTCAGAATCGCTTGATACCTAACATATAGCACAATTTATTCAAGGATCTATTTCTATTTTTGCAACGCTAGATCTACCACACAAAGCGTTTCTTTCTAAGTGGGAATCTGTAAAATATTTTTATAGATTTAGGCACCCATGAAACCCATAATGTCTACTATAGATAGGTACTACAATAAAATAATTGAATATCATAAAACTCTTTTACACATTGTTTTTTTAAGACCATTATCAACAACATTTATTTACTAAGATCACAGATTACCAACCTTTTTTAGGTAATCCCGCTATTCTACCTATTTAAGGTAATTCCACTACGCCCACAAACGGTTACTCAGATTTGTAGAAAACAGGAACTGTTAAGTGAGCCTCAGTAAGTTTGCTGCGTAAGAGGGTAGGAACATGATGAGTACTGAAAAGGCGATGACGTGTGTAGTGAATTTACGATTTTTATTAAATGTTTTTTGATAGAATAACTGATGTCCAAACCTGTCCAATACATATTTTTAAAAGGTCTAAACTAAAGCATTATTTTGGTAGCCGTAGCCGTTTTTGTGAGAATTTACAATGTAGGTTGAAAACAACATATTTATTTTTAACTTGTTTTCTATAAAATTTAGTAACATTTAAACATAAATTACCCAACATATTTTATTCCTGACGGACTGGAGTTTAAACTCGTACATTTTATATAGCAAATGGGCCAACGGATTCATCAAACATTTTGCGTAAATTCAACGTTTTGAGCGATAGTCAGCCATTAACTTCTGAATCATTCGCGGACCTGCCGCTGAGGTACCTCTGTGTAAATTTAAGACACCGTCTCGTGTTTACAGATGTTAAATACAGAGATAAAACTGCATATAAAGAAGATTACATTTTGTTTATCATTACGAAAATCTTGACGGCGGAAACACGTGTAGCGTAAACGAAGCGGAATTTCATGCTGAATTGCTCTACCATGTAATTAATCACTATCCAACATAAATTGGCATACACAAAAATAATTTACACAACCTACCTGTTATATGATTATTAGTGATGCCCTAACATATTCCTTGTCCTTAACAATTTTCCGGATTTACCTAGAATACCTTCTATAATTGATTTTCAATTAATGTGGGTCGATTGTGACTTCCCCTGACATGTTGATCGAAGCACTTTACTATATCATACCACCTACATTCATTATGTCTATACAATAAACTGATAGGTACATTGATATAATTATTACCTTATACTAATCAACTAACTTATAACTAGATATTATTTATCATCTGATCTATGGCGTATTTTTAGGGTGCACTGTGGTCTCCGCAAATTATGCAACATAACTGTTTTAATTATACAGGTAGGTTTAAGAATGCCCCACATATCCATATCCCTTCATCTAACAAACCCGTAATTTAGCACCAGCTTTCCTTGCGAAAAACAAGTACTACTATGGAATGGGAAACGGTAAGCGGCTAACATCGACATAGCTGATACGTGAGAACATGCCCCCGTCCCGGCTCAGGCCATACACGGGGCGGCTGCATATGGCAGTGCTAACATGCCAGCCAGCATCGCCTATCCCCGCTTTCCCGCGCTTTCTATTAACAACTACACGACAGGAGACCCACTATAAACATACGACGAATACTTAAGTAATTTACGAAAAACCTACTTTGCTTAACTTACCAACTTGGCTTGATATCAACGTTAACAATCGCACAATAGTAATAAGGACTGAACATTTTGTAAACACACGTTTTGATAAGCGCAATGACTTATAATACTACTAAAATGTATTTTACAAAGTGTTTGAAAGACTGTATTGCTTTAGATTTTAGGTACTCTAGCTAGACTATCTTTAGTGAAGTAAAAATAAATTGGCATAACAATATAGGAGAGTGTTGCATACGCGAAAATGGTGCGACGATTAGGACATATTTGCTGGTAAAACGTGTCTACAACAAGTGTAAAACAGAAACGCGAAAAGACTACGAGGGGTCTGCAAAAAAAAAGTATAGAAAGATTTACAATTTGTGTAGTATTGGACCCCCAACGACTTCATGATCAGATAGACGTCTCTTTTGTACCATAAATCGATCGTGAACGAATAATTAGACGTATATCGAAGAATCAAAGTAAGACTCGGGCTACAGGTACCGTATACCCGTCTACCACGAGAATTCTAAAACAATTAACAGCAATTACCGTAATGTTAGCGGTAGGATTTCGAAACGTTGAACTCATTTACCTTATTTATTGTACCGATTTGAATCATTATCGCTGATTGTAACGCTGTCTGAATGTACGTGAAAGAAGCATGATTCATCTTCCTGATTTCAATCGGAAACACTGACTGTTCCAGTGCCTAGGTACTTAGTTCCTCTGCTACTTTTGTGGACTAACTATTACAGATGGTTGTCGGTGAACGATCAATAATTTTGTACTCAATATTGATTTGATTTCGAACCTTTATCACTGCTAATCAACGATGAATACTTGTGTGTTAGGTAACTTCAAATTCTTTGATATATACCTAATATTATATTTGTATGTTTACTGTCTAAATCTGTTTTATTTTTTCAATATAAAGGACTTCAAACAACCTTATTTCTTCTACTGGTCTGGATGACATTAGGATGGCCCATTATTGGATGATCGCAAGACGCGACGGTACTCATAGGAAAGCGAACTCTTAAGTTTGACACCATACAATTAGTGTGTTAGCTTGATGATATATGTACATTATGTACTTGTTTAAATACAATACGTAACCTTATTTTATCGAAACATTCACCCTGCTTTAATTGGAAATGCAATTATTGCCCTTATTAGGGCACAACTACAACTGTAGGTAAAGGATTTATAATAACAATGAGTTGCAGTGACCACACTTTATATCGTTTATGAATAACTCAAAATAGCCCATCAAACCTCTTACTTATTCTCCCCGAATACTTACGATTCCAAGTATGAGTTTATGGAATTAAGAATATTTTAACTTTGTGAGTCATCAGATGCATATTGTATTACACATCACCATTGGCGTTTGGATGATGTCATCGTGTTATTAAACAAGTACTTTGTTCGAATTTTGTAACCAAGACCTTACACGGGTCATTTGCAAAATGTTCTATCTTGAAGGTTGAGTGACGGAAATCGCGACGTGAGACTGAAGTTAGCACGATCACCATTGGCACCTCAGTCGAGGTGAACAGGGTCTCGACATGACGTCAGGGCCCCGAGTCCGCTAACAATTAAACCATTGCGAAACCATTGTCTTCAAGAGTTATTCATTGTAAATCGAAAATTCATAGCGGATGGATGTTGCGGACCAGATTACTGGTAACAGATGGCCGACAATATGTCGACCGCTACGAATTTACGATTTATAATGAAGAGCTCTCGATTATAATATTAGAGATCAGTAATTTTCCAGTGGTTAAATGCTTCCAGACTCGGAGCGGAACCTTGACCGTACTATGAATAGCCGGGTTATAAAACAGAGGGCCGTCATTATACCTAAGTGACGCAGTGACATTTACTTCGAAACATTATAAGTGCCAAGAAACTATGACTATATAGGTCCCTACTATAAAGTTTTTTTATGTGATATTTAAAAGAAGCGGCTTGATCTTTTAATCCCTCCCAGCTTAAGAAGAGCCCATTTATCAAACATGATGGGTAGTACAGTAGTCGGTATCCATCCATTATGATTCATAAGTTCGGATAGTGGCGAGTTGGATCCTCGCCAGAGGAAAATTTCGGAAACACCTTTTTCGTAATTTACCCTCGTCTGGGTCTCACTGGGATCACCTCCAGTCCATTTTATGGTAGCCATAGTAAAAGCGGTGCTTAGTTTGAGACCATACAGTTGTGTAAGTCTGGCGATATTTATTTATTTAAATTAAAAATAATGATGAAGCCGAATTCTACGTACCTAAATAGTTGTTGGAATATTGAAAATTCTTATAGTACTTTGTGGCAATATAAGGAACTCACCGTTTAACCTATAGAGCAGCTATAAATGGCAGGGTTGTTTTCAACTAGAACATTCGTTTTGATATATACCTACATTGTATATTTAATACATAGGATTAGCGAACGAGACACCAACCGTGAGATAGAATATTCATGACTTTTTTTTATAAATTGGTAGCTCATAGCGGTTGGCCTTGGTCTCCAGCAGTGGTCGCTAAGGTCCATGACCATTTATAGTTAACCGTTAATAAACCGCTTCTGCGAATCGCATGTACCAACCTTTGACATTGACATTGAGGTTTAGCTTGACCATATCACCAATTAGTCATTGTCCTTCATTGGTTTACAATTAATTGCTGGATTTAAAACTATATGAGTAATACATCTACGTTTACGTTGACGTTTGTCTACGTTTAAAATAGCTCATTGTAGAGCAGTAGCTCGGTAGGTACTTTTGCCGTAGAGTCGCTGACATTTACGTGAATATACGTGAATATATACTTACTATGTGAATTGCAAATGGACATGAAACATTCGCTCTATTTCCTCAATCTCGTATATATCTCTTAAAACTGAACATATTGTTATATAGGTGTCAATTTTAGTTTAAGAATGGATAGAAACAACATTCATTCCTAAATTCTTAACTCAAATTAGGACCTAAAATATGAATTTAGAAAATTAAACCTTTTTCATGCTCCAAAATCTCATTTTTTGTGATATGAGATTGAAACTTTGAAAGTGTAAGGCGATGAAACGCCAATGCTTCGAGTAGCCTATTTAGGTTCAATTTGGTACATAAATATTTTTTTGTAAACGCTAGAGAAGGGGTCGGCAAATAGTTTTAGGTGGGGTCCGGATACTGTGGGAAAATTTTAACGAGGTCCCGAAAAAAACTGATAATAATTAAGTGCTATCTATTTATTGTATGGTTTCAAATAAAATTCTGAATTATAAAACACAAGACCTAAAATTGTGAGAACCTACACCGACGGTCTTGAGCCAGTTTTTAATAGTTTGGTTCTCGAGAAGAACTGCAAATTCGAAGTATGTCTTTTAAGTGGGCGTCCGTTAATCTAGATAGATATTTGATTTTCAAAATATTCAATATTCACATACGTATGTCGAACCAAACATAGTGGCCAAATTGAGAACTAGTTTTTTGCAATTTTCATATTTTTCTGGGACACGTTTGGCGGTCCGAGGTTCGACCTTTCGCGGTCCGCAAACGGACCGCTACCCGCCTGTTGCCGACCGTTGCGCTAGAGCATTGCGAGCGAAAAACGTGCGTAAAGTGCATGGTAGAGCATCATGCACTTTTGTTTTAGACAGGAGAACTAAGCCTACCTATATTTATATCTACTTGATGTCCTAAGTAAGGTGAAATATTATCGGTAATAGTAAAACTTCCTCAATCGATAGATTATTAATTTTGTGCTTGGTCTGGTCGGTTATTATAAAAGTGCAAGAGAAATGGCAACCACTCTAGATTTGCAATAGAATGTAAGACGGATGCGTGAACTATCTTCGTGACATTCACAAAACTGGATGGACTGGACTGTTACTGTGGGAAAGTAAAGTATAAAAGACCCACGTAGGTATCGTTGTGGAGGCGTATTGTTTACAATTTACATGCTTGTACAAATGAGTCGTCACACACTGCATAAACGTGGTGATGTCAGATCGCCTTCTATGGCTGCGTGTGCGCCGGCCTTCTCTGTTTCTGACTGAACCGAGGCAAACCGCACGTGGTGAGTGATATCGACGCTTACTAGTGCTATCAACTTTATAAATAAAAAAAACCTTATTTGTCGCTCTCTACTGTTCCATTGTCGTCGGTATAAAACAGTAAACCTAGATTATGTGTGTACCATTCAAGTCGGTAGATAAGAAAAAACGGGTCAGTCGTTTATTATCATATCTCGAAAGCATTTGAGACGTGAACGAACAAGAAATAATTAGAGGCGTATGAATGTCGCAATAGTAGCTACCTTCCTATCATTTATTTTGCTTGATCCGTGTTCAAGTTTTTTCTTTCACCCACCTTAGCCCGCGTTCAAGGTTGTATAAATGTATCGTAAGTTAATCCACTTCACTTTATCGATCTAAGGGCCTCCGCAGACTAGCTACTTTTAGCATCGGCGACCGGCGATTTTGTGACGTATCGACGCTGCGTCGCGTTTCTTCGAGCGCGAACGAGCGAGACGCAGCATCAAAATCGCCGATCGCCGATGCTAAAAGTAGCTAGTCTGCGTAGGCCCTTAGCTCTACTGCAAAAGAAACTGGATTTTCGGTATGTACATTAATATTTTTCAAATCTTTAAATACAGGACCTCCTAGTTCAAGAAATATAGTAGACATACTAGACATACTAATAATTTTCTTCTATTAGAATTGAGCCCTACCCTAGAAACGTCAGTTTTAATTACAAGTAGGTAAGTAGAGCCACTGACTGTGCTCGTCATCGTGTATGTACACACGACTCTACATCTGTGTGCCCCACGCGGCGCACTAGCAAGGTCCCTTGTTAATTAGTTAATGACACTGACTTTGCTCTTCAACTGTCTATATCCTCAGTTTAACCTTTCTGTTATCGTATTGGTAATGTTTTGTATTTATAAATTGCCTTGTTTGTATTAATATGAGTATTGATATGAGTGAGCAATAAAATTGCACTAGATAGAGACTGACACTATATTATAAGCATGGATACAATAATCTTCGCAGTTCATTATTTTAATTATCCCTCCTATTAATGTACCTGTGCCACGCGTGCATCAGCGCCGTATTTTGCAAGTGCTAGTTATCTAGAATCTAGTAATTTTCATTACAATAGGTTCTCTACCCAGGCAAATTAGAGTTCCTAGGGTAGCTTCACCTTACCTACTCCGTAATTACACCTGGTATACACCTATAAGCCGCGTCTGTAAGTTACCTTTCTAAACCCAAACATAAATAAATAAAGGTCAGTAGCAAGCAATATAACATTAAATTACTTACCTACATCAACTACGATAACATTCCCAAACATACAATAAACTATAAAATGATATACTATCCGAAAGTCATATCAAATGAATGAATCTAACAATAAAAATATATTCGTGGGATTATAATGTAGTGAATGGGCGTTGTAATCGGGAGAAGCGCATTTTGCTGGGGGCCTACTCATGTATCACGTGAGTCGAATCAAAATTTAGAACGATAAAGTAAATTTTATTTTATTTAAAATTGGATTCTTACAATTGGCTGGTAAGCATATTAACTCTTGATAATGATAGAAAAGCACACATCCATATTTACCAAAGAAATAATAAGATCATCGAACTTTGCACAGTTTGGGACTTTTTAAGAGAACGTTAAACTTTACATTGCGAAATCCATTATCAACATTTTTTATCAGCCATCTAAAAAAACTAAATTTAGATCTTCATAAGCCTTTCTCTACCTGGTTCTTATTACGACTCACGAAGTTGAAGACGAATTTTTTATAATGTTTGAAGTGTGGTTCGACAGTGAAAATCGATAGTTGACCTCATGCGCCCGAGTGGAATGCCCGGATCAATTGCAAACAGATGCACGAGATGGACTTTAGATTGGGTTATTTAACATCGATTAAGTGAATTGACTGCGTGATACGATATTAGTTGATACGAGTGTGGGATGCACTATCATAAGGCGTTAAGTATGATACATATTGTATAATACAATTTAATGTGTTCTTTTTATGTAGGAGCTACATGAGGGCTATTTTGACCTCAACTGAGAAGATCCGGCAAGCAACTCAGCGGGCTTGCCTTTATTACATTGATTGTTGTAGTTCTGTATTAAGGTCGGCGCTCACCTAACGCCTCCGCACCGGACCAGCACCGCCTCGCCGCTCGGCGTCCACTCGTTGTCAACGGGTGGTCCGCGTGCGGACGCTGCTTTTACACCATAAACGTCACGTGATCGCTCAGTGGACCTCGTGGGGTCAAGGAGTGAACGCCGTGCGGTCAGCGCGTGGTCCACTTATTACCGGTTCAGTTAGTGGACGCCGAGCGGCGAGGCGGTGCTGGTCGGGTGCCGGGTTGATAGATGAGCGCCGACCTTTGCAGTTTTTCTTTTAATACAGTGTGTTGGTGTTTTGGTAAACACGGCCCAGTAGGTGGATACCATTTGAGTAGCGCCGGCCTTCGTTCGTTTAATGACCGATGTTCAAGATCACTGTGTTCGTTTGCCAAAACGCTTACAATATCCCCGATATATCGGCTCTATTTTCATTCATTTCAATGACTCAAAGAGTGAAACCGGGCGAAAATATTATTGATGAATTTACTGTAGGTACTGTAGTCTGTCTACCTTACGTAGAAGCTTTACTTACATTGGCTAATAAAGGACAATAGGGCCTTGTGTGACGAACAAATTCCATAGGCATTTTAATGCATTTTTAACTTAGTCAAAGTAAAGTTTTGTAAGTGTATAGACGTATTAAAGCAACGCTAGTGTAATACCTACTACGTTATATTACATTGAGCACCATTAGTAATCACATCAAGATGTAACAAAGAGAGTAGATACATTATACATACCAACACGCCCAGCTTAGCATGTCAATCAAAACAGTGAGTTGTACACATTGATATAAATGGTTGCAGTATGTACTACTAGTTCGGTCTACCGCGTATCGCGTACCGCGTAGTAGTAGAGCCAGTGGTGCTCAAAATAAATTGATAGTTACATTGTAGGTCGCAGAAGATTCTAAATAAAATTACGAATGGATATTAAAAACATAATGGATAAAATTAAGATTTCAATATTCAAGGTATTCAGTCGTACAGATGAATTTAAAAACCCTAAGAGCCTGTTTCAGAACGTTCAGATAACTTTTATCCACAGAATAAATTTAAAGTTTTGAAAGGTTTTTCCATAGAATATCTGTCAAATCGTCAAATGATAATGGATAAAAGCTATCTGAACAGGCCCTAACTAAAATGAGATTACATTTTGAGATTTGACCTTAGATAATTGATTGGTCGAGCCTCGACTAGATGGCTTCGGTGTAGTTGTAAAATGCGGCAACGAATAATGCTCATATAAATGAGCATACGAGTCCAACTTGACGTAATCTCGTAGCAACCACTCTGTCACACTGATCTGCCGTGTTGACATTTTTCTTTAATTATATTTACATAGTAAAATGCCGGCCTGCGCGGTAAAATTAAAATTATGCAGAAACAATCAATCAAACAATAAGAAAGACACTGGGATCACATACCATCAGTAAGTATTGCATAATATCCTAATTTCAACGAAAAATAACACCAACCACTAAAATGTCAAAGAATATAAATTACACCGTTCAGTGATACCGCGTAATAAAACTTAATTTCCCCAAGGTTGCGATTTTTATTGTTCTGCAAATAAATAATTATTTTTATATAAGGTCGTAAGTTATAAATAGATATTTTGCAAGGCACCTTACTAAATGCTGAAGATGATGTATCCACCCTACCATAAAAAAATAATCGCTTGGTATAAATATTTTCGATCGGTTGGTTCAGCTGGTTAGTAACGAGCATTAAAAATTCCTTGGTAACGAGTGATTCAGTCAAAGGAACCCAACATATTTCTTTTTGTGGTAAGTATCACAGAGAACATAGAGGGAAGAGTTGTTCTTTTTTAAAAACTTATATTTTTTAATTAATGGCCTCTTTCCATTCGGACCCAATGTGATTCTGCCAATGTCAACGTCTTATTAGATTTACCTAAGAAACAACGTGTGACAATTTGCGCGGGTGAAGGGGTCGTTGAGGACAGAGATAGGTGGAGGAGGATGGGAGAGACCTATGCCCAGCAGTGGGACGAAATAGGTAAATAAAAAATGGGAAACTTTTTTTTATACAGTCTACTAGTAAGTAGCTTATAAAATACATAAGTGAACAGTCAAATAAATGTCAAATGGTGAATGAATGTATATGAAGGTAGATGGCAGATGGCCTGGCCGGGTCTAAATCCATCAGATCCGACCTTGCAGAGAAGTTGGGATGATTTGTGTTGCAGTGCCACGCTCAAAGGGTTGAAGCACATTAGCACAGGCTCCGAGCTTGCTAGGATTGAGGCAGTTTCCTGCAAGGAATCCGGTTACTGGTTACATGCGTATCCATGTGCCAATACGGGAAACTACCTCGACCCTAATACACTTCGTGTGGCAATAGGTTTGCGGCTCGGGGCTGACGTTTGCACGCCGCACACATGCCCATGCGGGGCTGCTGTCGACCGGCTTGGACACCATGGACTTTCTTGCACTAAGAGTGCTGGCCGCTTCTCCCGTCATGCCTCTCTGAATGACATCATCCGTCGTTCTCTTGCCACCGCCAACGTACCGGCCATTTTAGAGCCGCAAGGTATCGTGCGTGCCGATGGCAAGAGACCGGACGGTATGTCTCTCGTTCCTTGGAGCATGGGGCGGGCTTTGGTATGGGACGCTACTTGCGTCGATACTCTGGCCCCGTCTCACCTCCCGGGAACATGTCGGAGAGCGGGTGCGGCGGCTGAGGGGGCCGAGAGCTTAAAACGGCGAAAATATGGGGTCATCGGCTCCGAATATATTTTTATGCCGTTCGGAGTCGAGACCCTGGGTCCATGGGGTCCAAGCACCCATCAACTCGTGAAAGAGTTGTCAAGAAGATTGGTTGGCGCAACCGGCGACCCAAGGGCTGGGCATTTCCTCGCTCAGCGAGTAGCTTTAGCTATCCAGCGAGGAAATGCGGCCAGCATCTTGGGCACGCTTCCGCATGGGCCAAATTTTGTAAATTTTATGTAAATAATATGTTTATATATACTATATATATATATATATATATTGTACATAGGTTATAGGTAATAATTGTAACTTACATACATGTAAATATTTTGTTGTAGTTAATGGAAATTATACATCTTACATTATGTATTTTATAAGCTACTTACATCAAAACAGCAACTAAGTATCTACTTACTAGTAGACTGTATAAAAAACGTTTCCCATTTTTTATTTACCTATTTCGTCCCACTGCTGGGCATAGGTCTCTCCCATCCTCCTCCACCTATCTCTGTCCTCAACGACTCTTTGTCAGTCCTTCTCTAAGGCGTCAAGATCATCGCACCATCTCTTTCTAGGCCTGCCGCAACGCCGTCTTCCATCTTCCGGAACCCACTCGCTTGAAATTTTAGCCCACTTGTCAGGATCCATTCTATTCTATGGCCTGCCCATCTCCACTTAAGTTTGGTAGTCTTTGATTCATGGGGTAAAAGTTTAGAAGTTGACCACACTATTTACTCATGCTTGTGTGCGTTGACGCAATTAGTTACACACATTACAATATTGAGATTGCCGCATTCAAGGAGCTTTATTTCATATGACGTGCGGTGTCTTCCTAAAGGCACGTCACTGGATTTGACCATACTAGATTTTATTACGTGACAAGTGAAAAAAAAATCATAGAATATATGTCAAATGTAAGCATGCAATGAATAAAAGCTATCCGACGATTCTGACACAGGCCGTAACTCTACCTAAAATGAGACTACATTTTGAGATTTGACTATACTAGATTGTATTACGTGACAAGTGAAAATTCTATAAAGATTTGTACTTAATAGTGTTTAGAATAGCTGGCACCGATGACATCTGCGGGCATGACGACTTACGCAATGCCCCTGACAAAGAACTACATTGAGGTATGTGAGTATCGCCTACCACGCCTCGCCCCTACGGAAACTACTTTGATTTCATTAGGCAGTAGGCACACTTGGTTAACAATTAATAAAATACTACAGTTATCCTACTACTCAAGGTTCCTAATAGATCGTATGTTATTTTTAGGGAATGTATGTATGTATGTAACGTCACGACTTTTATCCCCATTCGGGGGTAGTCAGAGGCTTGAGTGGCCATACACCACCACATTGTGGAGGTATTAATTAACTCAAAGCCCACGTTTCACCAGATAGTCAGAACCCAACGTGTCAGGTGGTGAAACTTGTCGCCGTGTATGCAGGAACTGACTATTACCTAATCCCAAGGGATAGGTAGGTTACCTCACGATGTTTTCCCTCACCGTAGGGAGGGAAAACATCGTGTTTTTAGGGAATGACACTTCGCATATTTGAGCATTTTTCGCATCTTGGCAGTGGCCAAGTATACCATTTAATAAAGTGTACCTATGATCACTGTACGTAAAATGCTTTTATTTGCCCCATAAAAGCTTTCAGAGACATTGCAAACTGAAGGCTAATTTTACAGACCATTAAAAGGGGTGTGCTTAGGTGCTCTAGCCGGCCTTGGACAGTATAGGTGAGGCATTTGTTCTATGGGGCCGATCTGAATCAGGTCAATGCCGACGATAATGGAGCGAGGGTTATCGTCACCCCCGTAATCATTGCCGCACCATTTGCGAATCAGTATGCATTTACTTAGCTATGTAGCTATACAGGGTAATTGGTAAAACACTAACAGCCTTGTCGTACGGCGTATTACTGACATCAAAAACAACAACTTTTTACAAAACAAAAAAAAAAAACAAAAAATCACTTTCTAAAATGTATGAAAAAAAATGTTTTTCTCATCTAGAGGAAAGCCATGATACGTGGTTGTATTCCACTTTGCCCGAAAGTACCAAACGTACCACGGCTATTCTCTAGATGAGCATATTTTCTTGCTTCATACATTTTAGAGTATGATTTTTTGTTAATTTTTGTTTTGTTTCGTAAAAAGTCATAGAACAAAAGTTGTTATTTTTTATGTCAGTAATACGCCCCTGCAAGGTTGTTAGTGTTTTACCAATAACCCTGTATATCTATTGTAGCGTTGTGCGTATCGTAAACCCATATCGTATCACCACTTTAATGATCACGCATTCACACGTCTGATCATGATATGCGACGGCAGCCGAATACAAAAAGTGTACAAGTTACTCTTCTGACGGTGGTATGACGAATACAATTTAAAATAATAGGTAGGTACACATTTGATAATGATTAAGCTGACTGCAACTTAACAAACTTCTCGAATTACAAAAATGGAGACTCATCATTTCTGGGTAACCAGGATATCACAACTCGCCAGTACGTCAATAAAGTTCCTATTCCTACAGTGGAAACAAACAAAATATTATTGCAGAGTTAAATCTGTACCACAATCAGAACCTGTTGGCTAATGTTTCTAATTCTGGCACACACGTTACTGCACAGTCAATCAAAATGGATTGCTATTGCGAAATTTTTAATGCACAGACCCTTATGGCGACTACGCCTGTGATTTACTTACACTAGCGGGAAAATATATTGTTTTGTTTGATGTAGGTATTTTAGTACTAAATAAATGGACCCAATATTACAAATGCACAGATAAATGTATTTTAGATGTATTTTAAAACGTATTGTGGTGATGGTTCTTTATATTTCTATGACTGGTGATCGTACTGAATATAATTTATAGTATTAGTTTACACCTACCAACATACCTATTGGATTTTGATTTAGTGTCATTAAAAATTACCAATAAAATATCTGCTATCTATACTAAAATATCCTTCGGGAACTTCTCGAAACATTCGCTAAATCGCTTTCATTGTACCTACTTAAGAAAAAAAGCAAAAATGTAGATACAATGTAAGTTCCGTTTTATTTAGTGTGGTGCCGCTCAAACGGAATAAAAAATAAAAGAGCAACACTATTAAAGATGACGGCGCCATACCAAAATAGTTTTCAAGACGGTAATAGTTTGCATAAATCTTTGGCTGTTTGGTATTCGCCAGCCGTTTCAGAAGCTTACGAGTTTCACTGTGGACATTGACAATTTAGTGATACGAATTCTGAATACCGTTAAGCGTTATTATCAGTTTCATCACGAAATAAACTTAGCGGCGTTCTCTACACGATAAACATGTTCTAATAGAATTGTATGTTGGTATTCCAATAGAAGGCATGTGCAAGAGAATTGCTATACTTATGTTATCCATAGGTTTGTTAAATAGTGATAAATGACTAACATTCGCGTACCTACAAAGTAAGCTAAAGTCCTTTGATGGATATTGTGCTATGGAGTTATACAAAGTTATGATTCCTGTGTATATTTATTACAAAAATAATGTCAAAAAATAACTGAGACACGGTGTTGCACGTCCTAATGAGCTGGCCACGTGTCACACGATCAAAATAACCGCCTGCCTAACATTGAGACGCCGATAACGGCCGCGGTATCGTTTGAAAGCTTTGCGAACGGAAGTTGTTGGCTCTGACGCAATCTGCTTTCCTCTCATTCCGTAGTTATCGATTTCTAACGGGCTGTGTTGAAGAGGGAGTTTATCGCGTGTTTATATGCATTTAGTGAACTCTTTTCTTTTGTGATAACGAATGGTCGACCCGTGCGTTAGCTAATAAAATTATACTTGGATGTAGTGGGTGGGATATGACGTAAGTGGGATGCGATGCACTTATAGTCTAGCTAGCTAGACTAAGATATGTAAGTAGGTATTGACTAAACATTTACAAAGCGTTTATAAAAGACTAGCTTTTGCCCGCGACTTCGTCCGCGCAGAATATAAATTTAAAAATTCAGTTTCCGTTTGCTGGAACCCAAATCCCGTATCCCGTATCCGTATCCGTATCCCGTATCACGCATCCCACATCCCATATCCCGTATCACGTATCCCGTATCCCGTATCCGTATCCCGTATCACGCATCCCACATCCCGTATCCCGTATCCCGTAACCCGTATCCCTTTAATCGTATCCCGTATCCCGTATCCAATATACCGTATCCCGTATCCGTATCCGTATCCCGTATCACGCATCCCACATACCGTATCCCGTATCCCGTATTCCGTATCCCGTATCCCGTATCCGTATCCCGTATCCGTATCCCGTATCCCGTATCCGTATCCCGTATCACGCAACCCACATCCCGTATACCGCATCCCGCATCCCATATCCCGTAACCCGTATCCCGTATCCCGTATCACGTATCCCATATACAAAATCCCGTATCCCGTATCCCATACCCCGTATAATTTTCAAAAACTCTATTATTATAATTTTTTTAAAAGACAATTAATCACCAATTTTCTTAATTCTAACTACAAAAATGACGAACTCCCATACAAACTTTCATCCCCTATTTTACCCCCTTAGGGGATGTATTTTCAAAAACCCTGAAATTAATATTGTTTATCTTTTAAAAGTCACCTTATCACCAATTTTTATAATTCCAACTTCAAAAAATGACGAACTTCCATACAAACTTTCATCCCCTATTTTAACCCCTTAGGGTTTAAATTTTCAAAATATGAAATTATTATTTTTAATACGTAAAAAGAAACCTAAACACAAATTTTCATTATGCTAACCTCGGAAATGACGAACTTCCATACAAACTTTCGTCCCCTATTTTACCCCCTTAGGGGTTGAATTTTCAAAAACGCAGCAATTCAAGTTTTTTATTTTTAAAAAGGAACCTAAACACCAATTTTCATAATTCTAACTTCAAAAATGACGAACATCTATACAAACTTCCCAACTAACTTTCATCCCCTATTTCACCACCTTAGGGGTTGAATATTCAAAAACGCCGAAAACCATATTTTTAATTTTTAAAAAGATACCTCAACACAAATTTTCATAATTCTAACTTGAAAAATGACGAACTTGCATACAAACTTTCATCCCCTATTTAACCCCCTTAGGGGTTGAATTTTCCAAAATCGCTTCTTATTGCTTGTCTACGTCACAAAATATATCTACTATCCAAATTTCATGTCTCTAACTTCAGTAGTTTCGGCTCGGCGTTGATGAGTCAGTCAGTCAGTCAGTCAGTCAGTCAGTCAGTCAGCATTTCCCTCTTTATATATTAGTATAGATAATCCAAGATTTTCGAATAGACAGATATTATACCTAACTCTTTATTGTGCCTACACCTCAGCCATAAAATAATAATGGACAAAACAACATAAAACAACTGCAATTAAACATTGGTTCGGTCATCGCAAGCTGCGATCTCTTTAGTGGAGACGGATTAGGTCAAATAAAAATAGTTTTTGTTGTTATTGTGTAAAGTTGATAATATTTCGCTCGTTCTATTTGGCGCAAACGAGAAGTTAACAGTATTCCTAATCAAAAGCAAAGTGTCGCTAATAATACCTAAGCTAGACATGGTTCTCTAATCTTCCACACATGCATATTTCCATAGCACATCCATCGCATCATCCCAAATGGCAAACGAGTTTAACGAGATTCTATGATATTATCAATACCTACCTATTGACGAAAATACGTCGCGACACCTAATCAGCGGCGACGAGGAAGTAACGGGTCAAACCGATGACGCCCACGACCCCAGTTCACAGTTACACAACGTCGTTTGGAACAGACATAGAACAAAAGAAACAGAAGCAGATATAATGCAGAATGATTTTACAACAGCGTCTAGATTATATAAACACTTCAGTCGTTATCTCAAAAAATACTGCGTACAGAAAATCCAAAGAGGAAAAACTACTATATGACAGACTGCTACTGAGCCCATTTCCTCAACATGCAGTTCCTATTAACCCTCGTTTGAAATGGCAAATATTTTGTACTTTAAAAAAATAGAGACAATAAATAAATCGGTGCAAATATTCCGCCAGGCTATTGCTGCATAATTAACAACTCAATTCATCACTTGTTGCAGAAGTAATGAGGCGGTGATAGCACCGATTCAGATTCGAAGTGACCACAATCAAGCACCATGAGGAGACTGCAGTCGTGCTGCTGTGTGGCGTCCACGCGGACCGGCACGCTCATCACCGCGTTCCTCGGCATCATCGCTTCGATAGCCAGCATCATCGCCGTGTGGGTGGTGAGAAAGGAGAGCGTCACCTTCACAACATTCATCTTCAATGAGGACTTCGATAAGAAACTTGCAGAATTAGACAGTGAGTTCATGAAATTAAAGTAGTTTTTAGACTGAAGCATTTTTATGGAACGTTACTTGGCCTGCTACACACTCCCACCACTGTTACTTTTGTAAGCCAGGATCGACATTGGTGTCCAACGGTTTGACCCTCGACGAGTCCCGTGTTGTCTTGGAACCTACATTCAACCGGAAGGCATAGGAGGAGTTGTTATTTATTTATACATTTAATTAGAATGAATTTTACAATTAAAAGTTCCGGTAGAATTAGGTACCACTGATTTCGACAGCTGCGGATTCTACAGCAAAGTGCGTTTGTGCAATAAATGATGGCATATAATGTTAGATAGGTCAATATTGTTCTCATCACACTGTCAAAATGTTTGTTTCTTTTTACAGTTCCGAGGATTATTTTAACGATAAACCTCTGCTTCACGATCCTGATATGCGCACTACTCATAGTAGCAGTTCATAAGGTAAAAAGCATCGAGAAATTAATATTATACCTAGTAATAAGAACTCTATATTTATACCTGCTTACCTACTTATTAACATTTTCTTTTTGCTGACTAAAGACGTCTTACTCCGTAAGTATGGAATATACATATACCTTAAGTACTCCTTATACTATAATAATAAATAACATAGGTAGGTACCTATGTTTCAAAAGTCGGTAATAATAATTTAAGTACGTAACTAATAAATAAGATGTGCCTAGTGAAATCAGACACCATACTGAGTAACGGGCCTTTGAACTTTTTCACAACTTTGGAGTTGTGGCCTTAGTATACCAATGGACCTAGATAACGGTGTAAACTGCATTAGCGAGTAGCAGCCAGCAATATCCAAGAAAAACCTTTATGTACAGTCCACCAGTTGTAACAAACTTGTTTTTGTGGCAATCCGCCTATCTATCCTATTATTTTTGTCTCCCACTTAACGGAAGGAACTTGATAATCTTCTTCCAACTTCTCCTATCCTTTTTTATTCGTGCGGGTTTCAAGGCAACTTAGCTTTTCCCTAAAACTCGTTGAGGATCAAACCTTGGCGTCATCGTTGGATACCATTGTCGATATTGGCTTACAGCAGTAGGTAACTAACAGAGGTGGGAGTGTTTGGCGGGCCTAGTCCCAATTTCTTTAGGTACAGAAGAATAGTTTACTAACCATCACTGATTGTCGTGTTTCAGCGGCGGTCATGGCTGATGCTGCCCTGGGTGGTGCTGGGCTTCGTGCTGGCAATCGGGCTGCTGATCACGGTGCTGCACACCTCCATCTCCTACTACCTCGGCAAAGACCCGAACCGCATACTAATCGGCACCGTTATACTCGTCGTCGGAATTCTATATTTATGTAAGTTTAATGATTTTTTTCTCGACTTCTCAGTCACACTTGACAGAGTGGTCTGGCTCCTCTGAAAAGACCCCAAGAGAAGAATCGAGCAGATTGTTCACATAACTACGTTGACATCGTCCCTTGACGCATATTCTTGTACCTACTAATAACTGTGGTTTGCACTGGTATTTTCTAAGTTCAATGATTTTAAAGACATCAAGAATAAATCGAGCAATTCCGCATTGATAGTCTGGAATGGGTTCCTATTACTTATGTTAATAAAGTAGAAAACCCCAAAACTGCATAGCTTTATTTAACCATTAGGTAATGTCAACAGGCAGTTAATCAAGCAATGTATTTAAACGATTATTTAATTTTGTTGGCAGGTCTATACATCTACCTGTATGCCGTGGTCTACAGTTACTTTGTGGACGTACGCGAAGAAGAAGTCCGAGGCCGCTACCGCAAGCCACCCTACAGACGATAAAACTAATTCAGTACTAAAACGATTACCTCATACTCAGCCAGTGTCAGTATAATACTGGTATTTAAAACTAAACAAGTACCGAATGTGTTTCGAA
Organism: Drymonia ruficornis; assembly: GCA_947859195.1. Classification (NCBI taxonomy): domain Eukaryota; kingdom Metazoa; phylum Arthropoda; class Insecta; order Lepidoptera; family Notodontidae; genus Drymonia; species Drymonia ruficornis. Next base: position 7,389,862 of record OX401914.1, read on the forward strand.
TTCAATAGAACTAGAATTGTGAAGCCACAATAGAAGTGCATTAGGGTGCGTTTCCTTGGATGCGGAGCGGAGCGGAGCGGAGCAGCGGACTGTGATTGGCCACCTGTGATGGGCCAAGAGCGGAGTGGAGATTTCCAACACATTGGCCAATTCACGGTCCGGTCCGCTCCGCTCCGCGTGAGTGGAAACGCACCCTTACTCTATGGGCAAACTGCAATGTTTGTAACTCACGTCTCACACATAAGGTTTTAGTCTGCCAAAGTAGACGAATGGACTTCAGTTGAGTGCCTTCTACTAATAAAGGAGTAGGTACATAGGTACATCGGATATCACTGACCTTACCTTACTTACTCGTACTTTCGTACGTACCTACGTACTCACTTAATAATTTGCCTCAAAGAAGAAAATTGCATAGGTACCTACTAAACCTTGTAAAGATTTTTCTTGAACACAGGCAGCAGTAGGTATGTAGGTAGTTTTAACGATATCAGCTAAGTTTACTACACGGTACGTTATAAATATAAGTAGGTGGTACCTGCCTACGTAATTAAGTTACCAGTCGATAATTTATTATTGTTACAAAAGTGCCTAACTGATTTATTAATGTGTAAGTGTTTAGACTATAATATTAAATTAATTAAATACACATACCTACTTAACTAATTAACTAGGTAAAGTACAATTACTGTAATCTTGTTATTTTATTTATTTGCCCAGCAGTGGAACTGTTTCACAGCCTATAAAAATGTCTAATTAACAAATTTTTACTATTATTTAAGTCATGGATTTAAGTGCATACGAATATATTTACGAAAATAGACACTAAGTTTTAATAAATGTTAAAAACACTTTATTTACCCATTGAATACTTATTTATTCTATCTAAGTACCTTACCTACCCTATAGATTTATGAAAGTTTCGCGAATCTATGCCTTATAGATGGGGAGGCGAGCGTGCAATTCGAGCGTCGTCCAAACCTAGTAGATTCGGTAGATGAGATGATAGGAAGAATACATTGTTCTAGATTAGTGATGGGATGTTCTCGAGAACATTCTCACCCTCGGAAACTTACTCGTGAGATTTTTTTATTTTGGGTGACGTTATCCTAACTTTCAATCTTAAAAACAATTAAAACCACCATACTTGCATGTTTAATGAGGTTTATGCCAAGTTTAACATGCTTCAGAAGATAAATTCTCGAAAATTCTCACGAGTAAGTTTCCGTAAGTTTCCGAGGGTAAGAATGTTCTCGAGAACATCCCATCACTATTCTAGATGTTTCAACTTTCAGCGGTGGGGGAAGCGTATACATGAATTATTTTTTTTTGTATAAAAAGCAATGACATAAAAATACTCAAGCGTGTCAGATATTGTTACTTTTCATGCTCCAACATGATAAATTGAAAAAAAATATATACGAGCGCGTCTGAATTTGTATATCTATAGCCTTCGGCAACTGCTTAAAATCAGGCGGGCTGTAAGTTTTTTTGCCACCGTAGTCCTATATTTAAAAAAAAAAAAAACTGAGGGGGTGAAAAAGTGAAACTTCCAGATACTCCCATTTCTTAGACTGACGATCAAATTAGCAAACTTGACACTTTTGACACTTCTTAGCTAGTAATGAATCCCCCTTATCTTAATCTGACGAGTTCGAGTATTTTAAGATAGTCTATTATTTTTTTGGTTCCCTTGACCAAACCCACCAATATTAAGGGCTCATAATTTTTTGAGGTTCTTATCAATCTAGCTATCTCCCTTATCCTTAATCTGACGCGCTCGTGCAAATCCAGAAACCCCTTCTACGGCTCCCCATCTATTACCTACCCGATAAAAGTTTGATCAAAAGTTTTTTTACTAGTGTACTACATTACTACATTATTTTGTCTTTTGTAAAGATTACAAACAAATAGGTACCTATTGTAGGTACGTAGGTACTAATACTGTCTGGTTTGTGGTACCTATCGTGAGAGAGCCGTGCGTGGGGGGCCTACCCGTGGCTCCTAAGAACATGCCTAGATACCTACTACCTATTAGGTCAAGTTGGGTAACCTTATTTACTCTTCAGTCGGGTCTACTCCTATACGGGCCTAAAGCTTGCTTGATAGTGTATCAAGCTTATTATTGATGCTCTGATGAAGGCACTAGGTACCACAGCTTGACTCAAGTTAAAATCTACGTCAAACGACGCACGCAGCAGCATTGCCAGTCATGCACGCGTCAGCGTGCTTCACGATAAGCTACATAACCGCCTAACCGCCGCGGAGGCCATTATCTAACCCTTTGTAAGTACCTATGCCGGAACCAAGGATGTCGATGCTTCAATTCAAAAGTTGCACAAATAAAAAAAAATCAAAAATCTTTTTATTGCAAAAATCCAATCGTAATCCTTTATATTTTTATATTTTCAAAAGACACCCATTGATTTTGCATTTTAATATACATAAACAACGCAACCGTTTCTTTTGAATTTTCGTTTTGAACGCACGAAATATGATCTAAACTGCCATAATGTGAGTTGCGCGTTGACAATTGAACTAAAAGCAAGTTTCTTTTGTGCAAAAGTGCCATATCTCGAAATTTGTATACAGAAAACGACCATATTTCGGAATACTTCAGTTTTGAATAAAGGATTCACGTCAGTATGCCACTATTTTTAAATCAAAAGAACCATATTTCAAAAACTGGTTGTTTTGCACAGAAAATATACCTAAATGAACTTATTTTTTTTGATCAAAATAAAATTATGACACATTGTGTTCGTTTTGCATTTAAGTTATTTAATATGAAGTACGGTATTTAGAAATAGTTTACTTTGAATATAAAAAACTACTATAAATGATTATTATTTCAAATCAAAAGCGCCTTATTCTGGAATACACTCGTTTTTTTAATACATAGGTTAATCGATAAGGTAATTTGTAATGAGAATTAGCATTTTTGTGCAGGGCATTGTAATTATAAAATTATAGGTATGTTTTTACGTATTATATTGCTATTGTTCCGTAGGTATTAACGTTAAATAAATAAATTTTATTTTTAGGTGTTTTTTTTTACATACTAGGTATTCTATTTATGCTATTTTATGCATTTAAGTAATTTTTAAAATGCTAGGCTCCTTTTGAACCACCATGTCTGCATGATCTTTTAAAAGGAGCCGGCGGCGGGTGGGGTGGCTTTGGTACTATGTTATACCGAGACCATTTACAAATTGTCATTTTACATATATTTTTTTCCAAAAATCTACCGCCGTATCGGAAACGCGATCTCGTCGAGAAACTCGGCGGGCTTGTGTTTTTACATAGTTTTTTTTAAATCGCCATTTACTTATTTTAATACAATGTATTTTGGTAAACAATAGATGCCTTACACCGTTGTGGAGTTCTTTTGCTGATGCCTGCGCATCAGGTCAATATCATACATACATACATACAATCACGCCTGTTTCCCGTAGGGTAGGCAGAGAGCACTTCTTTCCACTTGCTACGATCCTTACATACTCGTTTCGCTTCGTCCACTTTCATTATTCCCTTCATACATGCTCTTCGGTTTAGGGTACTCTTGGCCTGGCCTTTTTTCAAGACGTCCCTGATTTGGTCTCGAAACGTCCGCCTAGGTCTACCCCTTCCAACACTACTTTCTACTTACTTTTGTAATATCATTGACAAGTAACAGGATTGCAAATTTCGAACCGATCAGACCTGAGGGAGTCGTTTGTATCTCTTCATCAACTAGAAAAGAGGTCTTCAAACGGCTGAGAACACTCTCGATTAAGATACCTTTCAAAATAAAAAAACTAAATAAAAATCGGTTTATCCGTTCAGGAGCTATGATGCCACAGACAGACACACAGATACTTATACACTTCAAACTTATAACACCTCTCGTGTTTTTCGTCGGGGGTTAAAAAGGAAACCAAACTAGGCAGCGATTATGATATACACTTCTGAGGCTACAAGTTCGAGTCAATGAGTGTTTTCTTCATGTTTATAAAGTCTTTGTTTTATTTTGAGGTTTAAAAAACTTACGTTACCTAGTTTTGCTAATTAGCTTGGCCAATTTTTGTATTTTACTTTCACTTTATCATTTTTTAATAGAACTTAAAAAATAATTGATGATTATTTTACAACAGTTTCGAAGAATTTAATTTGTTATTTTGAGGAAAACTTTGATTTGTTTTAAATTTAAGATAGCATTTTAGTTATTTTATTGAATTGCATGGCGATTTTTATTGTGTTCCTTAAAAGTTTTATAGAGAAACATTATTAATACAATTATTTTTTTGACTTATGGTTGTTTTGTTCCATGTTTAGTATATTTCAAACATATTTTTTGTATTCAAAAGTAACTTATATGCTTATATCTCCTCCGTCATTCAGTTTATTATAAAACTACTTAAAACATTTAGTGCTGCTTAAATATACGCTTCTAACGATGTATAATAATTATGTATATATTTGACTAGCTTTTGCCCGCGACTTCGTCCGCGTAGACTTAAAAATAAAAAAAAACCGGGCAAGTGACTTAAGACTTTTTAGTGCGCCAGGGTTTTTTAAGACAGTATTTGCTTTTTTATAAAAATAATTTTATTTCATGATTTTTATTGGAGCCATACAAACTTTATCACGGTACCTAATTCGGTGAATGCGTGTTTTGGTAGGTAGGTATATAGAGCCAAAATCCCTAATCCCCCTCCCCTTCTCCACCCCTTTTCCTCCCCTCTCTTCCTTCTGCTCCCTCCCCCTCCATTTCCCTTTCCCTTTCCCCTCCCCCTTCCACATCCCCCTACCTTACGTCTTCCCCTTCCTCCCTCACCTACCCTATGCATACTAAGTTTCAAGTCAATCGGGTACAAACATATTTTTCTGCCGTACTTTTCTACCTTTAGTTTCCCCCTTTTGGGTGTTGATTTACGAAATGATTTTTTATGGGATCAAACTGAAGTAGTACCTACCATATTCAGCTCAGCTTATACCCCAATTATTTAAAATGAATAATCATAACCAATCTCGAGATATGGATGACTAAACATTCGCTGACCCCGCTCTCCCCTTTTCCTTCAAAATATTAAAAACGCTGAAATCCCAGTCTGATTATTTAAAATGAACAATCATAACCAATTTCGAGATATGGATGACTAAACATTCGCTGACCCCGCTCTCCCCTTTTCCTTCAAAATATTGAAAACGCCGAAACCCCAGTTTGATTATTTAAAATGAACAATCATAACCAATCTCGAGATATGGATGACTAAACATTCGCTGACCCCGCTCTCCCCTTTTCCTTCAAAATATTAAAAACGCTGAAACCCCAGTCTGATTATTTAAAAAGCTTTTGCCCGCGACTTCGTCCGCGCAGGATATAAATTTAAAAAAATCCGTTTCCGTTTGCTGGAACCCAAATCCCGTATCTTGGATATCCCGTATCCCGTATCCAGTATCCAGTATCCAGTATCCAGTATCCAGTATCCAGTATCCAGTATCCAGTATCCAGTATCCAGTATCCAGTATCCAGTATCCAGTATCCAGTATCCAGTATCCAGTATCCAGTATCCAGTATCCAGTATCCAGTATCCAGTATCCAGTATCCAGTATCCAGTATCCAGTATCCAGTATCCAGTATCCAGTATCCAGTATCCAGTATCCAGTATCCAGTATCCAGTATCCAGTATCCAGTATCCAGTATCCAGTACCAAGTACCAGTATCCAAACCTAAACACAAATTTTCATTATGCTAACCTCAGAAATGACGAACTTCCATATAAACTTTCGTCCCCTATTTAACCCCTTAGGGGTTGAATTTTCATAAACGCAGCAATTTAAGTTTTTATTTTTAAAAAGGAACCTAAACACCAATTTTCATAATTCTAACTTCAAAAATGACGATCATCTATACAAACTTCCTAACTAACTTTCATCCCCTATTTTACCACCTTAGGGGTTGAATTTTCAAAAACCCTGAAATTAATATTGTTTATCTTATAAAAGTCACCTAATCACCAATTTTCATAATTCCAACTTCAAAAAATTACGAACTTCCATACAAACTTTCACCCCCTATTTTAACCCCTCAGGGTTTAAATTTTCAAAAAAGCTGAAATTATTATTTTTAATACGTAAATAGAAACCTAAACACAATTTTTTATTATGCTTACCTCAGAAATGACGAACTTCAATATAAACTTTCGTCCCCTATTTTAACCCCTTAGGGGTTGAATTTTCAAAAACGCAGCAATTCAAGTTTTTTATTTTTAAAAAGGAACCTAAACACCAATTTTCATAATTCTAACTTCAAAAATGACGATCATCTATACAAACTTCCTAACTAACTTTCATCCCCTATTTTACCACCTTAGGGGTTGAATATTCAAAAACGCCGAAAACCATATTTTTTATTTTTAAAAAGACACCTCTACACAAATTTTCATAATTCTAACTTGAAAAATGACGAACTTGCATACAAACTTTCATCCCCTATTTAACCCCCTTAGGGGTTGAATTTTCCAAAATCGCTTCTTATTGCTTGCCTACGTCACAAAATATATCTACTATCCAAATTTCATGTCTCTAACTTCAGTAGTTTCGGCTCGGCGTTGATGAGTCAGTCAGTCAGTCAGTCAGTCAGTCAGTCAGTCAGCATTTCCCTCTTTATATATTAGTATAGATATAGATATAGATATGAAATAAAAAAGCATTAGACAAAAAATAGTTTTTTTTTCTTTGATTAGCTCTCCTGTAAAAAAGTGTCACTTTGATTTGTGGTACTTTTGAATTGAAGCAGCGATGTGTTCTTTTCTATATCGATATCGACGCAGATCTACGCGCGACACTAATGATTTTCTTTATCTGGCATTACGGCATACCAGCGGCTAAGATGCCAAATATGGTATCTACCACTACAATTTTTTTATCCTCGCTCTACCTATATTTTTTACATGACACTGGCAAAATAAGTACCAAAATACTGCTTCAAAAAAAACTAATCCAACTCCAACACGTCAGTCAGTCAGGGCTGCCAGATCGTATAATTGCATACACAAAATGTATGATTTGGTTGTCTTGTGTAGGTACCCTGTGTGTATAGCAGATTGTTATGTAGAATAGGATAGACAAATAATTTGGTACCACTGATCGCCTGACAATGAATAATTCTATAAAAAAACTGTTATGTAGTCAACTTATAGTGACTTTAATTTCACGATTAAGCATTTCATCATTGCGATTAAGGCGTTGGTAAACGTTCAAGAATCAAATCATTTTTTTGGTGATGTGTATATTACTTGAACGAAATAAGTATTTTAAGATTTGATTTTGCATTATTTCGAAGACCAGGGTGTATAAAATAAGATGGCTCTGCTGGCGGCCCTAGTCCAGGGTTGCCAGATGTACGATTTAAGTCGTATTCATACGATATTTTTGCTGTTTTTAACATGTACGATCCAAAGATGATAATCGTACGTATTCCTACGACTTTTTCACATTTCGTAAAAACCGATATAGAATTACCCTAAATCGCTATTTCTACCTCAATAGTAAGGGATCTCCCTTGACCCGTTACAGATAAAAGCCGACCAATTTGCGAAACACTTCATAAAGACAGCGATATTTAATATAACGGAACTTTGAACGGCAAAACAACATTTAAAACGGTATGGATTTTGTGTACATTTATCTCCAAAACAAGAAATGCTATGTAAGATGAATAGTAAAACTCTTTACGGACATAAGTAGATACACACTACTTATCTTCGTAAAGAGTTTCACTATTTATTATGCAGATTTCATTACAGTAAAAGTATATTATAAAATACATAAAGTTGTTAGAATCGTACTATTTTTTTTGTATGAGCGTTCTTAGGGAATACGACTTTTTATTTACCCACCTTACGATCTCCCCATTTACGACGTTTGGCAACCCTGCCCTAGTCAGTTGTCTTTCCGTCAGTCAATTACGTCAACCGTCAATGTCAAAGTCTGTCAAACAACGAAAAAAATCATTTTTGCGCAGGCTGAATTACAGGAAGGACTTGTGTGTGCAATTAATTTTATCTTGTAAGCCTTTCGTAAAGTCTCGGAGTAGTAGGAATACAAAAATAAAACTATCTAGTACAAACAATGGAAATCTCATTTAAAGGCAAAAGGATTCTCGTTACCGGCGCTGGTCAAGGTTAGATTTGTTATCATGTTTTCATGCGATTCTTACAATAATTATGTTGTTTTTAATCTCTAAAAAGGACACGTTACACATAAATCTTTCTCGTGAACGTATATTCTTGCGTAATATATATTATAATATAGAAAATAAGTAACTAATTGGTACAATATGTCACAGGAATCGGCCGAGGTATCGCTGTGGAATTATGGCGTGCCGGAGCGAACATTGTCGCTCTGTCGCGAACCAGATCACATCTAGAGGCTCTACAGAGTGAATATCCTTCAATAGATATTGTAGATGTGGATATAGGCAATTGGGAGAAAACGCGTAAAGTGGTGGAGTCCCTGGGCCACTTCGACGCGCTCGTGAATAATGCTGCGATCGCCGTTTGTGAACCATTCCTGGATTGCTCACCAACAGATTTTGATAAGTATGTTCCAAAATGTCATTTTCTGGAAGTTTTACAACAATCTCTTCCATAAAACTTATCTTGTGCTCAAAATAGAATCAATTGATATAGCCATTTATTATAAGTAGCCTATGATTATGGTGCTCAAAACATGAGTAACAAGTGAACCATCCTATGTTGGCCGCATATGGAATTATCTCCACATAATGCAATAGACATATATGAACCCATTGATTTTATTTGAATATGTTGAATAAAACAAAATTAAATTAGATTCATAGGGAAAACAGGGTATTTTAATTTATATGAGCATCTTTCTAGTTTGTTTCTACTCAATGTCTCATAATATTTTATGTTTTATTTTCAGGACTTTTGATGTGAATGTAAAAGCTGTTCTCAACATCAGTCAAATAGTAGCAAGAAAGATGGTAGAAAATAAAACGCATGGTGCTATTGTTAACATCTCTTCTCAAGCTTCAAAGGTAACTTCAGCATTTCATAGGGTGTGGTGTCTTATCTGTATCACAGTTAAATAAATCTTATAACCTGAAGTTCACATAAGCCTTTCCAACTTCAGGGATCTCTTGGGATTATTGTATACCTAATTGTATTTTGAGTAATCCAAAAATATCACAATACTGCCCATTCTGTCTACAAAGTTGACTGTCTGCTATGTGTAGGCACAATTTTGGTGGACAATCTCATACAAGGAATTTGGCTATGTACCTATTCGTAATTTCTCCAATTAATTTCTGATTATCTGTTTTTAAATGATAAAATGATTGTTATCTACAGTTATCAAAGAGGATTACATATGTTATTCTTATCAATTTTATTCTGGTTCGCATGATGCAATGCAGCTTTTGTACATACTATTAGAGTACATAATTGTAATGAACAAAATTATCTTGGGATTAAAATAATTTTATGAATGAACACCATGGTATTCTAAATGGGTGCGTAAATATGCCCCAAGCTGTTGCACCCTAGCTAACAGTTATGATAATATATTATTATGTCTAGTCAAAACTGACTGCACAGGCGTGCTGCTCGCCTCTTATCGACACAGCCAATAACAGAAAAGTTACAAAGTGTCAGTAAATAATCCTGTCCCAATCTATTAAATAAGATGGGGTAATTGTCCAAATATTTCAATTTCCAGGCTGCATTGAAAGATCATGCCATATACAGTGCATCTAAAGCAGCTTTGGATGGACTAACCCGTGCCATGGCCCTGGAGCTGGGACCCCACGGCATCAGAGTGAATGCTGTCAACCCAACTGTCATAATGACAGAAATGGCTAAAGTTGGCTGGTCTGACCCTGTTAGAGCCAATGAGATGCTATCCAAAATACCACTTAGAAGGTATGTTAATAAAGACTAATTTATGTATAAATAAAAAAAACCGTTGAATTGAGAACCTCCTCTTTTTTTGAAGTCGTTTAATAAGTAATGTTACCACAAATTGACATTTCTTCCTCATTTTACATGTGTATTGACATTTCTTATTTATATAGTTGGTGTCCAAAAGTAAATTTTAAAATGTGTTTAACCAGTTCCACTACAATTTTATGTTCAAGAATTTGTTCCTCTTAAGATAATTTGGAACCGTGTTACATTTTAACAAAATTTCGTGATAAACTACCAAGATTTGCTTATGTAACCATTTTATTATTGTTTCAATGTAAACACATAAGTGATAAGATAATTATTTATCATTAACCATGACAACAAAACTAATAATAAAATGTTTACTGTCAATTTCAGATTCGGAGAAGTTTCAGAAGTTGTGAATGCTGTAGTCTTCCTTCTGAGCGACAGGTCCAGTATGATCAATGGTGTTGAGTTGCCCATCGATGGAGGCTTCCTCGCTACATAATATATTATTTTGCCATACCAACATAACAAAATAGGATCTAAAATTATAAAGCTTTTATTTGGAATATTTTTTTAACAAACGCAAACATAATCATAAGTATATTGGATTTATATTTTAATTAGTGAAGGGAACCAAAGATGGATGTTATTTTATTAGACATTATTGCCATGATAACCTTACCTTTTTTAAGTTAATGTCATAAACATACCGAATTAAATAAAGATACTATTTTGTATTAATAAATCAAATAATATTCTTCAATACCTGTTATGTTCATATGTGCATATGTGCTCCTAATAACACTTTTACTTAAAATAATGTTTCATAATATTTTTTTGTAATACCAAATATTCTCTTAACAACTGTCATCATTATTCTTAAGGAATTAATACTGACCTGATATTTTATTCATAGGATTGAAAGCTGAAACATTTTTATCTTATTATAACACAGTTAATTAGATCGGTTACATAACATTGTATAATGCCTATGAAGATACCTACATAAATCCATTGAATTTACTTATTCTAATTTCGTTGCTTGTTACAAAACAGTAGAAAGGGACTTTATACTACAAATTTACTGAACCTATGTTTAATTATGCTTTTACTCGCGACGACTATGCTAAAATAAGTTTATTCTGCACTTACTGCAAGCTTACTGCTTTGAAACTTACCCTAATGACGGCTCATAAAATATCGGTGTACATTTTATATGAAGACGGAGCACGGCCCGTCCGCGTCTCGGGCACGGTCCCGCTATGTGTGGACAGTCCCTAAAGTGGTATAGTCGGTTCATTAGTTATCAAATTCTTTAAAAAATACAATTAATTTTCAGCTGTTTGTTCGGTCATTAAGCTAAAACGAATGTCATGCGTTTTTTCTATGATGATCAGACGGCTACGGAAAACTTTGGCTATGTTCAATTTAGAATTGTGCTGCATCGATGATTAGGCAGGCAGGCGCAGCCGCAGGCAAAGGTAGTTTACTGTAATGAGAATTAAAGTTATACAATAACATTTACCATTATACCATTGGTTATACCTAATCACCTTCTTCTTGTATTTACTATAACTAAGCTCATATTTTGATTGACCTTTGTTGAATAAATGCAATTTGTTGATTTTATTTGTTTTATTCGCGAAGGGAAACATTATTTTAAATATTATGGTATATATTGTAATATAATAGTAGGTAATTATTGTTAGAACATTGTTGTTGCACTACCATGAATATTTTTTAAAATCCAAATGGTTTAAGGAAAAGGTGTATTGAAGTGGATGCGTTCTAAGGTGTTTCAATAAGTATGTAATATGGTTAGTTCAGGCAACATTTTTTTTGTTTGTGTATACTTAACCATTCTTAAAACATAAATTATGATTGTACCGTAATCGTACAACACGTTCTTATCATCGGTAAAATGCTAGTATTGAGATATGGCTCGGGGAACGCGATAACTTTAAAACACATTTAATTTTTATTCGCTTTTTGTAAACAAGGCTCGTCCGAATAGGCAGCAGCACTACAGCTATGGATAAATATTTTAAAGGAAAAAGAATCCTTGTTACCGGCGGCTGCCAAGGTAAGAAGTACCTACATTAATTTATTTTTAATAATATTATAAGTGGGCACTTAGGTAGTTCTTGTACCTACTAGTTCCGAATCCAAACCTCCAGGGACCTACTTAGTTTCATTACCCTAACTAGGGTAACGGCACCCAATATTGGCACCCCCCCAATTGTTGTACTTGTACTTTTATGAACAAACATTGCTAACGGCCGAATACTCAAAGGCTACTTAAATATTTAAGTCCCGCTTAGCAGTTTGGGACGTCCGTCGTTAACTGTATTTTTTTGTATGGCGCGTCAAAGCAAATTTAAGTTGCGTACGAGTATTCGGCGCTAAGAGTCCTGGATAACATTCTGTCCCACGATGCTTCGCCATTTGTTTCTGTCCTTGGCATCGTGAAATTTGGTGTTGAGCGTCGGCCGTCTTTGGTCCGACCATATTGATGAAATCATTAGAACCTCGGACCATAAGAATCATTACCGCTACACATTATGTTATGCCTCGAATATCTGCTTCTCTACAGGCATAGGGCGAGGAATAGTCTTAGAGTTATGGAGACAGGGTGCTAACGTGGTCACACTCTCAAATATGCCCGAAAATTTAGAAAAACTGAAAAAAGAGTTTCCATCTATAGAAATAGTAAATGTCGACCTGCGATTGGGACAAAACCAGGGAAGTTGTCGATTCCCTGGGAGTATTCGAAGGTCTGGTCAACAATGCAGGAATCGCCATCATTGAGCCATTCCTTGAATGTTCGTCAACAAGCTTCGATGAGTAAGTAAAATAATCGATATCGAAAACGTATTTCTTAGCGTGCACTAATGTGTAATGCGTATGTGTGTGCATGTGTAATTAGCTGCATACTTTCTAGGTATAGTTTTGCCGATTTACCTACGAAAATCCATATTTTACAGAACGATCGCCGTTAATGTACGAGCGATTCTAAATGTGAGTCAGGTCATCGCAAAGAAAATGATCGACAACAATATTAAGGGTTCGATAGTCAATATTTCCTCTCAGGCATCCGTGGTAAGTTACCTAACTATTATCCCTATCGGTCAATGTCAATGCCGGTCGACCGACACTGAATGACCAATAAAATTCGCGAATATTAAACTAGGTAATAAACATTATTTTATCTTCCATACCCGGGTCAGTGTGGGAGAGATAGTGATAGGTACCTACTTATAATTAAGTAAGAACCTATTCTTTACAATAAAAAGGATAAAATGCTAATTCTATAATTGCGTTCCACAGGCAGCTTTAAAGGAACACATTGCATACTGCGCCTCGAAAAGCGCAGTCGACTCCATGACCAGAGTTATGGCTATGGAGTTGGGGCCGCATGGAATCCGCGTCAACTCAATCAACCCAACGGTCATCATGACAGAAATGGGTCGCAAAGTATGGTCTGAACCCTCCAAGTCGCAGGGCATGCTGTCAAAGATTCCCCTTGGAAGGTAAGCCTACTTCCGTTACGCATTCTGGTGAACGACTTTTGAACTTTGACATTTTGTGCGGTTTGCCACAAACTGAACAACTGGTTGGTAGAACAACTTTCTAGCTCGCTCATGCATCAGGAACGACGAGTTAAACCCTTGTAATCTTTACCGCGAGCATGTGGCTCGCTCTTCGATCCCGGGACGATGCCTTAGGGACACCGCAGATTTGCTACTTTTTGCATCGGCGATTTAGTCGCTTTTAGCATCGGAGCAGTCGCTGCGTCGGACCGCAGAGTCACCAAAACGCGATGCAGTCGCAAAATCGCCGATCGCCGTTGCAAAAAGTAGCGAGTCTGCGGTGGCCCTTATGGAAGCTGAGCATTTACATATCAACCATAAAGTTTAAACACCACTTTGCAGATTTGGAGAAGTGCAAGAAGTGGTGGATGCTGTTTTGTTCTTGCTGAGCGACAATGCTAGTATGATCTCGGGGGTCCAATTGCCCATAGATGGTGGATTTTTGGCTACGTAGTCTTTTTGTATACCTACTATTGTTTGACACGATCATAATAAATGAAGGAAAAACCATTAAATTTTACTCAGTTTATTGTGCCAAAGGAATTTATACATACTGGACATAGAAAACAATGCAAGCATAACAATTTATTTATAATGCGTATGTATGCTAAGATAATCTAGCACATTATGTATTTGTAGAGAAAATATATCACTTGGTAAATAAAACTTAAGAGTCGTAAGACTGTTAAGAATAGGTACTACAATAATAAAATTACTATCGATGTTATTTTAGTGCAATTCACATTAGTTTTCGGAGGGAATAAAAAATTAACGGGTTTTTTAAATTTTGAAACAATGTTGCCATACGCAAGTAAAAGCCACAATCTTTTATTAAGTCCCTTAATCACTCTAAAGCTACTAATTTAGATATATTCCCTCTCCTCTCTAAATAAACATAGGTTAACAGGCTGGATTTACTCGTCAATAAATATCGAACAGTAAATGACACGAATCTACAAAAAGACGATAACAGCAAAATAATTTGAATGACATTTAACGCTACAACAGTTATGTATGTATTTATTCCATTACCTAGGATATTGTAAAAAACAGTGTGTCTGCTTACCTAAGTATCTTAAAATTATTATTTACAAAATTAAGTCCATAAAGTCTTTCGTCGTTTATAGCGTACACTTAACTTTAGGAGCAAGCCACGACCGTCCCTCGCCAAAAGCATTTGAGATACACGTTGCAGCACTCCACACACCGACGACAAGCACAGGACACTACCAGCTACAGCCGGCGCCGGCGCCGCCCGCTCGCAGCCGCGCCGCGCCGTGCCGACTCACCATTTAATATGCAACATATCGTTGCCGCCTTCATGCATTGAACACGAAACATCAGCTAATATACAATAATTAATATAAATTCATAAGAATTAGTAACACAATATCATTAAAATATTTGGGTACCCAGAGATGAACTCTTCTGAATGAAGGCATTAAATTAAAACACACATATTGTAAACGCTAAAATACACATATCATGCTTGGCACAGCGTCAAAACGAAAACGGATGTAGGTTTTGATTACTTATTTTGAACAAGTTTGGCTGAGATTTTCAAAATGCTAAAAATACCCTGTAATCAACTTACGTTTGATTGTATTTCAAATTAGAATGTGTGCAAGTATGACATCGGTAAGAGGTGAATTATGCTTGCTAAGTATAATCAATAAGCTGTCACATTTCCAGTGTTTGTGATCCGAAGCGACCCTGAGATGTACATGATAAACTATTATTTTACAATAATTTCTGTCAATAGGATGATTTCAAATCTCTTGCGCCTAACATTGCAATTACGAACCCCTTGAAACGAAATTATAATATATTAATTAATTACCAATATTATATATTTACACAAAATTGAACCTAATTCTCAGTCATATTAAGAGTTGGCGGTGATTACATTGCGATCTATTATAAATTACAAGATAATTTAACGTTCTAGGAAATTTACTTAAAAATTTTACTATGTATTACATATTTACAAACTTTTACCGTAAAGTTCTCGAAGATTATAGACGCAAGTAATAATTATAAGTGGTGTTATTATATGAAATATTACAACAGCTCGTTGTAACAACACGGCTCAAAGAAGTGCCTACTTTCAGACTGCAGATAACATGAACACCACAGACAATAAGACAAATTATTGGTTGTTTATATAAAACAAATACTATCAATGGATGGTAACCGATTTATATTGAACTAAGTCATTATGTAATTACAATTTGGTAATTTAAGTGAGATCATAGATTAATAAGTTTTTGATCGGTTAATAAAATCATCAATGGGAATGTATGCATCAATATGCATATGTGTTACTTTTCAATTAATTATAATCATCAAGCCAAGTTCAAGTTTCTTTCTAAACAACTTAAATAGATACAACTATGGCAGTGGCTGGAATTTTTCAAATGATAATTAAATTACCACATGATGTACGCTTAACTGTTAATACAGAACATGGAAGCTGATTCATTTTTAAAATCAACTTGGAAGACAAAACGCTAAAATCAATACAATTCTTATCAAAGTACTAAAGGAAAACAAAATGATAATATTGCACAAAATGTTTGATCTAATTTTACAGAATATACGGCACGCTGGGTGGCTTTTGCCAGCCAGCTAACTGGACCAAGTTTTAACTTATCGTATTGATTAGAAAATGAGTCAAAAATACTGACTTTAACATCATTTTCAACTCTCACAACGCACGATCGAGAGATTGCGCTAACCAACCGACTGATAGCCAAAGTAGGTAACCCGGATTTAGCGCAAAAAAATAAACAGATTTCCTCAATCGAGTGCATTTACTATTTATAATCTGCTGTAAGAGTTAACGTCACGTAGAGGACATAACGCCGCCTCCACACTCTCGAGGAGGCAAGACGAGGTGAAGCGAGCACGAGAGTGAGGATGACGCCCTCGCCTCCTCTCGTCGTCTCTCGCCACGCCTCCGGCGTGCTCCGCTCGGTGTCGGTTTTTTGACCGGAGTCAAAGGACTCGCGCCTCGAACCAACCGAACCAACTGAATAAAACGAGAGTGTGGATAGGTAGCACTCGATTGCCACGGCTCGTGCGAGGGCGCACTCGCGAGAGTGTGGAGGCGGGGTAACATCTTAGGAGGAGGACGTATTAACGTCTTTATTTTCGTTGTCATCTAAATTAAAACCACCATAATGCCATTGGCGAAATGCGGGTGCACTGCAGCGCACCTCTGCCTACCCCTTCGGGAAATACAGGCGTATTTGACACCAACAAGGCCTTGATCTAATCCCATTGGTGTTGGTTTGCATTGAATACAAACACGAATATAATAAAAACTGAGTTATTTTTGCTCTAGAGGCTGTTGACAGCGAAATTAATTGCCACTTCATCGTCGTCCCCATTGTACTAATTACTATAACGCTCAGATGATGCATCGAGCTTGTCAGTTGTGTCCAATACACATACTTGAGACTTACCGGATTCGTTTAGAATAACGAATACCAGTGGTAAATACAAATATCAGTATACCCAAAAAAATCAGCACTTTCATAAACTTTTTATTTGATGCGATACTCGCATGCATTCTCAGGTAAAATCAAAAGGAAGCCGCTCAATATTGTATCACATCACATCCAGTGGCAACTTGTTAGTAATTTGTGATCATACAGTTTATATTAATAACAGATATATTTTGGCCGGTAGACAAGTCAGATTGACTTTACCGCATCTTACTAGTATATGATTGAATACGTATCTTACTCCTAAATATAACTGAGCATAAAGTACAATGGACGACCGGGTAGGCCCACATTCAACAAATCTTGAATCGAAACTCGTTCGACCGGACCCCGCGGCCCACTCGTCATCGCACTTACTCTAAAATTAAATAATTTACAATTATATGAACGTTAACACGAATGCATACAAAATCGATTCCTTAATTTAATACAGAATCTGTCTCCGGAGAGGCTCGGCGCTCGCACCTCAATTCCAAGCGAGCTGTTCGTGACGCGAGCGGTCATCGTTAAAACACACCGTCAAAATAGATGAGTACATCGAGTCCGTGCGGCGTGGGCGGCCGCGACGCGCGCGGTCACGGCGCGACCTCGGCGCGATCACGGCGCGGTCGCGGCGCGGTCACGGCGCGGGCGCGGCGCGGTCACGGCGCGGTCACAGCGCGGGCGCGGCGCGGCGGCGCTAACACTGCGGCACGGGCCGGCCCCCTCACCGCCACTCCGAGATGGCGGCCACCGTGGTGCTGGGCTGCCCCGCCGCGCCTCCAGCTGATACAAAACCACATTACGTTAATAAATATACACACACATATTAATTCCCTCTCTGGTCGTAGATATTACGACCAGACATATTATAGTAATGTATAGCACATCACCATGAATAACAATAACATTGAAATTTGCCTCTAAGCATTATAGGGTCTACTATTCATAAAATTAATGAAAAGGTACTCACTATTTTCTTGCTCCTGGTTTTGTTCGTGACGTCTAAGTGTTCGGTCATTGGCACCCGACTGATAGTTGCCGCGCTGTCCACCTGCAGTTGACAACATAATATAAGGACATTACATAAGAATATTCCACATATCCGCACACAGCGCTACAAATCATCATTCTTAATGCGCATAGCCAAGGAGTGGAACTCCCTGCCTGCGTCTGATTTTCCGAGTGCGTACAACCCAAATCTCTTTAAAAGTAGGGTGAACAGGCATCTTCTGGGTGCGCTCACTCCACCGTCGACCTCATCTCTGCCCCTACGGCAAGATTGAGGTCAAGAGCAAGCCCATTTTTAATAAAAAAAAAAGAACATATCAACACTTAACTACAAGACTGAGTACAGTAATGATTATTTTACATACCAAACTTGAGCATATTCCAGTCAAAGACGTAGTCATATGTGAAGCCTTGCCGATGAAAAAGCGTGCGGAATAACTGGCGTAGATGGCTGTAGTCAGGTCTCTCCTCGAAACGCAACCGTCGACAATACTTGAGGTACAGTTGGAACTCGATGGGGTGATTCTGTGTATCAAATTACAATGTTAACACGTTGACTGTCCAGCCTTGGGTGCACAAGCTCGTACGTCCAACGAGTTTTTTTTAAATAATCTGATTTGTTCATACGTCTGTTGAAAATCAAAGATCTAGCTTACAAGTCCAGTCCAAAAAACGCTGTTCAGTTTGCTTGTAAGCTAGATCTATCATCTTCAATGTAAACATTGGCTTGTGTATTACATATAATGCACGGACGTCACAGCTAGACTGAAAATGCATTACATGTAATGCACAGACAGTCAATGTGTTAAGTTTCAATAGAATAGAATTTACAATCTACTGAGCGATGTGGGTTGATCAGACCACAGTGTTGACACTTACTTTACAAAGTTCGTCAAAGGGCGTGGATAGTTTCTTTTCGGATATTCTCTCATACTTCTGGCGTTTCGTGGCCGCCTTGAGCCCCTGCCAGGGCAGGCTCCCGCGGTTGAAGTACATGAGTACGTATCCCAGCGACTCGAGATCATCTCGACGCGATTGCTCGATGCCTAAGTGGGTGTTTATTGATGCGTATCTCGCAGTGCCTGTAATGCATAAGTTAAAATATTTTATCAATGCAATTTAGCTTTATATCAGTCGTATTATTAAAAAATAGCAAGATAATCGTGTAAAATTGCAAATAAGTAAATTTGAATTTCATGCGATTATTTTCATTGCTGCATAGAGCATACAAACATACTTACATCTGTAAGAATTTATATGTGACCTCATATATTGAGGCAGTTTGCACAGCTATGTTAATAGTTAAAATAAAGAGTTAACAGTAAATCCATGTTACCTGTCAAATTCTTGTTTTCTCTATACGGGATATGCTGCAGAGTGCGAGCATCTTTGTACTTCTTCGCTAAGCCAAAGTCTATTATGTACACTAAATTCCCTTTTTTACCTAGGCCCATTAGGAAGTTATCTGGCTTTATATCTCTGGAAAAGACAGAACAAGATATTAATATAATAGCTAACCACATAGTTGCAAAAACAGTTGACGCTGAGTCATAAAAGAAAGAGGGGGTATAACAAAACTATACATATACTTGAATACAATTATCTCATGACACTATTTGAACATTAAACAGAATGATTGATTCACAAGAATCTTCCAAATAGATATCATAATGATATTAGTAAATGAGTATAACTATTATCAAGTGTATACAAATATACTGTAAATCAATCATAACACTGTTTGATTAAGAGATTTACGAGTGTGCAGTGCATAAGGGACATCAGTGATAAACTCCAAAGCCACTAATAATGTAAACAGGTAGGTAATAATTATCTCCCGTGCTTCTATCTGACCTGCATAAATAATATCAGTTTTCATTACCAAAGATTATTTTATTTTTTCAAATTATAAGATATGTAAGACTTTCCAATTAATTTCAGTACATTGTTAGTGAGGCCATATTTATTGGTTTTGTTGATTGACTGAACTACACCATAACACTGTTTTACAATACATTTTGTAAGGCAATGAAGGACATTATTATATGCAAAATAAGATGAATACTTATTTCAGCAGCCTGTTCTACCATAAATCTTTCTTACACTCTGTGGGCATACAAATTGGACTGTAAGTGGACTGTTTCACTAACACTATTATAATGCACACTAGTATTATTAGTGTTACTAGGCAACTTGAAATTACTTTATTGATATATAAATCATGTATGAAACAACATTTTAGGAGTTAGGTAGTAGAATATGGACCTATAATATCAATTTGTAGTAAGCATCTGATAATAAATCAAGCTTTTATTTTATTCTGGTAACATCTTACACATACTTCCATCATAAGCTTGCAAAACAGTGTTTTTGCTGGTGTCCAACATTGTATCTAAAACTAGTATTGTTGAATAGCAAAAATTAAAGCAACTTTAACATAAGAAAAAAAATGATGTCTAATTTATAAAAGGTACGCTATAGAATGATACATACCTATGGATGAAGTTCCTGTAATGTATGTCCTCAATGCGAGTGATTAGCTGATCTGCGAGGAGAAGTACAGTCTTGAGCGAAAAGCGCCGCGAGCAAAAATTAAATAGGTCTTCCAGTGAAGGGCCCAGCAGCTCCATTACCATTACATTGTAGTCTCCTTCCGAGCCACACCATTTTATGGCAGGAATACCAACTATAAGAAAAAATATCTTTGATGAAACAATTTACACTGAACTACTTTTGTTTGAAATGATAAGGATGGAAACATTTTGAGTCACAAATCCCACTAAATGTATTAATGGTACTGAAATATGTTGTCTGTTGATAAGCAGTGTTTAAACTGAAGGAAAGTTCCATGAGGTACAAAATGTTTACTAGTTCTGCAGTGGCTGCTAGTTGAGTAGTAGGTAAATGATACAATCAATTATTGGTGTATAAGACTAAAATACTTACCTCCTCCTTGCATAAGTTTGTAAAACTTGCTCTCTATGTGTAATTGTGGATGCCTTGTTTTTATACATTCTAGTTTGATAGCTACCTCCTCTTTGGTAACGATGTTGGTTCCTGAAAGAGACAATCATTATCAGAATCAGAATATTCATACATACCCACATGTTGCCCATGTTTGGCAGTGATGTAACCAAGGAGCCAACTTTTCATAATTCCTATTATAAATCAAATTGTTGTAATAATTTCCCAGCAGTAGTAAGGATTCAATCACATGTCCTACCTATATCTAGCTGATACTGTCAAATAATTGAAATTTGTTCATTGATCACGAGTAGGTACCAAATAATATACGTATATAGTACAACTGAAACCATCTAAAATGACCCGTCTTCACAAAAAGACATCATAGCTAGGTATTTCGAAACGAAAAAAACTGCAGCTGGCCCACCGAGTGACCATTTTTCTTTGTTTACGACAATCTTTGATTGTACTCACCCAGATAAATGTCTCCAAATGATCCTGAACCGATTTTGCGGCCCAGTCGGTATTTATTACCGACGCGAAGCTCCATTTTGGTATTTAGCATACGACGAAATCACAATAATATTACTGACCACCAAATCATTACAGGACGGCCATATTGCGATAGACGCAGAATGTATTTGAGTGAAGTGTTATTTTAGTGGAATTGATTACAAACTGTAACCCTCTGTAAACCCAAATCACTTATAACTTGATCTAATTAACTTTATATTGCATTTAAACTTTATTTCTTACACAAAAACGCTCTGAAAATTGATCTAGTCTGAACTACACACGCACATGAGGATTTTTTTCGTAGACAATCAAAAAGCAAAGAAAGAAACTAGAAAGAAAAAAAAAAGAATACAATGAACTAACTCGGATCGTCAGAAATCATTCACTCACTCACTGTACTTCCATACGAAGTAGAATCGACTAATATGTATCCATCGATTTCATCCTCCAGAGTTTCGTTCACCTCTATTTATTTTCTACCATAGATATATTTTAAAATTTTAAGGGTGGCAGCATTGTACGAATAATTGTATTGGAATGGTGCGTTCCATTGGCCGTTTTCACATTACACGGCACGGCAGCGGCGACGGCTGTCACTGAGATATTTGCGGGGTTTTCATTGGTCAGTGACCAGTTGTCATTGGTTACTGACCAATGAAAACCCCGAAAATATATCAGTGACAGCCGTCGCCGCTGCCGTGCCGTGTAATGTGAAAACGGCCATTCACTGATAATTTTGTAATTTTCGTTATTTTCGTCCATAAATGTCGTTCCACTCGAACCAACTTGTACTGAAAGTGATCATTATTAAAGTTTTTAACAGTTTTTGTGGACGAAAATAACAAAATTAACAAAATTATCAGTGAATGGCACGCACCAATAGTCAAAAGTTTTTGGCGGAGCGGAGGACTTTTTGGCGGGAAGTGGTAAAACAATATTGTAATTTTTGTTTTAATTTCCAAAACTTGTGTTTCCTTGTAATATAATGTATAATGTTGGTGGAATATTAATGTTATGTTTATAAATTATATGTTTATAAATGTGCGTGAGTGTGGTAAAACAAGATTTTCAGGTTCCCCAAGAAGTATTTCACAGTAAAGTACCTATCCACTGGTATCCACCACTTCAGTGTTGGGGTTTTGGGGTGGTATTTTAGGCCTAGCCAAGGGCCTTTCAATGCTTGACACTCGAACGAAGGCCTTCACACATTAAAAAACATGAAAATATTGGAAAATATTCATTTCACTGAACACTGTGTTTTTTCGTTATGGCTTTTCATATAATAGCCATTATATGAAAAGCCATAACGAAAAAACACCTATGATTGCTTCTCGCCTTTTATTTTATTTACGATAATTTTTCATCACGACTATAATTTCCATAAGGTGCTAGACAGCGGCAATAGCAATACTCGTAGTGATTTTTATTATTATGCTCCTTGAGGAATACATCGAAATTATTTTCACCATAGGTACCTACTTCGACGGTCTAGCTACCTATGTTACTTACCTACCGGGTACCTATATTTGGGCACGAAAAGATAATTGGGTAAACGCCTATTACGAACATCGTATAGGGATACATCAATGGTGTAGGGATAGATTGTATAGGTACCTATAGTAGGGTGTCTAGGTAACATAGCCACCAAACAAGCTGCAACCTAGCTCCATATTGAGGTAACAATCAGAAGGTGAAGTAAGATTAACTTTGATCTTTGAAAAAAATTGGAAGATTTTCATCGTCCAGTTTTTTTCAAATTGGCCGAGGACCAGAGAAACTACATTAGAAGAATACCTAGTATCTCCCATACTATGAAATAGACGACTATCAATATGGCAGCGGATAGGTATAATGCGTTTAGATTAGGAACTAACGTTAATAAGGTGGTTTTACTATAGGTCCCCGCGGCCCTCTTCATAACTTAGTACCTATTTTATAGCTGCCTTAACAGGAGACGTTCGTTTCATTAAAAACGGTCATGTTTTTTTTTCTATTCTCATTGACAGTCTGCTGAGGACCATGCGTGTGTGCCGGTTTATCTTAGGGGGCGTCCATAAATTACGTGAGGCGATTGCGGTGATTTTTCGACCCCCCCCCCCCCCTGCCTCCTTGGTGAGATGTCGTGAGATTTGGCTCGACCCCCTCCTTCCCCCTCTAATCTCGTGAGGTTTTGCAAAAGCCATATTCTAGGGGAGAAACATGTTTACTTACATTTAAGCCAGTTTTCTGGCAATTTTACACTGTTTCGTGCGGTTAAAAAAAAACGTGGTAGGTAGGTATTTGCCGAGACCCCGCTCCTCCCTAAATGCTTCACGCAATTTATGGACGCCCCCTTACTAAATTATTTAAATAATTAAAAGTCTACCATAATGTTCTCACAGATATAATTTGTCATAATATAATTTAATCACAAAATGTAATTGCATATAGTACCTACCTAGGTACAGAATAGGTAAGTCCCTACCTACCTATTCATTTGCACATTTCCATGTACCTCTATACGTACCTACTAGGTAGATAGGAAGTAACTTACATAAATAATAATTATTATAAAATTATGTCATGACGACCGTAAAAATGCTTAGTTAAGTAATTATTAGCCAAATGCAATTTCCTTAACATGCTCATAGCTATGTACTTAAAGAATATGTACCTAAATTACGCTTAAGTATTATGAACTAAACTTACGATAAAATCAAAGGTAGTAAGTAGTAGGTAACTATAAGTTGAGATTTCATTTTAATAAAACTTGTAATTAACTCACATGACATCGCATTGACATTTTACCCTACACAGAACCCTAGCTAAACGAATTTGATTCCATTCAGTGGTAGCAAAGACATGGTTAAATCAATGTAGGGGCGGTAGGTAATAAAAAATGTTATAAAGTGGAATTGACTGTTTACTTACCTGTAAGTAGGTAGGTAGACTTTACACTATAAATAGTAACGTTACACAAATTGCTAACTGAAGCAATTCATAATATTTTGGCATTAGCGGTCAGTTTGGCACCACGAGAGAAAAATTAAATAATCAGGTGAGTAGATAAATTAGTAATTATCTACCTATAGACGTTAAATTAATTAGGTGCCTGCTGTCATCCAATTTAGCAGGCAACAGATATCTATGGAGCTATTACGTCGTCAAATAAATAAAGGTACCTACTTAATTGGATAGGTACCAAATTTTTATAATATAGATATTTTTTATACCACTAAGGCGGCAAACAAGCGTACGGCCCACCTGATCTTATGCAGTTACCGTAGTCTATGGACGCTTGTACCTAATACCAGAGACATCATTCGCACATTGCCGACTCTTTAAATATCCATTCCTCTAATAACTCTCTGTACTGTGTCCCTGTATGTGTTTCAATACCTAGGTTCAACTACCTATAATTATACATTTCATTAATGCCTGTGGGGCATAGGTAATTGTGTTCTTACGTAAGCGCAATAACAATAAATTGACAGTAAATAAAAAATGCTGAGTGTCACCTTGGCAACATAAAGGTGAGTCGTGCTCGAATAATATGTATTAAGGTACCTACTGCTATATGCAGACAGACACGTAAACAGGTACCTAAGTGGGTACCTACTTATAGTATATATGCTCGGATGCACATGCGTTTCATATAGGTATAGGCTAATCAAATTCGGATTCAATTTGGCATTAAAAAGGGTTATTAGGTACCCACCTATATAGTTTACTCTGGATCACAGAACACCTAGATATTAGATTAGCAAAGTGATAGACTTGTCAGTAATATGTATTTAGGTATAGTATGTAAACTATTTTGGTACTAGATATACATATTAGTGACTAGTATTATCCAGTATATAGATAACCTTTCTATCTAGAATTGATTGGCTGATTCCGGTAAGTATTAGTTTTATGAATTTATCTACCGTCTGTTTTTGGACTCCGTTTAAAGTATTTTTTAAGAAACGTTTATAACAAACAATTTCAAAATTATCTTTTAATGGGTACCTATTTGGGTGCTCGTTAATAGTACCGCAGTGATCTTGGACCTATATTTGTCCAAAATGCATCGCCAACAACTAAACCTTCAACTCTTCCTCGAGGTTAACATAAATGTTCGACAAGCACTGTTTTTCGCCCGTACAGAATTCATTTCTGATCCTACTTTAAAAAATCTTTCACAAAATAACAAAAATTAACGTTTTTCTCTTTGCAAGATACACAAAATCTAATGCTAAGGATATATCTAATACAGCATGCGTTTGGTCATTGGTAGTGTCATGTAGGGCAATCGAGGCGCCGTTCATTCGTCGAGGGCAGGCCCGCGGTCAGCTAGCGCCAGCCGAGGTCTGGTGGGTGTTCGTCAGGGGCACCTCCGATCCCCTGGCTCCTCTTCTTGATCTCTATCGCTTGGCACATTGTTGTTCTGTTCTTCGTCTCGGTTCAATACGAACACAGGCTCCACGTTCTCATCGTCGCTGTTGAATCTGGAAATAAAGATGTTTGATTAAACTAGACGTAAAACTATCTGAATGTTTATATTCCTCAAAAGTTTTTTACTCTACAAAAATTCTGAGGTGAACGTTTAGATATAAAGTTTGTTGATATGAATTTTTCCGTTTTCAGACGTAGAAAAAATTCTCAGGGATGTAATTTATACGAAAGAAGAAAAAGTTGTTAAAATACTTACTGGTATCGCGGTATTTCTCCTCTCATGGTGCATATTGCATTTGTTAGGGCCTTCACATAATTTTTGGCTAATGTTAGAGTTTCTATTTTCGATAAACTCCTGTTATCTTTTTTGACGTGAGGAATCACGCGGCGGAGATCCTGGAAAGGGAAAAACGTTACGTAAATAATTTCCTCCACGGGGTCTACTTAGCGAATCACACAAATACCTATTGGATCGCATTGATTAAGCTCATGAGAGATACCTATTATCAGCGCTCTTGGAAAATTAACGCCTATAGCACAACCCAAGTTGGTACCTATTTATGCGGGTTGTGGTTACCATGTCAACAAGCATTATACCTACATACCTGAGTAAATAAATACCCAACTAACTCGTAGTCAAATTACAAGTAAAATTTTGGCTGCCCCTATGACAGTACTTAGGTACCTACTCTGGGCTGAGCTCATTTTAGTAGGTACCTACTTATCTAATAATGATCTAATTGGTCGGCTGTCAACAGGTAAAAGATTCAGAGAACTCCACTCTCCTTTTCACCACTTTGAACGCAGCGGCGATCGCATGAAAGACTGGGTCGCGCGCGCTAGACGATCATTAAATGCAAGGCATTCATTGAACGAAGAAAAGAAAAATTGCCTTTATGCAACGTAAAAGCGATAAACGCAGTGCTCGACGCGATCGCGGTTCGCAAAAATCTGCAGTTTTTCCGCAGAAGTGCGTATGACATTCTTACGACTCCTTTAGGAATGTGCGGATAACAAAATTGAATTAAGTGTATTTTTACTTTACCTACTTTTTACAGTGGATAATTCGCACCAATATTCCAATACAGTCGGTCGGGGCTAGAGCCTACTGATTTGTTACACGAAGTGACAGATTACTGAATATGACAAATGGCCAACAAATCCATTCAATTACGTACCTCAAACGCTCGATTTAACGAGTGCATCCTCATCCGTTCCCGTTCGTTGCTCTCTAGCCTGCGCAGGTTGCGCTCCCTGGCCGAGATGCCGCAGCGCCGCCGCCGGCCGGGGCCCGCGGGCCCGCTGCTGCTGGCTGCGGACGATACGGACGAGGAACTCGCGGCCGCGCGCCGGGGTCGGCACACCCGCCGAGGCAGCTGCTCGTCACTACCACTGCCGCTGTCATAGAAATCTGAAATGGCAAAGAAACACTTAGGTAAGAACTACTGAAAAGTACCTAGGTAATTTTTACTTCTTTATTGATTAGTGTCACCGTCTGCCTGTATACCTTTACCCTGGCAGATAGCCCGCCTGATGGTAGGTGATACCCGTCATCCAGGCAACTGAAGGGGAGCAGACATGGCAGATTTTAAATTATTATTTTAATCATTTGTGATTCCAAAATTGCCTTTGTCTTCCAAATTTTTACTTCCTGCTTTTTACTTGCTAGAAACGACTTAGGTAAAATAAGTTACGGACTCAGTCGTGCACATGCATGGATAATTGCGGTCATCAACGTTTAGAAAGTACATAAAGGCTCCAATTGATTGCCAAGAAAAAATTGCACGAATTATCCGCACTGAAACACAATTAATGAAAATGTATTAAACCCATCTACCTATTAGTACAGTTTCACTAGTAAAAAACTGTATTATTTCGCGGTAATGCGTTGGAGATTCTTGCGATTTGTTTGGAAAATGTGCCCAGTGCAGAAGTGAATTAAGTTTGTTTTTACTTCAGTTCAGAGATAGCTCACGCGAATTATCCGCGGCAGTTGGTGGAGCCTTAATAATCAAACGCACTTACCTTCTACTGAGATTATTACCTAATCAATATCTAGATACCTACCTGCGGTATAGACAACTTGACTCGCTGCTTTCATTTTTGGGTAGCAACAACCTCACTAGCGGCAACTTGTTTTTGAAATCGAAAAACCTTTGTATAAGCTGTGCCTATACGTAATAAAATAATCAGAACTCATAGATTGTGTGGGTGTCAGTTATCTCACGATGGCGGTAATGCATATTGCATACGTCACCGATTAGGCAAGTACGTAGATACCTAAGTATAGCCTTCGTCACGAAACGTTGGCAACACGAAGCTGACATCGGCACGACGTTGAAGAGAGAATACTTAAGGGGCAATTCTGGACTGGGATATCTTACATAATTCGGTTGGAGAGAATCTCTATTATTTCAAAAATAAATTAATGAGTTATGTATGTCTAATGACCAATTTCATATCTACTGCTTAAAAACAGCTTTAACTTCAGTCAAATTACAGAAATAGGTTGCTGTCAAAGAATTTGGAATAATAGAATGCAGAAACCCCATATGCATATTTCAGTCCAACTTTGACTGATGCGAGATAATAGCTCCCCACCCTTTTTAAAAGTTGTAGCAATTTGAGGTACAACACTAGTTGGCCCTTAAGCCCCTACAACTAAGCGAAATGCTTGTAAGTATACAGTCGCCTGTAAGTCTATGTGTCTGAGCTCACTTTATTATTAACAACAGTAATTAAGAGAAACAGCTTATGTTGGAAATATGTATTACGTGGACGCAGGCGACCGTACCTACTAGGTGCCTCACAGTACCAGTACCTCACTCCAATGGATCAATAGTCAATTAATAAGCCGAGGCGGGAATCGAACTTGTAACTCTCGGTAACGAGGGCAGCCCATGAGCCACTGAGCCTACAGATATTTAATCAAAGACTACGTCACTCTCGCTTTTCTTTATACAATACCACCGGCAATGAAGCGAAGAAATGCGACGATGATGAACATTTCAGTAAAAAATGTGGATCTTGCCAAATAAGTTTCAAGTGAAACTAATTTGATGCCAGCCCCTTAAATATTTTGTGCAACAAGTCAGCTGCTCTGGAAACTTGGGCATTCCGTGACGCGACTGCACGCTTGATAAAGTATTTGCGTAAGAGCGCGAGTGCAGACTAATCGATTTGTACGCACGGCCACGGGTGATTTGCGTAATGCCCTTATCTGCTTCGTGGTATTCAACAGACGTATTATAATAATATTTCAATTTAATTTTCTAACATTTACGGTATACGACTGTTTTAAAACATTTTACTGAGTAGGTACTAGAGGTGAGTCGTATTTACTAGAAAAGGTGCGAAGACTAGGTATGTTACGAGACTAGGTGGCACCTATTCCAATTTTGACAGTACTTAGTCCACCTAGTATTAGCGCTCAACACGTCCGCTGACGCATCAAGTACCAAGTACCGTACTGTATTGCGAGAGCGTGACGACGCAATAAATATATTATGGAATAATTTTAATCTAAACAAGTTTGTTTACATAATTACTATGGAGAATGACATATTGTAAGCAGTAGCTACATCTGAAGTGAGCAAAAGGCAGTTTTGTCCCCATTTGATCTCATGTATCGAGTCCTATTATGGATCTAAGGTCTAAGTACGCGAACCATAGCCGATAATACTTGAGACTAGGTGGAATAGGTGGAACAGGTGTTTGGATCACGTATTTCTAAATACTAGGAGTAGGTGCACCTAGTCCCAAATTTACTTAGCTCAACCCATCTCTAGTAGGTACCTATCATCAAAGATTGACGTAATTTTCAATAATAATTAGGTACTATTTGGTCTAGTGATTCCTAGGTGTAGGCTGCTAGACTAACTGCACTAGATGGTTGCAGCTTCAATTCCCGGCGGGGTTAAATAGTATTTACGTAGTTAGGGCCTCCGCAGACTAGCTACTTTTAGCATCGGCGATCGGCGATTTTGATGCTGTGTCTCGCTCGTTCGCGCTCGAAGAAACGCGACGCAGCATCGATACGTCACAAAATCGCCGGTCGCCGATGCTAAAAGTAGCTAGTCTGCGGAGGCCCTTAGCCGTCTGGGTGTCACTGGGATCGTCTCCAGTCCATTGTACGCTACCTAAAAAAAATACAAAATACTTCGACCGATAAATATAAGTACTTCGACCGTGCTGCAAGCATTGCTAGGTTTGGGACCATACCGTTGGTTGTTAGTTTATCTGTCGATATGTTATTTATTATTTTTAATAATTCTACTTTCTAGACTTATCTGTCCCGAAATCTTTTTGACTAGGTATAGTTATTATTTTCATGACACATCTGGGCAGTAGGAACTGCTGTTTTTTTTTTCAGGCAAGCTATATGGGCAATGGAATTTAGTAAGTACATACTTACACATAGTGCATAGGTACACTTTACCTCCAGCTTGTTCTATTTTGTCCGCAATATCTGGCTTGTTGTCATAATACTCGGAGGTCTCATCTTCAAAGTACAGCATCGTTTGATCCGGCGACTCAGCCTCCGAGCCTCCCCCCTCCGCGCTTGCCCATTGGGGCATTTTCAGATCTGCAATACAATAAAAATAATTTAAAAACAGGTACAGGAGTCCAAATTCATCAAATTTTAGAAGGTACAAACAGGTACAGGAGTCCAAATTCATCAAATTTTAGTACCTATGTGCAAGAATAGGTTTCAATTTATTCTTCACCAATTCGCGCTCACATTAAGGTATACGTACTCCTTAGCACATTCCAAGGAGATGTATGAATGGAAATTAAAACGTAAACACAAACTTATTTTCAGTGAAAGGTCCGACAAGTATAACAGAAGACGGGGCAAGCGACAACACTAATGTGTATAACTGTATAATATTCATGTGTACTGTTTGCATTGAACAATGTTTTGCTACCGGCATCTACCTTAATAACGTTTAGTTCACGTTTTCTGATTGTGTGGTTCTACAAACATTAGTGTCCGAGTATTGAGGTCAGTCAATACCTATCAAAAGTCCAATAGGTACTATCTCTACCCTAAGGAGCCTATAGTGATTGGTGTATTATGCCCTCCAAACCATAGACCAGTTACTAAGGGGACTGGCCCTAAGCAAGTTGGCCGAGTGGTCGGACTAGTACTAACATCGACATAAAACGAAGCGAGTAGTTCAACTATTTACCGGTAAATAGTCAAATGAAAATGAAAAAACAATGACCACATTTTGTTTCATACAAATATCTAATAAGGGCACCTCTTTCTTTAGTCTTTACTCTGTGCTCCAAACCACGGCCAAGTATACAATGAAGAACAATCCAAACCACGTAACGTATTACTGAACTTAGGTAGGTTAACCGCAGGTTATCTATCGATCCACGTTCAGACGAAACTGCAACCTCTAACTACATAAGGTAACCATTCATGTTTAATATAGTCTTATCCATAGTAGGTATGTAAAACAGCAAACTCTCGATAATCTATTTAATAGCCAAATAGAGAAACCTACCTACACTCAAAAAGAGCTGCTTATTTTTTACCTTCTTAGGTGTTTCAGTTTTCTATCGTAAGACTGATAAAGATTAATCTTGTTACACTTAAGTTAATAATCCAGCGGATTCTGACGGTCGCCTACTGAATTTGAATAACCATTAATGGCAGGGGCGAGGTCGTGGGTAGCACCAGTTGATCGTACTGACAGCGAGATGTACTCTTGACTGGCTGTGACGCGGGCGGGCGCCGGCGAAGCGGCGGTCGCTGGGCGGCGCCCCTGGCGCCCGCTAGGCGCCCCGCCGCACGACTAATGACACGCTACTCTTATCCATATCAAAGATATTAACACTATCCACATGCTGTATAGAACAAACATCAGACAGTGTTATACTGACTAGATTCCTGAGGGTTCTATATTGATGAGGTAATAATAAGTTAACTTTTTCCATACACACTTTTTCTGTTCCATTTTTGTTAACTTTCAACATCTGAAATTTATGTCTGGGATGTAATCTCGGAACTAATTTTCACACAATATCTTATATCAGACGTGGTTTTGGAAATATTAACTGCATATGCCTAACATAACATTAAACGAGAGCTGAGAGAGTGATGTATGTGAGAGTTATAGGTACATAAAAACACCCTTCACGTCGATTTCTAATAACGATGGTGTGATCTGAAATACTGTTCTTGTGTTATGCTCAAAGATAACGTGCACACGTGTGTTAATTAGCACTAGAACGCAATTATGACGAAACTGAGCGTTATTTTCCGAATAGTAGGTCACTGAGAGAGACTGGTAATGTTTCATTATCCGCTTAACTCGTTTGGTTTAGAATTTTAAATAAATTTTATCAAAAAAACTTTTTACAAGCTGTTTTAAGGATATTTTAGAGAGATAGTAAAATTTACTCGCCCTGTGTAGGTACGTAGCGACTTATTGCAAATGACGATAGCTTTTGAAAGTATACCTAATATTCATGCAGTTTATTAGAAAAATACTATAATGTTGTGATTATAAACATATTACGGCATCCATGCGTGCGTTGTTAAGACGATACAAGAAAAAAATGAATTTTAGTTTCGGGGTGTGGCTAGCGTCGCGTGAGCTGCCGAAGGATATATCCCTCTCGCTTAGCTAGGACAGAACAGCTATGGAGTAGACTATAGTATAGTTATTTTTTGAAGGAACAATATTGTTTAATTCGTACAATTAAAATAATATGTCCCAGTGCACCTTTTAAAATAGATGAAATGGATGAAAATATTCAAATATATTTTTTTCGTTTTATATGGGATTTTTATGTCGAGTGTATTTGAAAAAAATAATTTAATTTCTATGTTGTTTTTATTGCTGAAGACAAAGTAAGTCAAAAGAAGACAAACGATACCTACAATATGCTGATAGATACGTATAACAATATTTCGATCGTATAATAGCCTATAACCAGCGGACGATCCAGACGCGTCCAACGATATCTCATTAGTCAAATTATTATGATAAAAATAGTTTGGACGTTATACGGGAGCAGATGAACATACATACATATCGGTCAAAATCATAACCCTCCGCCCACCGTAGTCGGGTAAAAATGTACATACTCTGTGTCAGTGACTGACTGCCGGATATGAGTATCTTTTTCATGTTTCGTAGGCAAAGGAATACTTTGGTACTTAACTTCGATGCCGATCATGAAGTCATCAGCGGTGTCATAATATTTATTTTTACCATATTTAATTTATTTTTTAATTTAATTTTCAGTTTTTATTAATTTTATTGATTTAACCATGCATTTATTTATTGTTTATCTTTTTATCTTTATTTTTTTATCTATCAAAATCGCCCTTAGACTGGTTACCGCCACAGGTGACAAGAGGGCTGGCTCTTTCCTTGGTCAAAAAATTCGCTTGACAACAGGAACAGCTTGAATACAGGGAGGACATGCAGCCAGTATCCCACGCGGACGGTATTTGTTTAATTAGGGGTAGGTTTTTATTTTATTGTATTTTATTTTAATTTATGTTATATTATATTGTATTTTAATGATAAAACATGAAAAATATAAAATATTTTTTTATTTTTTTAAATTTAATTTTACTTTTATTTATTGTTTTATATTTAGTCAGCCAGTTATTTATTGTGAAATTATAATAATTTTAATAATCAATATTGGACTATTTCTGAAACAAATACATTGAATTGAATAATTTAAATACAAAAATTATCACATTAACTCGTTAAATCACGGTTTACACCCGCTAGAACGAAAAAGATCCTAACATGGTAGGTAGGACCTGAGGGTTGGCCAGTTAATTACTTAAAATACACTATATTTATTTCAAGAAAACATTCATAAGATCTGAAGGCGTCGGACTCGCACATAAAGGGTTCCGTACCACCGTAGAATAAACACATCAAAAATATCAAGCTTGAGACTTGATATTTATTTTTAAATGTTATTATATTTTTAGTATTTGTTCTGCACCGGCAACAGAAATACACATTCAGTGAAAATTTCAACTCTCTACCTGTTACGGTTCGTGAGATACAGCCCGCGCTGACAGACGGACAGACAGACAGACGGACAGCGTAGGCCTAGTAATAGGGTCCCGTTAGCACCCTTTGGAACCCTAAAAAGTAGCCTATGTTCTCCGCCAAGACCCAGTCTATCTCCATACCAAAATTCATCAACATTGGTTCAGCGGTTTAGCCGTGAAAAGGTAACAGACAGAGTTACTTTCGTTTATAATATAATAGATTGAATAGGACGGACAAACATTTTCCTATCCATATCTGTAATGTTATTTTTTACGATAATTTATTGATGTATGATATATTTATTACTTGCCCATCCATACCTACAACAAACGCAATAAAGCGACTCCATTGTTTTGACAAGCAATGTATTCCCACTGTCGGCCCAAGACCATGCTGCAAGTATATAACAGTAAGCGAAATAGGGAGTTTTTACAGAAATGACACGAATAACTATGAAATGACAAGAGATGACACAAAATGACAAGAGATGACACAAAATGACAAGAGATGAAAAGAAATTACACAAGACAAGGAAAAGCAAACGAAAATCACGCTGCAGTGCAGGTCGTAGGTTCGATTCCTGCCCAGGACATGCATTTGTGTGCATGAACATGTCCGCATGTCCCGAGTCTAGGTGTAATTAAGTGTATATTTAGTTTGTATTTACAAACAAAAAGTAGTATATGTAGTAATATCAGTTATCTGGTTTCCATAGTACAAGCTCTGCTTAGTTTGGGATCAGGTAGTCATGTGTAAAAGAATTTCCAAGGATATTTATTTATTTATCATAGGCGTCGGCGGACTGTAAATACTGTACTGTACCTGTAATGTGGCACGACCGTAATATTTTTTCGTAATATTTTTTAAAAAATCCTTCACAGGTCCGACGTCGAACAAGTCCGAGCGGACACTGACAATACAAAGTTAGAGAGAGACATGGTTAGTTCAAGTACTTAAAATGTGAGATGGCGATATTGTGCGCGCGCTCGGAAATAAACAACGTAAGCGCCAAACCACATTTACTTGAATTAAAAAAAAACTACTTCATGAATTAAAATATGGTTGAAGGGTAGTTTAGATATCATTATTTGCTATGTTTTAGAAATAATTTCGTGATCTAAATCGTAAAAACATCGTGGTAGCAAGGAAAATTGTAAATAATTAGAGCTCATTTCATAATTTTTTTTTATCGAGAAAATTTCATCAAATCGTGATTTGGATTTAAAGATACTCAAGATAATATAGTCAAAAATCATACATCTAAATATAAGATTCCTAGTCCACATACTTACTTAAAGAAAAAGTAGAATAGAAAATCAACCAAATTTCGAACCCTCCTCTTAAGTATAGCTGTTAATCAAGCAATAATTAGCGCCAAACAGTTAATTATTTCCCGTTTAAATAAATTATACGTTTAGTTTGATTGAGTTCTTAAACATTTCGTTCATAGTGTTAAGTTAACCGAATATTTGAATAGTTTATTTCAGAATTTCTAGAGTCCAATAATTTTAACCGACTTCTAAAAGCTTTGACAGTATGTTTTTTTTAATGTTTGTTACGCGATTTCTTCGTCAAGTGTGGACCAATTTTCAAACTTCTTTTGTTGTTCGTTTGGTCATATTTCCGGATTGGTTCCATAAAAATAATAATTCTGTAATGAACCCCTAAGGGTTGTTATTTGGGGGAGGGGGGGGGGGGTGAAGGTCGTCTGAATTCTTTTTGTCCGATTTACTACCAAATATTTTTTTTTAAATACTAGGCTATTCAAATCCCTTTACGACTCGTATTCGCTTTACGATCAATGCCACGTCAGCTACGTAGCGTTCGTGCTACGCGGCTACGATCTACGAGTAGTGCTACGGTTTTCCTTATATTATAATCAGACACGTTGTGGACAAATCAATACTTATATTATTTATTGTTTTTATTCCTAATAATTACTTTGTCTACACTGGAAAATAATTACCTATATTAGGTATATACATACCTATAATTGCTACCTACCTACTATTGCTCAGGCAAAGGACTCTACAATTTAGTTGTATTTTTTACTATATTATTTTAGACTTTAACAATAAATAATTAATATAACTTGATGAGCGTATTTACAAAATACAATAGCTATTAAACATAGTTGATATACCATAGTCTTACACGAGTACCTACTAATACTAAGTTTGTACTTACATACTAGATTATAATAGTGAAGTACGGTGTACCTAGTGCAATATAATACTTATATAAATATATATACTTGTTAGGTATATCTAGTGGTTCTGTAACCAGTAGTATCTCAGTAAAATGTCCGTTGATGCCGTCTGCGGCTACAGTGGTGCCTTTCTACTCCAACTTGTTTATATTGCGTTCGTATGAGTAGGTGAAAGGCTTGCAACCTGTTAGGTACTCACAACGTATTAGAATTTTTACTCCCAAACGGATTCGACCTCAATAAAACTTTGAAAAAATTGTACTACCACGAATTACATACTTATTAATTCATTCGTTTGTTTTTTGTTAAGTATGTACTGTAATATTTATATTTGTGGTGGCTTCAAAAGTAGTTTATGCTAGCAAGATACACGCACTATAAAGTTTTAGAGCAGCATTATGAAAGTTATAATCCTTAGGTACGTATACTTCTAATGCATGTAGGTACCTAATCCAAACTCCTAAAAGTATATTCAACGTATCATACTCAACCGTCTACGAGTACCTAGATATCGAATATCGGGTAGTGCCTCTCTACATACGGACAGACACGTCTAAGGGCTAAATATATTTTAAATACTTACTAAGTTATGGGTTACTCACTGCTTACGTAAACAGGCGTTTTACGTAGGCAGCGATAAAATAAATATACAGAGTGACTTCAAAATGATGGCCAATATTTTAAGCTACCTACGACTCTACATATGACTTCAATAATTTAAGGAACATTAAACAACAAATTGATTGATTAAAAATAAATCTAAAAATAACACAGTTTAATATTATTATACATTTGAAAATTTAATTTAATGAATATCAATTATTTAATCAAATGATTCGTTGATAATATTCCAAAAATTATCTAAATAAGTAGAGTCGTAGGATATTATTTCTAACGATTTTGCAGTCACCTGTATTGTAGGTAGAAGTGTTAATCCTGAGTTTTAACTACTAAAGTTAGTGTACTCTAACTAAATATATTCTATTAAGTGGACTTGTGCATGTACGTGATTAATTATTCATTTAAAGCCACCGCCTTAATATTCGGCCCGCAATGGCTTCGAGATTGGCTGGCTAGTTTCTACGCACCAACTACGAGTGTGCTCCACTTATACCGGTTTCTACAAGCCAATTCAATCAATTGAAAATATCATGATACAACTCTAATTACGAAGTTTTTGGCTGGTAACTTCGTAATCGATATTAATTTAAAATCAACCGCGTCATCATACTTACTAATTGTTGTACTATTAATTAATCTAGAAATATTTTACGCAGTCTGCAGCGACTAGCGAGCGTAAAATATGCGCAAAACTCATAACAGAGGTACTGTGACCAGCGTGTGACTAATAGTAAATATCCCTAAAAGGTATGAGTAAAATTAACAAAAAAATTGTAACATCCGGATGTTTTGCAACTGTTTCTGTCGGCGACGCGGGCGCAATGTCGCCGACCGGCCGTCGCGTGCGCACCGCACGTGCACGCAGCACCGAACATGCACATATACACTTTTACAACATCACGTTATATCATAACAGTAACCATGATTTTGTAAGGATTTACACTTATTAACGTTATTATTAATAATGTGGCTTACTCTAATTCCTTTTAACTACCACGATGTATTGGGATCAATGGAGCAGTCAGTAATAAGTTAAGTACTAATCATATATTTTTTTATGGATACACAATATTATGGTCAGCCAAAGGAAGTAGCATCACAGATTACATAAGCAGGCACATAATTCCGCACTATCCATAAATCCTTATCAAACATAACTGATAAAGTTGAACAGACACCTACGTAAATTAAATTAAGTACACGATTTCGTAAACAATATAGAAAAGCAAACTCGTTCATTTCTCATTGTCACTTGTAAACTTCACAAATAGTGGCGATAAAAAGAAACTTATTGTTTAAAATCAAACATAATACACATTATGTGTTTACAATCAACGATTTGCGTCACTATCGTATCAATCCCACACCTGTTCTAATAAATTTGACATTTAGTTTACCATTGTAGAGTTATGGATAATGTAGAGCACCCAAAGAAATAGAGCACCTATTTCACGGAATACGTTAGGATGTTAGTAAAGGAAGCAACCAGCCAACACTGTCAAACCTACTCTAACTACCTAGGGCCGTCACTGACTATAGATGGTCTAGAAGATAAGGCTTCTGGCAATTGATTAGAGATGAATTCAGAACAGAATAAAAGAGTACCTGTAAACGGGAGTACCGAGCCCCTATAAGCGGTTATATTTTCGTATTGGCTTCGATGTGCGGTTGACAAGAACTGGGTGGGATTGTCATGCACAGATATATCGTAACGGAATTAGGGTATCTTTGTATGGGATGCATTCGTTTAAAATTCAAGCCCTTAAGTGTGTGAAAATATAGTGGAACATTGCGCAAGAGACTAGTTACTTCGTAAATAATAACAACGATTCAAGTAGACTTGTTCAGGAGTCAGTTGATCTTTCGATGAAGAAGTGAATGTGGATCACAAGATATTAATTAATGGTGAGTGGTAAGTATTGAGCTCATAGATAAAATATACTCACCTTTACATAAATAGGTATTAAATTAGGTAAAATCCATACTAATAATGATCACAGGTGGCATGCGTTCGACAATTCTTGGCATTTGATCGCTTGATGCTTCCGGGTTTACATTGTCCTATGAATGTATTATTTGTAGATATATTGTATAAGCTAGTTTAGCACGCTCAAACGTTGACATTTACGTGACATTTAGAACGGTAATGTCAGTGACGCCGCCGGTGCGTGCGCGCAGGCCGCGGCGCGATGGTAGAGTTTGCTACGTCACTTTCGGCCAGCGGTCTCAGCGGCCGACCTTCGCGGGGCGGCCACTCGGACACTTTCACCATACCTACCACTAATATTAGCCCACATACGCTTATCGCTACCATTGTTACTGGTACTAGAG
The DNA here is from genome assembly GCA_947859195.1 of Drymonia ruficornis. Classification (NCBI taxonomy): domain Eukaryota; kingdom Metazoa; phylum Arthropoda; class Insecta; order Lepidoptera; family Notodontidae; genus Drymonia; species Drymonia ruficornis. The sequence continues at coordinate 7,428,988 of OX401914.1, forward strand.
CAGTTGCGCAATGCAAGAAGGTGAACAGAGGGGCGAGAGCCAAATACCACTCTATCACAGAGTAAGTATAAATACAGAGGTACGACGAACCCGTCTAGACTGAGTAGTATGGAACTGTCCCATACTACTGAGGTACACCCACACCTCTGTCCTGCACCCACCGCGTGATTGGTCTGTCTTTGTACCTCTATATTTACGGTGACTCTATGTCAAAACTCCGATTTTAATCACTTTCATTTTCGAATCATCATCCGACGTTACGATGCAAATAAAACTTATTATTATGATGCATGAATAGTAAACTCAATGTAACTACCTATATATGTATAAAGGTAGGTCTATTCAAGATTAATTGGTATGAAATGCGAGCGCTCCGTTTAAAGTCACTCTTGCAAATCGTGTGCAGAAAATATAGTAGTTGAAAAACACTCTTCAGTAAAGTTGGACTACGGATAGAAGTAAGCTAACCGAAGGTATTTTAAGTTTACAAGAAAATTCTAATAACAAATTAAGCCACATCTCACAGCTAATTTGAAAATCTACTATTATTGGAAATAAACGGCAAAAGCTAATGTAGAAACGAGAACAGTAATGTTAGGAAAATAAGATGTCAGTAGATAGACATTCTAGGTTCAGATCAGATAAAAAGTATGTACCTATTACATTAACTACGTGCAATATTCTCCTTATGTATAGAGCTGAATATTCCCTGCATAGCGTCACATACACAGATACTCCACATATTCGCAGTAAAAGTGGCGAACGACGTGTATTATCGTGTTTTCAAATTGAGTACGTAAGCTGTTTTGAATGTCGCATATAATACGTTGTATCAGCTGTTCAAACATTAAACAATTGAAGTAATTTTATTGTAGGCATGCATTACTCTCTGGTCTTTTGGTTACAAGGTCCCAAAAACAATTCTCCAATTTGTAGACAGGTCCATACCAGACAATACCGAGAAGATTTAATACCCGATCAATGAATACGTTGAACGAGTTTATGTATTTATAATGTAGAACACATAAATAACATTTAATAATAATAATATACTTTTAATAATAGGTAGGTTCTTGAGTATTTGCGGGTTTTAATTCGCTTTGCAATTTTGAATGACTATAAATGTTACGTGAACGTATAGGTATAATGTAGGTAAATTCGTTGTGCCAATAATTATTATTAGAAGTGGGTACCTAAACGAAAAGCCGTTTGAAAAGTTAGTTTTTTTAGTAAGCACACAAGCGCGCTTACAATCACAAGCGTGTTGCTTTTAAGCAATGACGTCAAGAAAGAGAAAGAAATTCCATTTTTTTTTTTAAAGTAACCTTATGGTTATGAAAATACAGCTTAAATAAATATTTAATTACCTTGAACCTTATTTCTTTACCCATAAAAAGCAATACATTAATACTAAATTATATTAGATTAACAACCATATTTCTATGCACATAAGGCTCACTATCAATTTTTCAGCAGATAAGTTTTTGGCTTTTTTAATGCACAAAAGTACTGGAAAAAAAGTAGAAAGCTGAAAACTAGGTTAAAAAAGTAAAAATCAGAAAAGCTATTCCGCTTGTTTTTACAACGACTTTTAAAAACAAGCACAAGCCTTACAGCGTGCTTTTAATATAAAGCCGTTTATCACATCTTTAATTATTATTAACTATTATATAGTAGGTGCTATTTTATAGAGACTTAATTATTTTCGTTTGTCTCAGTAACTTTACGAAGGACTTGTTAACAATCCTGATCACAAATTAGACGAGCGATGTAGCGTTCGCAGAAGTATGTGGATCCATTAACACTTTCACTAAATGAGCACAATGATAGACACTTAAGTTTTGGGCATAACTTTTCTTCTCTGACACTACCATATCATTAATTGAGCGGTGACCATTTCGTACCTATTGTGTCTCGCCAACTTTAATTATTTTTAAAAAACTAGGTTCCATAAGGTGGCTAGTACATGCGACCATTCGGTTGGCAGGGCCTAAGTGAAACTAACTTCATTGTTAACCTATTAAACAAATAGGTATGTATCTATGTATGTATCATACAGGATAGTCTATATATTATTCTCGTTTATCCTTTGATAGTTACTTAATAGGTAAGTATAAAAACCTAGCAAAAGTATTTTGATAACATTATTTTGATTTCATGACTAACTAAATAATAATATTAGGTACTAATAGTTTATGTTGTTCGTGACTCATTTTACCGATTTAATAGATACGTCGTGAATGTAAACTGCATTGTGTTTTTTATTCACGAGTGTTTATTGACTATCATTGCATTTACAAAACGTGGCAACGTTATAATACGTACCTATTACCTATCTTAGTTAATAGTATAATCAATTATTAGGAACCTTATGCTAAAGTGATAGCTCAGAGCAAATGACGAACGTCTGCTTTGGCATTTGGAACACAAGGTTCCAATCACGGCTCGCACCTCTGTGATTTTCATGTCATCTCATTACCAACTGAGATCATCACTTGCTGAACGGTGAAGAATCGTAAAGAATCCTGCTCATCTTTCGAACTATGTGTGAAGTTCGCCAACCCTTATTGAGCCAGCGTGTTGTACTATCGCCCGAATACCCCTCGCATTAGGGGGAATATGACCAGTATAAGGCTCGCCCCCTTAACATTAGAACCGACAAGACGTGGGTCCACTACATTTTTTAACGTTAGAAACCCGAATATGGTCCCCAACCGCTTTGGAGGCAACGGGCGGAGAATATGGGTGTCCCGGCAGAGCCATGTATACCATAGGTCAGAGGTGGTCGCCAAGGCTGATCGAGAAATCCGTGGTTACCGACCTACCTACAAGTTTGCGGGAAACTCTTAACAATAATAATTGTCCATTGCAAAACCTGGGACTCGAGGCCCGAAATAGCCCTATACCGAACGAGACCATAACGAAATAAGGAGGGCGATCTTTGCCTATGAGTGGACTACGCACAACTCAGTGTTGGCACAATGGATGATGTCGATGATACCTTACATGTATGCCACTAGGCAACGCTGAGGACGGACCTATGCATTTACTTAATTCGTGATCATAATCAGGCGAGCAGAGGTCCGTCTGAAAGTAATATTACTCTCTACTCTAGTACCTATGAGCCACGTGCCTAATGCAATCGCAAGTACAAAAAAAAGAATTACGGCTTTTATTATCTCATTATTTATTTAGCTCGTAATTCGTTTTATCCAGCTAGCCTAGTTTTTATCCAACGCTTTTTGTGGTAGGTACACGCAAAAACTTTACAGTTTTCAACACAATCGAATACAAACAGTTTGTTGCGGATTCCGTGTGACATAACGGTCGAAACATCCCAGTTATGTGGAAAATACGAATATAACAAAAGACTAGTAAATAGATAATAAGTAGGCGAGCTGAAAGTGAAGGTACCTACTACTTTCGCTAACGTTACCGACGCCCCGCAGAGCCTCTTTGTTACTTAGGTGTTTTTATGCGTTCCATTAAGAGGAACACTTTCTATAAACGGTAGCGTCATTTTTATTACTTTTCAATTATAAACACGCGTATTTAAGTAACAGATACTAGTGCACGATACTAATTTAATATTGATGGCTATTACTTTCTCATGTAGATGTCAATTTCGTCAATAATTAAGTACCTATCTAAACAACATAGAATGAGTAGGAACTTGTTCAAATGTTAGTTGGCAGGAGTAAGTTAATATAATGCATATTAAATTAATTTCCTGAAAGTACCTACTGCTGCCATTAGATTAGTAAATAGTGGTAAGTAACAAAAAAATATTTTTTACTTCACCTAACTAAATACGAATTATTGCAAGGGTAACTAATATGAAACAAAGCATTCGTCTGCTGTTTTACGTAAAGATTACTAAGATTGCTGTTACGATGTTGTGGTAAAGACAATCGAAAAATCACAATCTAAATGAAATTTAGGTAATAGTTACTCTTTCGTTAACTGTTGGTAGGTGGTACCTTTATACTTGCCTTTCTGAAGAAAGCACTTATCAGATATACGATAATACCGTCAATTTCTTTATCATAAAACTGTGGGAGAGTTCCTGCAGTTTTTCATAGGAGGGTAAATAAATATTGCCAAATATAAGTACACTACTTGTATTTTACTATGGATACCATAGAATGGACTGGGGGCAATCCCAGTGACAACCAGACCAGGGCATATTACGAAAATTCCGTTTCCGAAATTTGCCTCTGGCGGGAATCGAACCCGCAACCACCAGATGCAGTGAACCGAGCGGCCTACGCCGGAACCACTGAGCCAAGCGGTCGTCAAATGTGAAAAAAAAAGATTATACTACGTCCCTATATTCACATACCCAGTGTGCCGAGATGCTGAAAATATTCTGGACTGAACGCCGAACAAACGAGTCAGTCATCAGACAGCTCTATACCTATATCTATACCTATGTATGTACTCGCTATAATCTGCAGGCAGATAGTTCTCAAGTTCTTCGGGCACAGTCAGGCGAGACCCAGACTATTTAAATAGGCTGATCATCACTGGCTGTGACGCGATGGACACACACCAAGAGATCACCTTGCAAACAATTACACAAATGGCTCAAGATAAAGTGATCTGGAGAGAGATGGTGGCACAGGGACAAAAAGAAAATATTAATAATTACCATCATCGTTATATTGACTCACGCCTCCTTCGTTTTAACAATTATAAATAATCTGAAGTACCTACCTACTTTATCGTACAAGAATCATTAATTACCATTTTTTCCAACAATACAGGAAATATCCAAAAAAATAAGTACCATTGCGTCGTTTTACCTATAGACAGGTGCTGTAATTTTTATCAGTATACTGAGGATCAGTGTGCACTTACTGGGTTTTTACAATAAGTGGCGTAGACGGACTTGGCTGATTTTGTTGCGATTTTACACCCACGTAGTGATCGATGCAGAATTATCGACTTTAGATGCAAATAATCCTGTATGTGTATCTAAGTGGAATGTGACTCTATGTCTATCCTGGGACATTCCTGGGACATTTTTGTACACACGGTTACCTGATCCCAAACTAAGCAGAGCTTGTACTATGGAAACCAGATAACTGATATTACTACATATACTACTTTTTTATTTGTAAATACATACTTAATATACATATACACCCAGACTCCGGACATACAGACATGTTCATGCACACAAATGCATATCCCGGGTAGGAATCGAACCTACGACCTGCAGCGTGAAAGGCGCCTCCGCGCCAACCACGCTAATGGGCCCGTCTATGAAAGGCCTAGAATCTGTATTTGACTTTATTTGCTTATCTACATGGATTTCATGATAAGAGTAGGCAGATGTATGCTGAACGGTGAAGGGAAATCCTTAGGGAACCTGAAAGTCTTTCTATAAAAAACGTAATAGGTAGAAGTTCGCCAGGCTTGCCCGAATTCCCTTCGAATTGAGAGGGAATCCCGTATTTATAAAGCAACTTTGTGGGGGAGTGGAGTTGGCAGTGAATATTGGAATAAGACTTATCAAGGACACTGACCAATCAGTCTTTATTTTTTTAATAAATTTAAGAGTCTTATGTAGCAACATAGTTCAGCCATAAAATATTTAATGAATGCTTAGTATTTATGCCTAATAAAAGGTACCAGTACTAACATTAGTGGGACTCTACGTACGCGTATTACAGCTTATTGTTTTAGTGAGTTGTCTAGAAAACTTCCCAAGAATTTAATTAAATACCAAAGACTTCTCCAAAAAAGAAATTTCAATGATGTAGGTATGATGAAAAATGTAGGCTGAAAAGGAGTGATTAACTTAGTAAACATGTAATCTATGCAATAGTTACTACATTGCTGGTCTGCTAATCGCATTTATGAAGGCCTTTGTTTATGTACCTACTTAGTTTTCGTAATAAATAATTATACTGGTATGTACTACTTGTAGGTACTTGCGATTAATTTTATTACTCGTTGAATATAAAATTCATATCTGTTAAGAAGCTGGATCAAATTGGTTTGATAAAAAATGAAAAGTACTTATTTGACAATAAAATTATAATTATTTAATATCATTATGTATCTCGATATCGGCATGGATGATCTCGGAACATACCTATGTAAGAAGACTGAACTTACACCATCCGATTTTTTGGACAAGGATTTTTTGCACTTACATTATAATCAGTGGTGATGATTAGTTTCGAAAGTGTAGCAATCATAAGAAACTAGTTTTGTCTCAATACCACTGCGATAGCTCTTATTAATAGAGTTATTTTTAGTAAATTAAAACCAGTAATTTAACAACATGAGCTGGTAAATGTAACTTTTACAATTACAACATTATCATTGACTACGTAACAGCACGTAGGTACATATACGGTTCGTCTCAACAGCCTGCAACATGGAAATTAAATAGAGTCTTCAGATATTTATTGCATTTACACATCGATACAACTGACAAGTGCAAAAAATATTAATATTAATTTAATAAAGCGTAATGCGCCACTGTATGGTGATTTACGACCAGCGTTAATGCCGTGGCGATAGTGTAAGTAAATTATCGCAGTGTTCAATGTCATAGATGTTTCTCTTCGACTTGTTTTTAATATTTGACGAACTACAAGTACTATGTTAGTTTTATCATATCCTGTGATATTACGTCATTCATTCGTCTTTCACCTGCTTTCATTTCGAGAAACATTTAACTAGAATAGTGCGAGAAAATTTACTCAAGCAGATAGGAGAGACTTACAACTTTGTTAATGTAATCCAAAATCTTACTTTATACCTGCTTATATTCTCTATGAATATTCGTCGTAGGTAGGTACTATCGAGTGGAATTAGGTATAATTTATCAGTATTCGGTATTTACAATTTTTTACATCTTTCTGCCTGAATCAGTTAAAAAAATATTTATTTGATAATATTAAGCCAACTAAGGATCATAAGCAAACCTTAAAGACAATTTATCGATCAATTGTACTACCCCCGAGTGTATAACGACAGGACACGTGTTAAACATGTTGATACTTTTTACGACTCTACCTATATTGTATCATAAGAATAATATTGGGGCAGTCATCTATTACTGTAAACATGGTGGCATTTAGAGATTACCTAATAAGATAAATTAGGTGTGTATAGATAGAAAAATAATGCAGGCAAATGACTAAATTAAAGGTCCAGGTCTCAGAACGGTATTGATAAACACATTTCTTTTGAATTTATCATATATTGTAAGGACGGAAATGCATTTCACATCGACTTCTCAAATATCAAGGGCAAAGAATGCTTATACTTACGCATTACGAGTATTCAAATGTACGCACAGTTAACACTAAATAATTAAAGAACCTAATCGTTGCAATGCAATAAGCCACTCATGTTTATGCGGGTAATTTGCAAATGCAATCAAAATTGCTCTACGTAAAGTAGGAAATTAACACGCGAGCTGCCTTCATAACTATAAAATTGCCTTCTAATTGTTTAACGATTTTAGGATCGTAGGTATCTTAACTCGATTAAAAGTGAACGCCGGAGATGCACTATGGAATTCGTTGTCAACCTATCCACGTAATTTAACAAAGAGTTTGCCTTTCACTTAGCATTCGGAACTGACACGTAGACTCGATTTTGTTTCTGACCATGGAAGTATAGATGGAATAAACTCACCTACCTTGCGATGGTGCCGTGGTCGCACGAGCCGGGTGGTGCACAGTAATAAATTCACAGTGTTATCATAGTTGGCACTCGTTTGTCGTCTGCAGCGAAAGTGTTAGTTTCCGTGTTAGCGAGCGAATTCGGTTCGAGTTGGCGTGGTTGTACCGTGAGACGCCTGCACTCGCGGCGGTACCTCGGCGCGGAGTGGAACCGGAGGCCGAGTGCCGAAGCACGCACGGAGGCTGACGCGAGAGGCTCGGCTCGGCTCGAGAGCCGCCCGCCGGCCGCCGCCGACGTCCGCGGCGCCACGCCGCCACCCGCACGCTTTTCCGGATGTATCAATTTTGATCAACAACATAAAGGCGTTTCATGAGGAACACATTTTTGCGCGGCTAAAAAGGCCACAGAGCATTTGCAAGCAATTCAATTTCCTGATTTTCTAGCAGAATTCTTAGCAATGCCGCTAATTTCTGTAAAATGGTCACAAATGAAAATGTGTGAAAAACAGAAACAAATAATTAATATGTGACCTATTAGCTCCACTGTACCTTATTACTATGAATTTGGAACTGTTATAGAGGTACCTATTTATTTTTTGAGCGAGTAAAATTTCAAATTCATCAAGGACAATTGTATTACTTCACCTATGTAGTAGGTAGTATAATAATAGGTACCTTCCTGCCATTTACTGAGTGTAAAATTTAATAAGTATGTACTAGATTACTACTACGTAATACAATCTGTAATTATCGGTCCCATGTCCACTCGTGTCGTCAATGCCGACGTCCACAACGTTTTCACATTTGAGCGGTGGGTAGGTACCTATTGATTTTTAATAACAACCTTGCAATTTCCATGCAATTCAGAGATGAATTGCGTCATAGTTGACCTATTTTCAACGTAACCATAGAATTGTACGTTACATTTTATACGCTCTATGGATATGATTAGAGATTAGGATGCATCTACGATCAAACTATGAACACAGAGGTAAGTATTTTTTCTTCATAAGATAATTCCTTCTTTTATATCTCATTTGCCTGGTTGGTAAAGGCATCTTAAAGGAATAGGCAGGTAGGTACATCGCTAAGGCATAGTCACAACAGTTTACATATGCGTCATCCCTGACTTCCCGCATTACTAGCGTCACTTCAGTGCGACTAGCAAAGCTACAACGTCAGTTAGGTATACTGGAAATATTTTCCCTCAATGTGAGGGCGATTCGAGACTTTGTTCACCACGCAGGCCCAGTGCGGGTTGGAGAACTTCACATGCCTTTCGAAAGACGTGTAGGTTTTCTCACGATGTTTTCCTTTAAGGTTTAGCAAATTATCATCTTTTAGAAAAGAGGCACCAAAACCAATTTCCACTTAGGATGTATAATCACAATTATTGCCAGTGGTCAGAAGCATGATTGATCATGAGATTGTAATATGACAGACATTACACACAATAATAATATAATAATGCAATAAGAAAAAACTTTTATGTATATACGACATAAAGGCACCATGTTTACCATCAAAAGTATCGTCAACCTGTTTGAGATGTGCGCTCGTCTGTGTAGCAACAAGTGCGCCGCCCGCCCACCGCCGCCGGAGACGTTCCGCCCCCGCGCCCGCCCTACGTCTACACGGCTGTCGTCTGAGGGGAAAATTGCTTGGACTTTAATAGATTGCGCTTGGCAAAATTCATGTTAGGTACCTACCTAGGTAAAGTCTATGTGCCTACACAATATCCAATTGTGATTACAATGGTACCTATATTATATACCTACTATGAGTAGTGGTAGCCACGTGGTAGAGTCGCCACAGTTTAGTTTCTACGTAGGTAACCTACCTACCTATAGGCATAGATGAAAATTTGTTTACCAGCGTGCTAGAGTAGTTTTATAAAATATACATACATAGGTAACTTTTGGCATCATGACAAACATCACGCATCAAATATATTATTTATATATGTTTGCTTAAATAATCTTATATGATATCGCAGGTAGGTAATTCATGATTAATTCTGATAGGAAGTTTCAATGTTAGTAAGATACGTACACATTATCAATAGTATAAAAAGATATTGATAGTCGTTCCGCGAAATCAAGCCCAATAGCTTAGTGTTTAATGTCGCTCATTTGAGCAGTTATTTTGTCAAAACACTAACGTCCCTGTAATTTTTTATACAATGACGCCGTTTGTTATTATTGCTGTCGTTATTTTCATAGTGAATTTGATATTTATCGCTGGAGCTATTGCCCATACATTTGTGTATAAGAACAAGGTTAGTAATCAATTTATAATTATAGTTAATTAGGTATCTATAATGTCAATGTTTAAAGAGTGCGCTATTGAAAAATTACGCCCACGCAATGTCAATGCCACACTCTTATAACCTTAAGAGCTGAAGTCTATTTCTGAAGTGATCAATATGACTAACCTAACCGGTTTTGTTATATACGTTTTCATTAAATTTACTCAGTCTTTTATCATTATAATACCTATGCCTGATGAAATAAAATAGCAACGAAACGTATTATTTTATTATATTCACGACTATAACAAGGAGCTTTATTATAGCGTAGTTAAGTAGATAGTTCCAGAAAACACATCAACATGACAGACTCTTTCCGGTAGTATAAAGTCTAATTAAATGAAAATAACTGTTAGTTGCAGCCTGCAGGTGTGAGGATTTGAGTGCATTCTTAACCTTAACAGTTAAATAAATGCCTTGTTAAAATTACTTATGTACCACCCTCGAAGAGAAGATCGGCGTAAAGTAGCCATTTCAGTAGCGTTTCGAACAATGACTGTTAGCCGGAAGCCCAACCTTTATTTCCACTCCCTATCTCCCCTGTCCCACTACTCTTCAGGTCGGCAATGTGCGAACAATGCCTAATCCAGTTTCAAGCATCTATATGCTACGGTAACTGCTGAACAGCCAGTCATATAAAACATGTCATAATAAATTAAATACCAATCCTCGTATTCCAGGATATAAGAGCAAGCATCCGCTCCACTCCGTCGGTTCACTCCGCCCAAATGCGTCGCTTCACGGGCCCTCCCCAGACCGCCATGTACGTGGCCATCGTGCGCCTCAGCGGCGGCCCGGAGCCCGACTTCCAGCAATTTACCAAGGAAAGCGGCGCAGGAAGATATTAACAGAGGTGTGACGTCATACAACCTTGTAAGTACACCGGTACAGTGTAGTCAGCGTTATTATTAGGCACTGAACATTCTTATTTTTTCAAATCGGTAATGCCACAGAATAGATAGTCATACATACGCTTAATTAGGTATGCAATCGTTTAGTTGAAAGGTCTAAGACAGTACCCTACTAAAGTACCTAGGTAGGTACCTACCCAGTTCTTATCCAGATCAATCGGAATAAGCTTCAAGCGAGGACAGTTGTTTTCCCTATCATAAGCTGACGAAGTAATGAAAAAGATACTAATTGTGTTTGTTGGTAGCTACGTAAAAAAAAAAACTATTGGCTCGGCTTCTCATCAGTGGCCAATTGGCATCCATAGATAACTAAAATTACTGACAGGAGTGCCTACAATAAGGTGTAACTTAAGGGAATAAGTACTATCAGGTTTTTAAAAAACCTTTACCTATACCTACAGGATACTATATACCTACAGGATAAACCTATAGGGAAAAGTTAAACAACAATATCTGTTTTAGTTGTCCCAAGAGTTCATAAAAAATACTCCACAAGCCTATCATCATACCTATACAAGTATAATAGAAACCTGCCATAGTAGGAATACATAATCTTAATTTGTTACACCGTGATAAGTGCATGAAAAAATCAATGATCATTATCTTATCTCTTCCGTGCAAAGATAAGGCAGTTTATATTATGACGTCAAATACCTCCACGCTTCGAGCGAATTATATATCCAAAAATTAGCACGCACTTATTCACATAATTTATGTAGGTACGTGTCTTGTCTAGTTACTTTACTTGCATCGGCATTTTCAAGAATGCAAATTCCGTTCCATACTGATAGAGCGAGTTTCTTTAGTGAATTTTAGTCAAGACTAAATTAGGTAACTTTAAACTGGAGTGAGATTCTTCGAACATTCGTAAATGCTCGTAGGCACCGTATTGGGCCAAATTATTAGAAATTCGGGACAAATTTTGAATATGGTCTGTGCCACGTTGTACCTTGGTATTCAAGTATTTATTAATTTGTCGTGAATGCGAAAAGATCAAAGATAACTAACCATCCAATTATCAACACCATTTGCGACCGTCGAGTCCTTAGTGGGATTGATATCTAGTCACAGATTGTGTGTCACTATCAATCACAATAAAATAGCTAGTCACCTAATTCCAGTAACTAATCATACAAACGAGTAAACGATCAATAGTTCGGCATCACATCAACTCCTAAAAAAATGTTCTAGCAAATAAAGTACCTATTCGTTGAACAAAAATATGACCCTAGGTTTGCACAGACTAAAACTTCACACTAAAACGTGTTGTTGTCACTATTTTATGACGACAAAAATACTAAGAGACAACAATTATGTTTTTGTTATGTATTGTCAGTGCATACCTGCCAATGGCGACGAAGCAGCGTTCTCCTTCCTCTTTTAGCATCACGCATGCTGTGTGACGTGGTTATTCGTATTTTCGTGGATTTAAATTGACTGAGTGACCTTCAGCAACATTAGGCAGTAAGTGAAGTTGATTATATTATACCAACAAGTGTTACTTTTGTCCGAAACCGTAGGCGTTTGATATATTCAAGTGTATTGTGATTATAACACCACAATAGAACAAGAGACGTTACTAGAACTGCTCGAACATTAGAAACCAATTGGTGAATAGGAAACTTTGGAAAGGAAGCCTTGACAATTTCTCACTATATTATACCTACCTACAAACGCCTTGGATACCATACAATAAATACAAGCCTAGAACATACTAAATAAGCAATAAGCAGATAATTATTTTAATTAGGTTAATAAATGTCGTACATACAATATTTAGACTAAAGGTGCTACGCTGAAATTTCCAAATCCTTGAAAATTAATCTCCTTAACAAATTGAACAGGCGTTATCTATTAGGCAACTCAAGTGCGCCCGTGATAATTTTATTGACAAAAAACATTTTCAGCAAAGATATAGCTAATGTAAATAAATAATAAATATCCTTGGACATTCTTTTATACAGCTACCTGATCCCAAACTAAGCAGAGCTTGTACTATGGAAACCAGATAACTGATATTACTACATTATTATACTACTTTTTGTTTGTTAATGTGATGTATCACTGGCCAGCTATTCTTCTTTCTTCTTTGTCGTATCCTCATGACTGAGGGACGTGATTTTGGTGTGTAGCCTGTGCCATCATCTGCCTATACCGAGTCGTTATTAGGCTCCAGCAGACTAGCGATTGTGTAGTTTAACATTTTTCCATTCTTAAGTATAGGTTTATACCCTAGCTTCTGCAACGTACTGCTATGTCATCAAAATTGTTTTAAATCTTTGCAAATATGCGCGTAATTAATAACTTAAGACTGTTTTTCATGAAGTGTCCAATGGCACGGTAGGTATAACAGTTTTAGGAATTCTTCTGGGAAGGTAATGTAGGGTGTAAAAATTGCTGCTATACCTAATTGCGGCATGAATGCGTTACGTGTTCATTTTAAGTAGCTCCTTAGACATAGGTACCTATATTATAGTGAACAAGTAATGTAGTCTGTTTTTGCCAATGATGATTAAATATTTCTTTGGGTTAAGCCTTTTAAGATGAATTAATCGATGTGGCACGTGTGTGGTGCGACAGGGGGACAATGGACTAACGAATGTCATTACGGGGCCACGACGACTTCACGCAATCGAGTGAAGGATGTTGACGCAAACGACTGTACACACGCTGATCATATTAATTTACTTATACCTGCTAATGTAGATCAATAACATTGTTCAATGCATCACATTAACTTCTGAACATTAGGGATCCATGAGTTTCCAAAGAATTGTACCTTTGATACTGATAATATGATACGGTTAAGTACCTATACTTATATGTATTATAATAGCTAAACCTTATTTTATAGCAACCTTAGGTATATAATAGCTAAACCTTATTTTATACCTTATTTTTTTATCTAAACACACCGTTACGTCACGTTACGTTACAGAAAATTCCTAAGCGTGCAGTGTTACGAGTAATTTTTCTTAAGTCCTCGTCAACCAAAATTCTGAACGCAATTCAGCCTTTATCGCTTTAATTAACTTGAGCAAATATTTAAAATAAACGTTTCAAGAACAGCAGTCACTTCTGTACTTTATGAATCACCGCTCTCCACACGGCCGGCATCGGAGTTAACTTCGATAAAAAAAAATAACACCGCTCGGATGTTGTTGTAAGTGGCTCTCGTGCAGTTTTGGTTCAACACCGCGAGGCGACTCACGACGCTGCAGTTCACCGTTTATTATTGAAACATAAGCAGCGTTACCATGAGCTACGCATTTTTAATAGTGGTGTCGGTGGCTATTACTCTGAAGTTGTTGTTTTTGAGTTTATCCTTGTATTTCACTTTGAAGAACAGCGATCTTGAAGCAACTAAGGTGAGTTTCATTTTCTGAATTTGGAAATCGTATTACGTAGACGCTCCATTCGTGTCTTTGATCTTTTTGTTTTGCGCTATAAACCTGCTGACACGTCGCTTAGCATTAAATAAACGCGATTCAATACAAAGTCTATACACAATTAATAAGCGAAAGTAGGTAGCTAAGTATCTAGGCTGATCTAGGCAGTAATTATAAGCTAAGCACAAACCAAAGTTAATAAATGAATATATCGAACAATCTCCATATTGTTTAGAGATAATGGAATGTACAGCTGAAGGTGACATGAAAGTGTTTATTTTTGCAAGAAAAGCTTGCTCGTTGCCTTCACCTAGAAATTTTAATAATGAATTTATTCAAACCATTCCAAGTCACACGAGGTCATTCTATTAGATTGCCGCCTAGATATGCATATTATTGTTACCTGCCAACTTCTTAAACACACTGTTACCTGTGTAAGTAATGTGTGTGACTTAGAAGTAGGTACCTATTTAGAAAACAATTGCCTATAAAAATGCGTTCATAAATGTGCTGCTGCTAGGTATTTACGCGTTGTAACGGAGTAAAAAGTATGTCTCCATAATGCTGTTGTTGGCAATAATTAGGTAGGTAGTACTTATCTATTGGTATTATGTAAGTAGCTACTTGCTTAAGTTGAATTAAGTAATTAAAAAGAAACTTAGCTAACTTACTTTTCGCAATTTGTAGGCAGGTACTAAGTAATGATTCTTGTATTGGATGTGGTGATTTGGTTAACTCGTTACGGACGGACAGAAGCCTGAATTTGCTGTCGTACCTATTGAAGCCTAGGTTAGCAGTGTTTCTACTATTAAGGGCTTGGAGGGTAGGTTAATACCTATCGGTAATTAGACGAATTGACTACCTAAACAGATAGGCAGGAAACCAACCGCGAAATATACAAAATATTTTAGGGCTAATTTATAAATAAAACCTAAACATGTTAGTAATGTTTGCCCGCAATATCATAATATGGTCCGATACAGCGGATTAAGTACCAACATTGACATATCGATGAGTACAACGAAAGATTATGTAAACAAATATATCAGTTACATCTGACGGTTGGCAGCTATACGTCGAGAATATCTGAATGAAATTGTCAGAGGAGGATCGGCTGACCACACCACACAACAGTGCTATCACTGGTAACTATCGCACCTAAACGGAACTAGATGTTAAAGTTGTTCGGCATCCACCATTGATGTTATTTTGTTAGCAGATATGGTACCTTCAAACATCGCAAAAATTGTGCTCAGCCCACCACTACATGCAGCAAAATTCACACATATGTTAACGCACTTGCAATTCGACAATTCACTTATTAAATAGTTAAATACATAAGCATGTATTACTCACCGGATGATGAGCCATATTAGCAATACCGACATGCTTAAAACGTTATTTACCTACCGCGAGCGACTGAGTAGTTGTACCATGTTCATGGACTCGGTTTAATAGGACAAACTATTTTGCAGTCACTAATCTCCCTCTTCTCTCCCTCGTCTTAGGGCATAAACAATTTTCTTTCCGTTTCCGATCAGGCGGTAGAATTAAGTAGAAATGTAAAAAAACTATTTTCATTTCTCATACTCGGAAAGTAGTGTTTATTTGATCCGAGTAGCTGGCGGGAGATGCTACTTCCCACCTTAGGGTGGGAAAGACTCATAGTAATTGCTTCCCACCCTAGTGTGGGAAGCAATTTTCGAGTGGTTTTTGATGGCTGCCTTAACATGTGTGCACCAGCGCGGTGGCAGGCACAGCGAGGAGCTCCTCACTACGATATGAAATCTCATACAACTTTGATTGCGCCTTATTTGCAGCGCAGCAACATCGACTTTGCTCGAAGAAGGTTTGCAAAATAATGACAACATTATTAACATTTTTGAGTAAAAATCTTAAATAGACTATTATAATTTGGCGGGATACTAACTCTGTAACCTGTATCGAAATCTCGGATTAAGACTAATATCTTATTAAAAATGAGTTCAAGTGATTCTGAAATGTTGACCCCAGATTCTGTTAAAGACGAGGCAAATACAGTTAACGAAAATCTTTTGCCAGAAATTTCTAAGGAAAGTACTAATACTATACATACAATGACTTTATGAAGTGGCGAGGGCGAGCAGATAAGAAAATAACCTACTATTTTTTACTTTCCATATATTCGAAATGAAAAGTAGAATGCTTAACTTGGGTGAAAGACATCAATTCCTACTCGGACTATAGCCGCACTCGCTGCGCTCGGGCGTCTAAATACCTAGTATAGGAATTGATTCCCCTCAACCCTCGTATAGCAATCTACTATTTTAAATGCCTCCGTAGGTCTGAACAAAATAAAGTGATAGAATTTGAGTTATGATGATAAGCGTCTGTCTGCGTTATTTTATCATAAGTATTTTAAAGATCTGAATTTCCCTACGTAGTACATACATACATACACACATACTAAATGGGCAAGTCTCCATTCTTTCCGCACTCGTGAGATTTGTAGAAACGCTTGTAGATAATTAAATTGCATAGAAAGGACCTTGAGTAAACACTCAAAGTGAGGGACAGTTTCCGAAATAGATATGCAAGTACCTATTTAGTATTAGCGAGGTTAGTCAATTGTATAGTGAAGGTCGCAGGAAACCGCTGGATGCAACCAGCACAGGGCCGGTCGTTGTGGAAAACCTTGGGGGAAGCCTATGTCCAACAGTGGACGTATTTTGGCTGACATGATGATGATGTAAATAGGTCTTATTTATAATAGCATACTATAGGTACCTATAGATACACACTATAAAATGTGACTGCATAGTACTTAATATTCAGAAGACAAGGCGTCCTATTAAGGAAGGAAACCACGTTACCTCCTCGAGCTTGATTGCAGGCTGGTAACAGTACAGCAGTACCTATCTAGTGAAACGTGGGCTTTGAGTTGGTTAATACCTCCACAATGTGGTGGTGTATGGCCACTCAAGCCTCTGACTACCCCCGAACGGGGATAATAGTCGTGACGTTACATTACAGTACCTAATAAATCATTGGCTGCGTCTAGATGTGGCGTGGAGTGCACCCGAGCAATCAGTTTTGACGTCTGACCACGTAGATGTCGCCGCCAACTGGTTTAATACGCTATTCAATTGGGCGGCTAGCCCGTTCATTAAACGTCGACACTCAATTAGACGCCTAGGCCGTTCGTTGAATTGACACATATAAACGTCCAACGAGTTGGCTGGTTGAAAGCTAGCCTTTTGGAGAAGGCTGAACCAAAAGCCGCCGGTTCATTTAAATTTAATTCCTTTTTCCGCCACTGCAGCGCCAGTAGTCATCTAACAAATATGGCGTCCCTATTTGGCATCAGCTGATTAAATGTGTATTGTTTTTTTTTGCGAATTACCGTGTTTAGTGATTTTATAGTGTGTTAAAAAGTTCTATTGATCATTATTAATATTAAACAAGACCATAACATGGATTTATTTACGAATAATGTGACGGAACAGAATTTTAAACCAATTGAGGTTATCAACAATGTTCGAAAGGCTAAGGTGACCATGAATTATTCTAAAAGCATACGGACGCCTATGCAGGATTACTGGATGTCATTTCGTCATCTGGATACCTTAGTAAAACAATGTTTAGAATTAAAATGTCTTGCATATTGCACGCGTGAGCGAGCGAAGCGAGCTCGGGACTTTGGGGCACTCGACTTGGCTGGGTTAGGTTCGAAAGAAATGATGGGGGTTAGCGAGCGAGCTTAACCCCCGTCATTTCCTTCGTGTTAGGTTACTGGTGACCCCGAACGCAGAAATAGGAGCCCCGCGAAGCGGGGCTCCGTTGACTATGTCATAGAAGTCATGGTCACCCTAATAATATTCACAAATGTCATTCACCCAAGCGGCTAAGCAACGTTCAGCCCCCTTATTAAACGTTGCATTCGACAATTTGCCTAGAAGTCCTTTAGCCATTGTATTGAGTGCCGGCGTTTAATGAACGGCCTAGCTGCCCAATTGAATGAAGTATTAAACCAGTTGGCGGCGACATAGACATAACGTCTTTGAACGTACCTATTTAATTAATCGCGAGCGAAAGTGTAGCTTGAACAAAAGATTGAGACGTTAAGGTTCAATAAGCCATAGGTATGTAGGGACTGATGCATAGAAAAAATACATTTTAGTAGGTAATATGACCAGATTGATGAGAGGATATAAGCATGGTGGATTTTAGCAATAGAATCGATGGCCCACTGTGTCATGTAAGAAATATGCACTGTACAGCAAGATATAATGTCAATAAAATATTTTGTTTTGTTACAGACAACCACGCCAACAAAACGCAGCAACAAGTCACTGCTTATATCATGGAAACTCATACCGCGCATTTTCCTGCCCAAGTCATTGTACTGCCCGGAAATGAATAGCAGGGATTTCCCGAACAAGTCTTGATATAAAATAAAATATTACTTACAAAAAATATTTTTAGGTATCCTTGTGCTATTTAAAGGTATCAGTTGGATTTTACTCAAGAACACCCTGCACAAGATATTGTTTTACATCTCCAGCACCTTGACCCTGAATTTAGCGCTAACTTTTTTCCCTAAAGATAAGCAGTCTTCGGTTTGGTTTAAACATGAACAACAAATCTTGTAAGAAGTAATACATTATTTCAAAAAATACATTATTATTCAACATTTAACAACATTGTAATTATTATTTAAATAAAAATATATACATTCACTTAAAAAGTTACCAGTAGTTTGTAGTCTTCACAGTTATTTATAGTCGCATTCTTCTACTATTAAAAAATCCATTTCTCTCACGATGGTAGCCCATTTCACTGTCTTTTTCTGAAGATTGAGTTTGAGTTTTCTATTTTTATAATCTAACGCTTTTCTAATCACGAGTCTATTGAACTCGTGCACGTGGGGATGATTTACGTACTCATCGATTTCCATCCATTTGCAATAGTTTATCTCTCTCTGAGATAGAGTTATCTTGTCCATAGTAGCCTTCATCATGAGTAATATGTAAATATCGGAGTTTCCATACATCATGTTGTGGGAGTGTCTGAACGTGACAAGAGATTGAAATGCGGCATCAACTCCAGTCTCCTCCTTCACCTCTCTAACGGCGGCGTCTATTATGTCTTCCCCTGTAAACAAAAGGTCATTTTGATGATAGTAATGGCTCAGCAATTAAGGCAAGTAGGTAATATAAGTACTGGACAACATACCGTAAATAATAATGTTCCGGTTATATTGATGAAATTAAGTGATTACTAGTTCCATGTTATTTGGCGATATCGCGATAGCACTTTGTGATTAGTTAGGTGGTATAATCTAGCTTTGGAAAAGCCCCATATTCCACTGATGGTATTAAATGTTTGTAAACAGGGGACGAGCCTATTGGTATAACACATTCTAGCATTAGGGACTAGAAAACATAATAAGAAATAATGAAAATCTCACCAAAAAAATAATATTTGACTTGCTGATCATGAATGAAAGTGATGAACGAATCACTAGACTTCTAATTTAAAAACTAATTTTAGAGGCTTTGCACACGAAGCAACTTTAGTTGCCGTAACTAGCGACTTAATTACCGAAACTATCAACTTTTTATCGTTTTTTGGCAGTTGCAGCAACAGTTGCCCGTGTGTATAGCCCCTTATAGTGGCGCTCACGGGTTGCGCTTGCGGTAACCGGTGTATGTAGTACTCCCGTTTCATTTTTAAATAAATACATGTACTTAATTGTTACGCGTCTGAAACGTGCTGTCAATACATACAATTTGAAGAGCGCTTACCGCACGCGTGGGCCACAAGCGTCAATATAAAAGTAGCCTTATACATGGACATGTCTATGCTCATTTGTAGGTATAACTTACCTTTCTCGACATAACCCCCAGGCAGTTTCCAGTGTGGATATTCATAGTGTTTCTCTGAGATTGCAAGAATCTGGTCTTTGACATTGAACACCATGGCGCCAACTCCCAGGTTCGTGTGGCACGCTGGCGGCAGGTTGGGCTCCGAGTCTCCGGGCAGCCATTTGTACATCATGACGAAGTCATCTCTGGCATGATGAAAATTAAAACCTTTCTAAGAATACCAAACTTGTAAATCATTCATAATTGACAATGGTCTATAATATATAAGTAAAGTGATAAGATTTAAAAATAAAAATTGCTAGACTTAAGGGGCAACAAATTACGTCCACAAATTACGTGAGGTGATTTTTGAGATTTTTCGACCTCCACTCCCCCATTGGTGAGATGTCGTGAGATTTTGCTCGACCCCCTCCCTCCCCTTTAATCACACGTGAGATTTTTCAAAACCCATATTCTAGAGGAGAAAAATGTTTTGCTTAATTTAACCCAGTTTTCTTGCAATATTAGTTTCTGGCGTAAAAAAAAATTACGTGAGATTTGCCGAGACCCCCCTTCTCCCTCACGTGAGATTTGGTGAGATTTGGCTCGACCCCCTCCCCCCTTAAATGCCTCACGTAATTTATGGATGCCCCCTTACACACCAACTGTATGATGGACCCAAACTAAACAATGCTTGTACTATGGCTACCATACGATGCACTGGGGGTGATCCCAGTAACACCCAGACCAGGCAAATTATGAAAAGACTGTTTCCGAAATTTGCCTCTGGCAGGAACCGAACCCGCAACCATCCCATGCAGTGAACCGAGCGGCCTGTGCTCGAACTACTGCCCAAACGGTCTACAAATGGTGTCATATTTTTAACTACTCAGTAATTTACCACAGAAAAACATTTTGTCTACTGTACTGTCTCATCACTGGTACTCATTAATTAAATGTCATAAAGCCAAAACCAAAGTTATTATCTGTAGCCACAACTTACTTGTGCTAAAATAGGAACACAAGAGGCATCCTTTATGTTTACTTTGAACCATATGCACCTGTGCCCTTCAGATGCCCATTTGTGTAAAGATTCTGAAACAGAAAACATGAACATTTACTTAGTGTATATAGGTATTACGGTGAGGCATGTTAAATGGATTATTGAAAGTCACATCTTCATTGGTTATTCAGGTAAGTAGCTACACAAAAAGTTAAGATAATAATATGTGTATAGGTATTGAGTTATTCTGAAAATTTACTTGGGTAAAACTCTCAAAAGGGCAAGCATAGCTAAGTAGTTGCATTATATATTAGATATTATGTTTGCCAATTAGGGTAAATCCAGTCAGATATTAATCTGACTGGATTTACCTAGACATGTCTGGACTTTTGGCCTTCTGTTTGAACTTTGTCCAGCTTCTTAATTTGTCTGGAATTTTCATTAAAATGGATAAATAATTAACATGGGCTGTGATTGAGTTTTATTTTTATAAATTACTATTGTGACTAAAATATCTGAATTATTTTTGTAATGTCTAGGTTTCTTGGACTATTCATAAAATTTCGAAATAGTTAATAATAATTGCACAATTCTACACTGTTACATATTAATTAATTATACTTTTTGTACTTTTTACATTAATTGTACTTAATACAAAAATCTAAAATCGCTTTTTACCACTTAGTTCCATGGTTTTAACCGATGATCTAAAAATAATTTCAGACATCACTGCCTATTGTAATAATGTGTTAGTTTGTTTGTTTTCATGAAGCACAATATAGTATTTTCATAGGTTATCCTATGAAAATCGGTTCGGTAAGTAGGAACTTACCTTCTAATTTGTGAATAAATAATTTCTGCTCAAATTTCTCTTGAACTGAATCCACAGTGATCCCATTATATCTATCTTTAGCACCTGTAAATGTTGGCTTTGGAGGCGCCTTTGAATAATTGACCACACATATTTTCCTGCAATTGGTAGGAAATATCGTCAGACTATAATTTACAAATTATTGTACGTCACACGGTATTTATTTGGTATTCACAAATGTTCATAAAAACACAATACCTAATAGACACGTACTTATTATTACCTATTTATTAAACTTATGAAGGAGTGAGGATTGAAAACTCGTAAAGTTGGAAACTATCCGGTTAGGTAATAAACGTAAGTATACAAACCCTAAAATAAAGTGTCTTGTATTAAAGTGTAAACAACGCGATAGCGGTATTAATTTGTACATTCTTAACATTATTAGTAGGTTTGAATTGAGCTTGAGAATGAGAAATTACAAGTATTTCTGTATTTACAACGAAAAGAAAGTCATAATAGAGAATGATGGATGAGAGAGCATAGAAAAAAAACACTCTCGGATTAGAGATGAGTCGTATTTACTAGAACAGGTGCGAAGAACAGGTATTTTACGAGACTAGGCGGCACCTATTCCAATTTTGATAGTACTTAGTCCACCTAGTATTTCACTCAACACGTCCCAGCGGACGTGTTGCTCTCTCGATTGCGTCCGGCGATCGCGTATTATTATGAGTATTACGGATTGCATAGTCTACATAGTATGGTAGCGAACTAGTATTCTAGTCCAAGTAGTACGATATTTTTGTGTTAAAATATTGAGATAACGTATTTTTGTCTTTATAACAAACACAATGGCTCCAAAGGGAAGTAGTTATCATCATCATCGTCATCATCATCATCATCATCATCATCATCGTAATCGTCATCATTGTCATCGTCATCATAGTCATCATCGTCATCATCATCATCATCATCATCATCATCATCATCATCATCATCATCATCGTCATCGTCATCGTCATCATCATCATCATCATCATCATCATCATCATCATCATCATCGTCATCATCATCATCATCATCATCATCATCATCATCATCATCATCGTCATCATCATCATCAT
Source organism: Drymonia ruficornis (assembly GCA_947859195.1). NCBI lineage: Eukaryota > Metazoa > Arthropoda > Insecta > Lepidoptera > Notodontidae > Drymonia > Drymonia ruficornis. The sequence continues at coordinate 7,452,032 of OX401914.1, forward strand.
CATCATCATCATCATCATCATCATCATCATCGTCGTCGTCATCATCATCATCATCATCATCGTCATCGTCATCATCGTCATCGTCATCATCGTCGTCATCATCGTCATCATCATCATCATCATCATCGTCATCATCATTATCATCATCGTCATCGTCATCGTCATCATCATCGTCATCATCATCATCATCATCATCATCGTCATCATCGTCATCGTCATCATCATCATCATCATCATCATTATCATTATCAACGTCATCGTTATCATCGTCATCGTCGTCATCATCGTCATCATCATCATCATCATCGTATTCATCATCAGTAAGCAGTAGCGTGGCGACATCTGACTGAAGTGAGCAAAAGTCATTTTTTGTCCCCATTTGATCTCATGCATCGAGTCCTATTATGGATCTAAGGACTAAGTACGCGATCCATACTCGATAAGTACTTCAGAATAGGTGGACTAGGTGGACTAGGTGGAACAGGTGTTTGGATCACGTATTTTTAAATACTAGGAATAGGTGCACCTAGTCCCAAATTTACCTAGTACAACCCATCTCTATCTCGGATGAGAGGAGATAGGATGACAGTAGTATGACAGACGTCGTGGAGTGGACAGACTTGACAGCATAGGACCATAGTGACAGTGTCAGCAAAGATCCTGTTATGCCAACCCCTATCGAATTTATTCCTCAAAATATTATAACAATTCTCTAAGAATCCTTGTTTTTCTATGTAGTGTGTTTAAGACATTCGTACCGTAGCATAAAACGTTCATAAAATAAAACACCCAATAAATTTGTAATTTTATACATAAAAAATATAATGTGCGACGAGCGGGTGAACTTTCAGTATTTAATTGATTCAGTCTTTAGTCCGTCAGTCAGTAGAAAAGAACTACCCCAAATGCTAGAGAAAGTTACGATGGATTAACAACGGCACTGGCATTAGAAATCACTATTGTTGCTAGAAATGCGTTGTAAAACTATTGTTAACACGCTAAAATATTGATAAATTTGGCGATTAATTTGTAAGATGCTTTCTCTCTCACGCTCACTAAATATGTTTCAGCTGTCACATCTGTAAGACAGCTGCCATCATGTGTGCACAGGTTAAAATTAAAAGCCACGAGACTCCCAAAACATTTTTAGACCTGTCCTTATAGTCTGGCTGATAAAATTCCCTAAATTTATGGATAAAATTCCTAAGTTGGCAACAGTGCAAAGATGACAGATGCTGCGTTCCATTCGACGTAATTTATTTTCGTTCACAAAAACTGTTAGGCCTAGGCCGCACAGCGGTTATATCCGCGCTGTTAAAACCGCATTAAATCTCCTATGGAATCACACTCTTTGAGGCGAACTGGAGTTTGAGTATAGAAAATGTAAAATTTATCTTATGCCCGCTGCATAAGGTGCCTGCGTGTAAACCCGGTCTTGTTACTTTAACGTAGTTTCTGTACTCAAACTTCAGTTGGCCTCATAGAGTCTTTTCATCACAGTAACAAATAGGATCGTTTGGCAACAAAAAATATTTCGAGTTCATTAATCGTTTTTCAGTACAAAATGTATGGGAAAAGTTTTTGGTGTTTTCTGACATTTCTAGTACTCAAACCTTAAATGGTCCAATAGAGTCTTTTGATCCCTACATGAAATGGGATCGATGGGAATAAAAAAATATATTTTGCTATATTAGCATTTTTCTAGCTGACTGTAATTTTTTTCCAAAATCTGTGAATGCAGTTCTTAATATCTCAAAAAGTAAGGGAAGGTCTCCTACGAACGTTTTCCAGAACTATAATAGTGGCTCTCACTCAGCACGTTTTCTCTAGTTGTTCACATCAAAGAAATTTAAGTTTTACAGCAATCTGTCCGAGTTTAATTTCGTCCAGCAATATCTTGAGGTAGGTAGCTCAATCCATTATTTAGTACCTAGTACATCTATGCCCAGATGACAAAACACATTGTCTATCACTAGAAGTGGGCGCTTAAACGAAAAGCCGTTGAATAGGTTTGTTTTTTAAAGTAAGCGCTCAAGAGCGCTTACAAACTTGAGCGTGTTGCGTTTAAGCAATGACGGCAAGAAAGAGAAAGGAATTTTAAAAATTTACAAAAGGTAACCTTATTTGTATGACAATACAGCTCAAATCAATATTTAATTAAATTGAACCTTATTTCTTTACCCATGAAAATAAATACATACTAAATTATATTAGATAACAACCATATTTCTATGCACATAAGATTCACTATCAATATTCAGCGGATAAGTTTTTGGCTTTTTGCTTGAACTTATGTATAGTAAGCTTTTTGCTTGTGTTGTGACTTGTTGTCGGATTATTGACAGTCGAATTTTTGTTTGATTTATGCGCGTGATTGACCTTTAGTAATTCAATGAGTGAAGTTATGCTGTGGCTGTGATTGTAAATAATAATAAAAGTAAATATGAACAATTAAATTTGTTTTTGCTTACTAACAGTTCAATGTTCATATAAAAAGCAGATAAGCGTTTAAGCGCGTTCTTACAATAGCTTTTTAAAACAAGCACAAGTATTACAACGTTTATCAATCTGTATCTATCACCATCAATTTTGTTATCTCTTTGGTTTTTGAACTTTGTGTAGGGATGGGCTTGAACGTTAAAAAAATAACACTGCTAAATACTAATGCTAATAATAATTAACACTTAAAATTAGCTATTTTTAGTAAATGCTAAAGTGAAACACATACAGATTGTTAACATTATTAATTCATTCCATTTTTTTACGGTATCACTTACAGTAAATAAATGATTTTTCACTTTTTTTTTGACGTTGAATATAAATTTTTGAGTACTTTTTGTAATACTCTAAATAAATTTAGCAGTGTTAATTTAGCAGCTTATTAAATTTAGACTCATCCCTAACTTTGTGTTGTGTGTGTGAGTTTGTGAATATGTGATAGAGAGAGCCACTTCATTTTAATTTCAATTTCATTCTCTTTGAGATTGAGCGACATATTGTGCGTTCCATTCACTGTTAATTTTGTTATTTTCGATCACAAATCTCGTTCCACTCGCACCAACTTGTACTGAAAGTGATCATTATTATCGTTTTTAACAGTTTTTGTGGACGAAAATAGCAAAATGTACGGTGAATGGAACGCAGCAATAGAGGAATATCAAAGAATAGGTATAAGGCCTAGGCCGCACCGCGGTTATATCCGCGTTAAATCTGTGTCCTATGGAATCTTAATGAACCTGTCCGCACTTGCGGTTCATGATTCCATGGGACGCGGTTTTAATAGCGCGGATATAACCGCTGTGCGGCCTAGGCCTAATATATGCTGAGAGAAGGGAGGCAGCACTCGGCAGCAGGCAGAGAGACACCACGCACTGTCTTTAACCTTCTCGCCTTTATAAATTATAAATTATAAAAAATATAATGGAATCTAATATTTTTAAAGGGGTTGAAGATAGATATAGAGGCATTACAGTTGATTCCCAAGAAGAGCCTTGTGAATTTAATTCATTTCTGAACAGGTTGACTGGTAAGTTTACAACTCGGAATTCACACAAGTTCATCTAGAATAGGTAATGTTTCCAATATTTTAGTTGTTTGCCTCATAACCTACCTAGTAGTAGAATGGTCATGAATACGTTGTTATTTATCTATTAATTTGGAAAATGCTTCTGCTTTAATTTACAAATTAAAATACCTGCCTACTTGATCACACTTTTATTACTTACAGATTCTTTAAAGAAATGGTCAGAAGAAAATAAACGCTGTATTTGGTTTAAAATTAACATCAAGGATGCTATTTGGGTGCCTACTCTTGCAAATGTTAGTAGGTATATACTTGCCTATTTGTTTTGATAAGAAAAAGAAAATATAAAACTTATTTATTTTGATAGATTAATGAATAACAAAGAAATTCTCATTTCAGGAAGGCTTTAATTTTCACCATTCCAGAGATAATTTTGTGATGATGTACAAATGGTTGCCTAAAAATGGTTCACCTAACTTACCGCCAGCATGTCACACAAACCTTGGTGTGGGTGGAATAGTTTTGAATGACATAAACCAACTATTGGTTGTGAGTGAGAAACATATTGAATTCCCACACTGGAAACTTCCCGGAGGATATGTAGAAAGAGGTACCTAATAATTTACTATTTTTCATAGCACACAAGTACCTGTTAAATTTTTATAGGTGTTATGAACATTAATAAGTGTAATGTGGCTATCATAAAACATTTATTAAATGAAGCAACTGCTGAGGACATTGTTAGTATCAACAACAACAACAAACCTGAAAAAATAGTGGTCCCATGGGATAGCTTGAGTACCCAAATGAAATCCCCGGCACAATGGTTTGAGTTACATAATATGATTTTAGGTGAAGACATTGCTGAAGCAGCCAAGCGAGAAGTAAAAGAAGAGACAGGAATTGATACAACTTTTGAAACAATGGTAACTTTTAGGCACTCCCACAACATGATGTTCGGCAACTCCGATATATACATAGTTGTAGTATTAAAAGCTACATCAGAAACAATCACCAAATCAGACATAGAAATAAAGGCGTGCAAATGGATGGACATTGAGGAATATCTGGATCATCCTCATGTACATAACTTCAATCGCGATTTAGTTAAACGGGCTTTAGACCTGAAGGCTAGGAAACTGAAGCTGGATCTTTGTAAAGATATATTAAAACTTCCAACTTTGACTAGGGAAATGACTTCTGTCGTGTTAGAAGATATAGAATAATATGACGCAGTTATGTTCAGGGTCATGTGATAGTCAAAGTTATTACATAGATAATATTGTTATCTTAAAAATATAAGTGATATACACGAGGTGCTGGATGACTGGTCAAAATGTAAATTAGCCATTATGTTTCAAGTGAGACTTCTAAACAATAAATCAGGGTGTTGTTTTAAAATACTTTAGTTTATAAATTAATTATTGTGTATTAATGATTTTTACAAATAACAAAAACTTATATTATGAACATAATAAGACAATGTTCATGGATAAAATACAAGTATTTTCTCAGTACATTTATTGATGTCAATAAATTATCAACTCAATCGCTATCATAAAAATGTGCCTAGTGATTTTACGATTGCCATAAAATGGTTGTTAAATAAATTAATTAATAAACATTTTTACATATTCTTTCCACCTTATATAACTTTTTAACTTTACTAAACTAAACTTTATCTAAAATAAAATGACAAAGCTAAAGCAAAAAATTATCTTTTATATCTAGCAAGTTCAATATATCCTTTTCTTTAGCACATCACAAACACTGGAATAAAAGTTTTAATATGTTAGTATATGTAAATGTTAATTTATGTTAAAGCCACTACACATTCACAACTGTTCGTGCAGGTCTTCGTGGCCTTTAAATTTATCGTGATTATCTTCAGTTCAAGTTACAGAAACATAACATTTTTGACTGTAGTGTTTATGTACACATTGTGAAACAAAAAAGGCACGAAATACATACCTACATACATTCGCAATTTTAATAATTCCTCCGAGACAGAAAGTACCTCGTTCATAACTATAAAAATATGTTGAAAATATTGAACATGCTAGTAATCTATATACTTCACAATAAAGTCAACCAAACAAATTCAACACAAATTGGTTCACATATTAGGTGTAATCCATCACTTAAAACAAATAAATATACTTTTCGTAGAAGTGAGTAACAATAATTCCAGACTGATCTGATATGTCTGTGAATTTGAAAACAAATTGATGGTTTTCCTGATTTCATTATGCTTTACTCAATCTAAGTCCGGGGCTGTAGCATTGCGGTTTATATACTCCCCATCGTCGTCAGAACTGTCGACCTCACCTATGATGGACTTCAGAAGTCCTCCAAACATCGAGTTTGGATTCCTGTTGTCTGGTGGTATTTCAATACCGAACCAAATACGCCCAATGTTGTCTAAATACACTGAGTAGTTTGGGTCCCTTTTTATACTTATTGCATACCAGTTTCGTAAAATTTTGAATTGATGTGCATGTCGCCTGCAAAAGAAAAAAAAAATTGATTTAACAAGTGTTACAAGTTTAGGGTTGTATTTAGGATTGAAATACTAAAATAACTTTTTTTTTAAATCTAATATTATTCAGTCAGCATTGCAATCAGTCATACTTATTACGTCACATTTATAATGTACTCCTTACACTTCCCTAATAAGAATGCAATAATAAATGAGTCATTAATTTATAACTAGCAGATAAGCAAAATATATTGTACTTACTGTTCGATTGCTCGTAATAAAAACCACAGAAAATTTAATAATGGGAATAAATATGGTGGGCCTTTGTCATTATTAATGATAGGGTGGAGGCCTGTGTATTTAGCAAATGTTTCCGTTGCCATTTGTATATTGCGCAGACAGAGAATTTGCAACACAGGTTGTGCGATGAACAAATCTATTTCAGACTTGAGTCCTTTAGCTGTGTGCAGCTCTACGAGCATGCTGGCATATGCTGATCCATCACATGAGTGCAAAAAGTGCTTGTGGGCAGCAGTGTATTTCTTTTCTTTCCAGTATACCTCAGCAATTTTCTGCAAATCATATAGAGAAGTATAGCAAGATCAAGTTAATCAACATTCAATTAAAATTCACATATCTAGTTACATTAGGATAATATTGCAGTTCAATAAATTATTATGGTGTTCATGTACATCTCTAATTTTCTACTTAAACTTTAGAACAACATTGTCCATGAAACTTGAACTTATTTACAGTAGAAAAATCAAACACTCAAGGAGAAAAACTCCTGTGTGTCAAACACTATTTTGATTTGGCTTACATATTTTAGAAACCCTTTTATTGCTACACTGCTGAGCTCCTGAGGAGAGCCTCAGTGTGATTATACTAGTATAAAGCACCTTCATTACTTTTAGTTTATGTAGGTAACAATATAACATAGCAGGTACCTTATGAAGTAGGGGATGACCTTTTTTGTTGTTGTCCATAGACCATTTGACAGAATTGGTAAGATAAGTTTCTCTTTCCGGGATACTTGAATTCATCAGCTCGAACAACTTAGCTATTTTCCCAATCCATTCTTCACATGGTTTAGTTTCAGACTTATTTAGTACATCTATAAGCAATATAGCGAGGTCTGCCCCACTGCCCTGCTGATCGCGTTGCAGCAGCAAGGTGGATCCCTTGTTCAACAAATTTAATAGATCCGCATACTTCTTTTGACTAAGATATCTGTAAGTAATAATTATCTAATAAAAAATCACACGTCCACGTAATAAATAATCTCAAAATAAGTAACATAAGTAGTTGTGGCACCTGAAATACAGCGTTCTATACATTTGATGTGCTTCATAATATTGACCAGAATTTACAGATGCCTCTAATTTATCTAGGACTCTTCCAACTCCTCTTTCTCCTCGCGTAGCCATAATTTATTTTCTAGAACAATCTGTTTTTCTATTTTATAATCACATAAACCAATTTACGCCATAACCACGAATTGTATGAAAGAATGAATGAATGATGACAAGATTAGACAGGAGATTGACCGATTTGCTGAACTGAATGACCGAATGAAAACCAAATCGCTGACACAACGCTACCAACATTAGGGAAAAAAATAGTGTTGTTGCATGCATAGCGTGCATGCATCAGCTGTAAAATAGTCGATTATTTTGTTGAGGATAGACAAAGGCATCACATTTTTGAGCATCTGCTAAGACAACTCAGTCAGGTCCGTTTCCTCTTAATACGATAGGTCTAGTCCAGTTTGGTACTATTAAAGAAACGCTTATAAAATATAGGTAGGGTAAAACCCCCAATTATTTGCACCTTAAGCACCTTCTCGCAGAAGCATAGTCACAAAAATGTTGTGACTCACGCTGTAGCGTTGAAAAAAGGTTCGTAGGAAGCCTAGAGAGTGTGAATAAGTAGACTCGACGCCAGGTTTTACTGCCTCCCCTCCCTCTGGAGGCAACCCAAACCTTAGTACGATACCCATAGTATAAACTTGCTTAGTTTGGGACCATAGGTACCTACAGTTAGTAAGTTATTCTTTGTTTTGTTTATTTATACTGGGTGAAATCGAAATCGTGGGTAATATTTTAAACGGTGACTCTACACATGATTCAGAATATTTAGGGAATATTAATCAACAAATCAATTGATAAAATTTTATTACCCAGGTAAGGTATAACAGTTAAATGGTTTCCTTATTTGCTTACCCGAGCAATATTTTTTTATCAATAGATTTTTTTATTTGTTTTCCCAAAATATACTGAATCATGTGCTGAGTCATATTTTAAAATATTGCTCATGATTTCGATTTCACCCTGTATACGAGAGCATGTGATTGCGCCAAATGGTCCTCAACCCATTTTCCCCCTGAATTTAACACCTCATCTAACTACTCACACTCGTAGAAAGTTCCTTGCGGTGTATAGGTATCTATTAGACTACTCAAGGACCTACTACCACCATTGTTAAGCACAAACAAGTTCGTACGGATCTAGTTAGAAGCGGGGTGATTTTCAGAGATCAAGTAGGTCCAGGATTATTGGGTAATCCCTGTCGATCCTAAATCGACAATGTTTATTAATAGAGTCTTGACAGAAGCGACGTAAGACGTAGGCAACTTTGATCACCGCCTACGACCTCGCAGTGAAAGGGGCCTCCGCCGCAGAGGTTTCTGCATTCCAACTTTAAGTCATGAAAATCTTTAACTAGGACCATAACGAAGCAAGCAAAGTAAAGATTTAACTCATAATAAAATGATATTTTTTACCGGCTAGCAAGTATTTGGCAACAGTTAACTACCAAACTCGTTTTAAAACGGAGGGCCTCGCAAAATGTATCTTGCCCAAGTAAGATTTAGGGCTTGCTCCATCATTTCCTGAAATAGCCTAAATTGTTGGGAAAGTCGCAATGAATTTTAAAAAACCTTTGGATTTGGAACATATAGACAGAAAAAATATTTTCTGCATTCCACTTGAACCCCTATCAAGAAGGGGTTCATAAATACTATACTTAAACCCTCAAAGGTTTAATTCCACAAATAATAGCCATAAAGAATTGAGCAAAAGTGTAAAATTTATAAAAAAAATCCAAATAGCGGGTTCAAGTGGGATTATACCCTAATAATTGGCCGATGTTCCAATCTGTTGATTTAATGATCAAATCTACCGATTTAAAAAATCTCCTGTTTTTTTTATATTTACCAATATACAGTTTGTAAAAATTATTTCAATGTGCAGTCCAATGTTTTCATATCGATTTGAAACTTTCTAGGATTATTTTTACACTTTATTTGCTTTGTTATGTTACTAGACCAGGGTGCCAATAATTGGTCTCGTAAAACATTTACCAACCCCATTTATTGGCACCCTATGCCAATAATTGGGTTCCGGGTAAAATTTTGGGTCCAATTATTGGCACTCCAATAAAATCCAAAATATTATCAAACGGATAGCAAAATATCGGTAAAACCGTTGTAGATGCGTGTTAACTCATAACATTTATCATAAGTTAAAAAATACAACAGGAATTATCACTGTCGCCGCCAACTGGTTTAATACGCTATTCAATTGGGCGGCTAGGCCGTTCATTAAACGCCGGCTCTCCATAGAATGGCTAAAGGGCGCCTAGGCAAATTGTTGAATGCAACGTTTAATGAAGGGGCTGAACGTTGCTTAGCCGCTTGGGTGAATGACATTTGTGAATATTGTTAGGGTGACCATGACGTCTATGACAAAGTCGACGGAGACCCGCTGCGCGGAGCTCCTATTTCTGCGTTAGGAGTCACCAGTAACCTAACACGAAGGGAATGATGGGGGTTTAGCTCGCTCGCTCCGCTCGCTCGCTAACCCCCATCGTTCCCTTCGAACCTAACCCAGCCAGGTCGAGTGCCCCAAAGTCCCGAGCTCGCTTCACTCCCTCACGCGTGCTATATGTAAAACGTTTTCATTCTAAACATTGTTTTACTAGTGATCCAGATGACGAAATGACTTCCAGTAATCCTGCATAAGCGTCCGTATGCTTTTAGAATAATTCATGGTCATTTTAGCCTGTCGAACATTGTTGATAACCTCAATTAGTTTAAAATTCGGTGTCGTCTCATTAGTCGTAGATAAATCCATGTTATACTCTTGTTTACTATGCAATTGAACTTTTTAACACACTATAAAATCACTAAACACGGTAATACGCCAAAAAAACAATACACATTTAATCAGCTGTTGACAAATAGGGACGCCATATTGAATAGATGACTACTGGCGCTGCAGTGGCGAAAAAAGGAATTAAATTTAAATGAACCGGCGGCTTTTGTTTCAGCCTTCTTCAAAAGGCTAGCTTTCAACCAGCCAACTCGTTGGACGTTTTGCTATATGTGTCAATTGAACGAACGGCCTAGGCGTCTAATTGAGTGCCAGCGTTTAAAGAACGGGCTAGCCGCCCAATTGAATGGCGTATTAAACCAGTTGGCGGCGACATCACTATAACGAAGAAGTGTTTCCCTTAAGAAAATCGCAAAATTTTGCGTCATAAATCTATGCATAAAACAAACTTTAGATTTTGACCAGCTACATTGATGTTTATGGCGTAAATTTCCAGTTGTAGATAGAAAAACTGTGAAATTGAAATTGAAAAATGAAAAAAAACACTATTTCGATGTTTTTATTTTTTATTTTTTAGAGATGTCTTCATAAGTGTGTGCCGTTACCCTAGTTAAGTATATTATTTTTTAATGTGAATAAAGGTAGGAGTTCGAGCAACGCGGCAGACGTCAGACGTCAGTTGATCTCATAGAAATTGAATGCCGTCTGCCGTAGCGGCACATGTCATCGCCACAATTTGTATGAGATCGACTCACGTCTGCCGTCTGCCGCTTGCATCGAACTCCTACCTTAAGGTGGCAAAAAAGCATACTGCCTGATGTGAAGTAGTCACACCGTAACCTATAGACGCTTGCAATACTAAAGACATTGCTCGAACGTTGCCTTAGGGCGAGGCCCCACTAGCGCGTTGCGTTGCGTCGTCGCAACGGATCAAAGGGTTGACGGGCGAGAGACGAAGCGGGGGAGGGTGATGCGCCAGTACAAAATCTTGCGACGACGCAACGCAACGCGCTAATGGGGCCCGGCCCTTAGTGCGCTACAGGGGGGGAGGATGGGTTGAGCTTCCAGCACTCTCACTCATCGTACCTACGAAACACAGCTGTAATCGTTACTGTGGACCAATCTTCTGTGAGAGGGTGGTACTACCTCGGTCGAGCCAGTGAGCGAGCATTATCCTACTTCCTATCCTACTTCCTACTATCCTACTTCCTACTAATATTATAAATGCGAAAGTAACTGTGTGTGTGTGTGTGTGTGAATGTTTGTTACCACGTATCTCCATAACTACTGCACCGATTTTAATGAAATTTGATACGTAGATAGTGTAAACTCTGGAAGGAGACATAGGCTAATCATACCTATAAATTTCAACCCCTAAGATGGTTAAATAGGGGATGAAAATTTGTATGTAGGTTCGTCATTTTTGAAGTTAGAATTATGAAAATTTGTGATAAGTTGTCTTTAAAAAAATAAAAATTAGTAATTTCAGCGTTTTTGAAAATTCATCCCCTAAGGGGGTAAAATGGGGGATGAAAGTTTTGAATGTTATTTTGCATGGATGTTTGTCAGTTTTGAAGTTAGAACTGTGAAAATTGGTGTTAAGGTTTCTTTTTATGTATGTAAAAAAATAATTTCAGGGTTTTTGAAAATTCATCCCTTAAGGGGGTTAAATAAGGGATGAAAGTTTGTATGCAAGTTCGTCATTTTTCAAGTTAGAAGTATGAAAATTGGTGATTAGGTGTCTTCTTAAAAATACAAGTCGGTTTTGGGATACGTGATATATACGGTAAACGGGATCCGGTATCAGGGATACGGGATATCCGGGATACGGGATATCCCGGATACGTGATATCCGGGATATTGGGTCTGGTATCCGGAATCAAGGATTATGGGATACGGGATCCGGCAAATGCGATCCGGGATCCGGGAAACGAGATCCGAGATACGATGTCCGGGATCCGGGATCAGAGATACGGGATCCGGGAAACGAGATCCTGGATACGGGATCCAGGATACGGGATCTGGGATATGGGATCCGGCAAACCGGATCTGGGATCCAGCAAACCGGATCCGGGACCCGGGAAACGGGATCGAGTCCGAAGTCGCGGGCAAAAGCTAAATAAGTGTATGTGTCTGTATGTGTGAATGTTTGTTGCCACGTCGGTATCTCCATAACTACTAAACTGATTTTAATGTGAAACGCAGATAGTGTAGGCTCTGGAATAACACAGACTAATCATAAACATCAATTTCCACGCGGGCGAAGCCGCGGGCACAGCTAGTAATATTATAATCAAAGCATGCTGGTTGCGCTGGCGTAATTAGCGGAAAGACTCGATGGTACCTCCCTACATTACTCACTGTTATGCACCTACTCGTATATAGGTAGGTATCTATTTCACGTAATTTGTAATGTGGGCTGAAGATTGTTGTAATAAATAAATTTGTAAGGAATGTGTAAAAAGAGTAACTCGATTTCAACACATAACAGCACCAAGCAAGCCGCAACTGCATCGCTTTGGAGTGATGCCAAAGGATCCAGCCAGCTATTAGGACTTTTTTATGTTTTATAAGTACTGCTGAGTACGTAAGTAGATATTTTGAATAAGCTGGGTACAATATTATAGTATTAGCCATGGACCAATTACTACGGGGACTGGCACTAAGCAACTCGGCCGAGTGGTCGGCCTAGTACTAACATCGACATAAAACGAAGCGAGTACTTACTTGCTTACTTACTTAGTTCAACTATTTACCGGTAGATAGAACAATGAAAATGAAAAAACAATGACCACGTTTTTTTTTTCATACATATATCTAATAAGGGCACCTCTTTATTTAGTCTTTTCTCTGTGGTATTAGCAATTCTATCAAAATACAGAACCTAGATCGCCAAGAAATGCTTTTGATCCTAAATTGAAAAAATGTCCTTCACTACCCTTACAACTTTACCTACAACCTTTATACGATTACAATACCTACCTATTTAGTCGAAATACTAGTGACCTAGGTGGGTATTACCTATTCTAACAGGAGGTAAGTAAATTCAATTTATTTTTTTCAAGTTTTAGATCTCAATTAAACATCCTCCTTCTAAATGCAAAATATAGTTAATGTAATTTATGTCGCCGTGTTACGGCACTGGATATAAATTATTAAAATGGGTTTCCTCCACAAGTTGCCGGAATCTTCCGCTGAAACAAAATACGCGCTCACTGAGAATAGGAAGTATTTCCCACAGGATTTATATGATTACGGCGTTCGTCTTCAATGACGTCACACTGGGCTACAACAAAACATGTTTGGATTTTCATCGTAATCTACAAGGTATCGCCAACATGTAGGTACAGTCAGAAGCAATAATATTTTTCTAGGTAGACCTTACTTTCCGATTTACAACCCCAAGCTATACGTGGATTTGCTTATGACGTAGGTACCTAATAAATGTGCTATAAGCCCGTTATAAGTTTGTAACCTGACCATCTGTGTAGGTTTTTATATTTTAAGTGCCAACTGAAACTTTTCAGTTCTAAAGATTTTTAGCAAAAACATTTCAAGTAGGTCGTCGAGTAGGTACTTAAGGAAGATTGTACCCGCATGGCCGCATAAAAGTACCTCCAACAGTGTAATTGCTGCATTCATTATGAGTAGATCACCCTTACCTCGTCCGTAATTTCTCGCCAGTTCACTCACTGAAGTACCTAGTTATTAGGTATGAAATAAAAATAAGTAGGACCTTGCAAGTAGGTACCTACGAGTGGGGCGATCCATCACTGCTGTCGCTCAGTGTAGGTAGGTATAGGTGCAGGCACCATAGAATAATGTACTTAGTAGACACTGGCATTGTGGATTTGTGCCTAACAATTAGCATTTGAGGTCAATTTCCGTTCACAAACTTTAGTACTTAATTATGAGGGCTGAATGCAGTAGGTTCGTTATAACGAACTTTGACCGCCAGTTGTATAATGAAATAGGCCAAGAATCAAAGAGCAAACGCTGAGTTTATCTGAAGTTGAATCTTGCATCGAACCGCCCAGTCTCAGTATTTTCTACTCTATGTGATGTTATACACACGTTACGCTATCACTGAAATCCTGCGTAGGTATGCAATAAGCAATGTGTTTTATTAGGGTTGCGCCTTATGACATCCTCGAAAGGAAATGGGATAGCAATGGTTTTGTTGTGAATAATACTACCTACGGAGTTTTCCAAAATAAAATCCTACTCATAAAACCTCAGAAGGGCGGTGCATTGAAAAACAAACAGAAGGGATTTGTAAAACTGCCTTTATGAAGATTATATGTGACGTAGTTAATTAACTTCTTATTTGTATATAAAGTATATAAAATAAAACAATCAGATCACCCAATTTACATCACTTCGGCGAAGAATAATCTAACCCTTACCGAGCTTGATGCAATCGTTTGAGCAAAATTTTGAACACTTGTCATAGGTATGCTGTCCAATATTGAAATTCATAGGTTATCTGCTTTCTAGCGAACTTGGAATTGCAAGCAATATGAAACATAAACTTGCTCTACACTGTAACAAGGGTTTAATTAAATACCGGTATCATTCGCATCGAGTAGGTACGTATGACGAGAGATCGCGCAGGAACAACATTCTCATCGTAGTTCAACTACCTATCATCGAGCGTCATAAGGGATAATTTACATACGAATGCAGCCAGACATTACGCCAACATGTTTGAATATCAGACGGAGCGCTGGCAGCGCATTTATCCCGTTATTTATACTCGACATTTCGCTGTTCTTGGCGTTTCCGGACTGTGAAAAATCGAACAAAGCAGAAACTTTGCGTTCGTAGTGATTGTGCTCCGCAATGATAAACTGGTAAAATGCAGCCAAACTAGATACAAATTTATAGACATTTTTGGCCAGTTTTCAATAGTATTACCTACAAAGTTTTCCGAGTTTTAATCTAATATTTATATTTTTTTGTATTTTGGGTACGAGCCTTTTTAACCCCCGACGAAAAACGAGGGGTGTTATAAGTTTGACGTGTGTATCTGTGTATCTGTGTATCTGTGGATCTGTGGATCTGTGTGTCTGTCTGTGGCATCATAGCGTCTGAACGGATGGACCGATTTGGATTTAGTTTTTTTTGTTTGAAAGGTGAGTTAATCGAGAGTGTTCTTAGCTATGTTTCAAGAAAATCTGCTCAGCCGTTTGAAGACCATCAGCTCTTTTTAGTTGATGAAAAGATATAAACAACTTCCACAGGTCTGATCGATACGAAATTTGAAATCCTGTCACTTGTCAATGATATTACAAAGTATGACAACCTTGACCTGATGCGCAGGCATCATCAGAAGAACTCCTCAACGGTGTACGGCATCTACCTTGTGTTTGGGCTCATACGATGCGTTTTGACGAGTACATGCTAATACAAGCTGGGCAGTTACTACACCGGTAATATAAGTTTTAAAAAGCATGAAATAAAAATTAAATTAAAAATTTAAAAAACCCCCGACAAAAAAAAACCTTTAAAAAGATAAAAATAATACCTGCATATTTTCACCCAAGCGTCGTCGTTGCGTCGGGGGACCGCTAAGTACATTACATTTAGAGTAACCTGTAGATTATAACCATGACCGGCGTACTTAGCGGTCCCCCGACGCAACGACGACGCTTGGGTGAAAATATGCAGATATTATTTTTATCTTTTTAAAGGTTTTTTTTTTTAGTATTATGTTGTTTAAAGGTTTGCGCGCGTGAAGTCGCCAAACGGGCCCAATGGAAGACCAGCGATGGTTCTTGTCAACCAGCACATGCTGAATTGGGTCCGTTTGCGGTGAGCACAACCTGTTAAGTTATTTATTTTCTTTTTATTATTTTTTATACATATTTTTGCTTACCGCAATAAAGTTTTTCTTTCTTTCTTTTCTTTCAAAGCATTTCTAGGAACAAAAATGATTTGTAATGCCAGTGTAAGTCCATCATAACTTTCGTTCGAGTAACTTTCTATAAATTTAAGGGTTAGTTATAGGTAGGTACCTACATAAGCATGTTGCTTATGATATTCTATCTATGTATTTTCTAAGACCTAATAATATAATGATACCTAATTGGTCTAGCCTAAAGATAATCTAAACTTCTTGGTCTAACTTATCCATTCAATATGGGTATAGTTAATGTCTCTTAATGAATTGTTACGGTATCCGGGGTTCAGAGTTCAACCCCTCTAATCCTGAGATTAAGATGGAATTCGGGGTTAACAGTATCCGTTACTAATCCGCCCCGCATTTAATAAGTGATGGTATTGAAGTCGGCTATTATAAACTAGCAAGTATCTTCCAAGCATTCCTATTGGTATACCTATCTACCTACCTACTATAGAATTTTTCATTAGGGTAGTATAATAATTATTTTAAAATGTTTGTTGGGTTGTAAAGTTCTTAAGTACCTATTCGAAATATTGGTAAGATAAGCTAAATAAGCAGATTCGGGCACGGTTCACTGAGCGTGGCTCGAAGGCAACGCTCATAAACCTCGCCGCAAATAAGGCTCGGATGATCCGCGATTATCTGTAAACAACTCTTCAGAATTTATTCATCTTTAAATAATCATTTTCATAACGGAGGTCCCGCTCCTCCTGCAATTAGATCTACTGTATCGGATATACCTAAATTAATTATTAGTTTTTTTTTTCTAACCTACATTGTCCCACTGCTGGGCATAGGTCTCCCCACAACTCTCCACTTTTCTCTGTCATTGGCAACTTCTGGCCAGAAATAATGAACCCTGGACCTTGAACAAGCAAGACGCGTGCTCTACCAGTCAGCTACCACTGCTATAATTACAGTTAGTTAAGTAGAATTACATAACTAATATATACCTAATCAATTAGGCCTAATACCTAATTAATTAATATCAATATTAAGGTGTACATATACATTCAAATACAGATTGAACTTGACTATTTTGCTTGGCGCTTAGTTTGAATAAGAAAATTATTTAAAACTTTCTACTTAATAGAGCTTTTTGCATAATGTTATCATCAATCAATAGCGGGGCCATTAGCTGTGGCCCAGTTGCTGCTTACCTACATTTTATCTGTTCATCGCCGTTTCCTTTCCGGGAGATGCAAATGGATCTGAGGGTTCAGGTAACCAATGTTGTATGTTATTTCCTCTTCAGTGTCGGCGGAAAGTACACTTATATTATAATTTTGTCGTTGTTTCCATTTAGTTTTGTATTTAGTAGGTAAGTATAAACCAGATTTTAAATCTAGAAGACCAAGCAAGCGTGGATGTTGGCATTTAATTTAATAAACCGTATAGGTACTTCTTTAAGCTACCACTCTCAAAAACATTGAAATTGGTACCTAACAAAAACACATTTAAAATCTTCCATTCATCAGATCAACATCCTAGAGTAATTTTTATATATTGTTAGCATTTCTACATACATTACTATGAAAGTGTCGCATCTAGTAAGATAAGAGACTTCCTCTTAAGAGAGGAGTCAGGGTCTTACACAATACCTACTGACATAATAATAATGCACCCCCTTGTCCACAGCCTTTGCCACAGCGTTCATTCAACTTGGCTTGGGTATTGATCATGCTTTGCGAAGTGTTTTGTGTGTTAGCGATGTGTAAAGGAAGAAAAAATACAGTAGAGAGGGGTTCATTGAGGCTGGCAGCTCGCCCACGCGGGGGATAATTGAAAAGTTCAGATACGGGCACGAGTTGCACCACACACATAGCTACAGCGCTTAGGTTAGAAACATCGTACGACGCCAGGCGCTGCCTATGTAGGGATAAAACCAAAAATGTCTTATCTCATCGTTAAACAAAAATACTGTCACTAATAATGTTACGTGACGAATTGCTGGACTCTTTAGCAGAGTAAATAAAATTGTTCAAAGAGCGCAATTCACGGTTGGCGAAGCGTATGCAAGCCAGAGTGCGGTCCTGCAGTCGCATCGCTCGTGGATATAACATGACTGTGTTTAACTATTCCGTTAACATTGTGTTTTGTGATATAAGAGAATGGAATTTATTTTTTTGTTAGTACGTAGAAGGTATACCTATATAAAAATTTCCATCGCCTTATGGCTGCGTCAAAATCTACTTCGTATCTCGTATCTAGAAAGTAGAGTGAATAACAGGACCTACCTATCAATAACTTGCTTTGTACCTACTTAAATAGTTTGAAATAAAAAATACTAAATATCTTTGACTATTCAACAGCGTGAAAGGAGCACAAAGTTGGCAGGGGTGACGCGAGCAAATACGAGCGGATTAACTTGTGAATCGCTCATAGTACCTACCTAATTGCGCATTCCCTACTAAAAGCGACTCGCCTATAATATTGATAGAAGCGCTTTTACAAAACAATTGACACGCTTGCAAATAATACAGAAAACATGGAAAGGAAGGCCACCTACTGAAGAAGTTGTAAAATATTTGTCACGCGAGCCATGTCGACAACGCGCGAGGTGGCGCGCTGGCTCCGCGCCAGCCCCCGAGACCCTTGCTGTATAAATACTCGATATTCGTGGTCGGACTGTTCAATTGCTTTACAGATTTATACGCGACTAGCTTTTGCCCGCGACTTCGTCCGCGTAGACTTCAAAATAAAAAAAAAACCGGGCAAGTGACTTAAGACTTTTTAGTACTTTTTAGTGCGCCAGGGTTTTTTAAGTCAGTATTTGCTTTTTTATAAAAATATAATTTTATTTCACGATTTTTATTGGAGCCATACAAACTTTATCACGGTACCTAATTTGGTGAATGCGTGTTTTGGTAGGTAGGTATATAGAGCCAAAATCCCAAATGCCCCTCCCCTTCTCCACCCCTTTTCCTCCCCTCTCTTCCTTCTGCTCCCTCCCCCTCCATTTCCCTTTCTCTTTCCCCTCCCCCTTCCACTTCCCCCTACCTTACGTCTTCCCCTTCCTCCCTCACCTACCCTATGCATACTAAGTTTCAAGTCAATCGGGTACAAACATATTTTTCTGCCGTACTTTTCTACCTTTAGTTTCCCCCTTTTGGGTGTTGATTTACGAAATGATTTTTTATGGGATCAAACTGAAGTAGTACCTACCATATTCAGCTCAGCTTATACCCCAATTATTTAAAATGAACAATCATAACTAATTTCGAGATATGGATGACTAAACATTCGCTGACCCCGCTCTCCTCTTTTCCTTCAAAATATTGAAAACGCCGAAACCCCAGTTTGATTATTTAAAATGAACAATCATAACCAATTTCGAGATATGGATGACTAAACATTCGCTGACCCCGCTCTCCCCTTTTCCTTCAAAATATTAAAAACGCTGAAACCCCAGTCTGATTATTTAAAATGACCAATCATAACCAATTTCGAGATATGGATGACTAAAAATTCGCTGACCCCGCTCTCCCCTTTTCCTTCAAAATATTAAAAACGCTGAAACCCCAGTCTGATTATTTAAAATGAATAATCATAACCAATTTCGAGATATGGATGACTAAACATTAGCTGACCCCGCTCTCCCCTTTTCCTTCAAAATATTAAAAACGCTGAAACCCCAGTCTGATTATTTAAAATGAACAATCATAACCAATTTTGAGATATGGATGACTAAACATTCGCTGACCCCGCTCTCCCCTTTTCCTTCAAAATATTAAAAACGCTGAAACCCCAGTCTGATTATTTAAAATGAACAATCATAACCAATTTCGAGATATGGATGACTAAACATTCGCTGACCCCGCTCTCCCCTTTTCCTTCAAAATATTAAAAACGCTGAAACCCCAGTCTGATTATTTAAAATGAACAATCATAACCAATTTTGAGATATGGATGACTAAACATTCGCTGACCCCGCTCTCCCCTTTTCCTTCAAAATATTAAAAACGCTGAAACCCCAGTCTGATTATTTAAAATGAACAATCATAACCAATTTCGAGATATGGATGACTAAACATTCGCTGACCCCGCTCTCCCCTTTTCCTTCAAAATATTAAAAACGCTGAAACCCCAGTCTGATTATTTAAAATGAACAATCATAACCAATTTCGAGATATGGATGACTAAAAATTCGCCGACCCCGCTCTCCCCTTTTCCTTCAAAATATTAAAAACGCCGAAACCCCAGTTTGATTATTTAAAATGAACAATCATAACCAATTTCGAGATATGGATGACTAAACATTCGCACACCCCGCTCTCCCCTTTTCCTTCAAAATATTAAAAACGCAGAAACCCCAGTCTGATTATTTAAAATGAACAATCATAACCAATTTCGAGATATGGATGACTAAAAATTCGCTGACCCCGCTCTCCCCTTTTCCTTCAAAATATTAAAAACGCCGAAACCCCAGTTTGATTATTTAAAATGAACAATCATAACCAATTTCGAGATATGGATGACTAAACATTCGCACACCCCGCTCTCCCCTTTTCCTTCAAAATATTAAAAACGCTGAAACCCCAGTCTGATTATTTAAAATGAACAATCATAACCAATTTCGAGATATGGATGACTAAACATTCGCTGACCCCGCTCTCCCCTTTTCCTTCAAAATATTAAAAACGCTGAAACCCCAGTCTGATTATTTAAAATGAATAATCATAACCAATTTCGAGATATGGATGACTAAACATTAGCTGACCCCGCTCTCCCCTTTTCCTTCAAAATATTAAAAACGCTGAAACCCCAGTCTGATTATTTAAAATGAACAATCATAACCAATTTTGAGATATGGATGACTAAACATTCGCTGACCCCGCTCTCCCTTTTTCCTTCAAAATATTAAAAACGCTGAAACCCCAGTCTGATTATTTAAAATGAACAATCATAACCAATTTCGAGATATGGATAACTAAACATTCGCTGACCCCGCTCTCCCCTTTTCCTTCAAAATATTAAAAACGCTGAAACCCCAGTCTGATTATTTAAAATGAACAATCATAACCAATTTTGAGATATGGATGACTAAACATTCGCTGACCCCGCTCTCCCCTTTTCCTTCAAAATATTAAAAACGCTGAAACCCCAGTCTGATTATTTAAAATGAACAATCATAACCAATCTCGAGATATGGATGACTAAACATTCGCTGATCCCGCTCTCCCCTTTTCCTTCAAAATATTAAAAACGCTGAAACCCCAGTCTGATTATTTAAAATGAACAATCATAACCAATCTCGAGATATGGATGACTAAACATTCGCTGACCCCGCTCTCCCCTTTTCCTTCAAAATATTAAAAACGCTGAAACCCCAGTCTGATTATTTAAAATGAACAATCATAACCAATTTCGAGATATGGATGACTAAACATTCGCTGACCCCGCTCTCCCCTTTTCCTTCAAAACATTAAAAACGTTGAAACCCCAGTCTGATTATTTAAAATGAACAATCATAACCAATCTCGAGATATGGATGACTAAACATTCGCTGACCCCGCTCTCCCCTTTTCCTTCAAAATATTAAAAACGCTCAAACCCCAGTCTGATTATTTAAAATGAACAATCATAACCAATTTTGAGATATGGATGACTAAACATGCGCTGACCCCGCTCTCCCCTTTCTCGTCAAAATGATTAAAAATACGGAAACCCCAGTCTGATCAATTCAAATAAGCAATCATAACCAATATCGAGATATGGATGACTTATTAAAACATCCCTTGACCCCGTTTTCCCCTTTCCCGTCAAAATAACAAAACTCGACCACCCCTATACAAACTTTCACTCCACATTTCACCCCTTAGGGGTTGAATTTCCAAAAACACGAAAGAAATCTAAACACAAACTTTCATTCCCCTATTTTACCCCCTTAGGGGTTGAATTTTAAAAAAGCCTGAAATTACTCTTTTTTATTTTTGAAAAGACACCTAATCACCAATTTAAGTAATTCTAACTTCAAAAATGTCGGAACTTCCATACAAACTTTTATCCCCTATTTTACCCCCTTAGGGGTTGAATTTTCAAAAACCCTGAAACCCATATTTTTTTATTTTTCAAAAGACACTTAAGCAGCAATTTTCATAATTCTAACTTCAAAAATGACGAACTTCCATACAAACTTTCATCCCCTATTTTACCCCCTTAGGGGTTGAATTTCAAAAAACCCTTTCTTAGTACACCTCTACACATCAAGACAAACCCACCCTCCAAATTTCAAGTCTCTACGATCAGCGGTTTAGGCTGTGCGTTGTCTGTCAGTCAGTCAGTCAGTCAGTCAGTCAGTCAATCAGGACTTTGATTCTTATATATTTAGATTGTGCACAATAGGTGACTGAAGTTTTTAGTGCCAAAATTTTGCTTCTAAAAGGTACACGGCGACGTTATATGGTTATGATAAATTATTTATATTAATACAGGATACCATACCAGTTTATGACATAAAAACGGTTCGATTTCTCGCACTTAAAATAATTCATGTTAAGTAGGGATACAAAAAAAAAACCCAAATGAGTAACTACTAAAACTATAAAATTTCCATAAATCTGAACGTAGAAAAAAATGTTTCTTTATCCCATGTTAGGGGTGCTCTGAATTTTTACAGCAACACTTCAACAAGAAGGGGTCAAGTAGGTCTTCCTCAACAAGCTTCCCCATTTCATTGTTCACGGTGAACACTTTAGATAAGGACTCTACCTCAGAATATACAAGCAGCTGAGTATTCGATAGGGTAAGCTAAAGCTCGGGCAAGTTTTCAGGCACGTCTCTAGGGAATGGAACCTGCTCATCCCGTGACACGGATATCTGGTATCGACGGCCACTTACCTACCCCTGTACATTCAATATAAACGTAGAGACGGAGACCTATTAATATTCGGAATGGATTCGCGCTAAGAGCTGTCCCGGGCGCATATAAGCAAATACACTAACTGATTTTTGAATGCGGATTCTGATTGGTCGATCAACTCTTTGTGTCATCAATACATCCTACCCAAACTCACTAGGTTAGATACCTACTGCTTGTAGAGCACCCTGGTGAGATGGTTTAAATTAGGGTTTTTTTTATGACCACCCAGAAATCCTCCCCAGGCAGAACGATCTCAAATTCAATTAGTCGATTTTGCCTACAAAGCAACCTATGAGAGTTTATCGACCAATCAGAATCCACATTCAAATCTCAGTTGGTAGAGTTTGCTTACATGCGTCTCGGGCCTGCGACGTTAGATATCTACTTCTTTTAAAGGTTCGGTAGGTACCGTCGACTGTAATATTCACTTGTAAGGCGTTCTTTTTTGCGCACGTACATTTTGCAAAATGGCCGTGATCAGTAAATGTTGCTGAATAAGAAAAATTGTAGAGTTCGAGTAAAATTATTAATTCGTGATGAACCAGTAGGTATTCAATATATTTTTCTTTATCTACCCCTACTACCTATAGTGCGCGACAGGTCGAGATGATAATGTAATTTAATAATTTTGTGGGCGATTTTAATTGTTTATCGGGTCCTGCTAATTTTGATTCGGATTTTATTCTGCAAAAAGCTCATAACCCGAATGTCATCTCGACCTGTCGCGCACTATACCTATCTACCTACTTCATCGTTCATATGGAGGTAAATAGATTTTTATCAAAATATATTGCACATTCATGCAAAAATCGTGTGACAGAAAACACAAAACTAATTCTACTTGATGGAAACCAACGAAGTTCGTTTAATTAATGGTTAAATAGGTCAACACTAATTACGTTCGGGATTCATAGCATTTCTTTATGAAACCGTAAATATGACAGCTAGATTGTTCTTTTAATTCTTCTAAACAAGTTATAGGGTAATTTATCAATGGCAGTCCTATTTAATTATTAAACCTTAACATGACATAGTACTAAGGGCCTGTTTCAGTATGGTCAGATAAGTTTTATCCACCAAATAAATATGTAGTTTTGACAGATATTCTGTGGAAAATCTACAAAATGCCAATTTGGTGGATAAGAGCCACGGGACGCCAGGCGACGTCGCCAGCCACCGTAGCCAAACAATTTGTATTGACTGGCGACGTCGCCAGTCCGTCGCCAGGTGTGATACCTGTCATATATTTCAATACGAATAGTTGGCTACGGTGGCTGGCGACGTCGCCATGGCCACCCGGTGTGTTATGGCCCTAAGAGTTATATTCTGACGATTGTGAAATAGGTCCTTAGTATGTTGGTGCATAAATGATCTGCTTTGGCCATAATATTGTTGGTATTAGACCGAACGAAATTAAGAATTCAAAAAGTAGCCACCTTTTCTTTGCCAAATACAAAAAAATAAGTTACTACAGGGTGAAATCGAAATCGTGGGCAATATTTTAAAATATGACTCAACACATGATTCAGAATATAATGGGAAAACAAATAAAAAAATCTATTGATAAAAAAACATTGCTCGGGTAAGCAAATAAGCAAACCATTTAACTGTTATACCTTACCTGGATAATACATTTTTATCAATTGATTTTTTGATTAATATTCCCTAAATATTCTGAATCATGTGTAGAATCACCGTTTAAAATATTGCCCACGATTTCGATTTCACCCAGTATATGCCTGCCATAACTATTAACTGTTTCTTAACGAAAATCCTTTGCTGATTTTGTTAGGCAATAGTGCCTATATTATTTTTAAATACTGAGCATCACACATCACATCACACATTGCCACCCTTCTGGAATCCTCTTGAAATAAACAGGATACTAGCAATAAAATATTCCACCCGCATGCTTAATAATCTCACATCTACGTCAAGACAGAATTTTTATCATTAACTCTCCAATAAATTTCCGCTCGTGTAAGAAAAATAATTTTCTAAGTAGTCGAATTTTATTTCCTTTATCGTTTTCTAGGGCGAAATATTGAATGTTAACTGAGTCGTATTGGTACTAATGGGTATATGCGGAAGTGTTTAGGTAGGTATACTGACTGACTGGTTGAACACTTTACATATTGATATAGAGTGCTCAGTACTCGATTCTTGTTCTAATTATGTAAAAAAATAGGTGCCTAATATTTGCCTAATTTATCTTTAATTATCCACTCAAAGCGATAAGCGTGGTCAGGATCGTTCCTCCTTGATTTGACGTACCTATCAAGTGTCATTAACTCCGTTCGCGCAGAACACGCGTACTAGCGATAGCGTTCTACGCGAGGCACTGCGGCGGTGTCCACAATTTCCTAGTTTTAGCACATTAATTTAATTAAGGTTTTCTCTGTAGTTCATTGGTATTTTTTTAATTTTATTTTTTTAAACGTTTCATGTTACCATAAATTATCATGTCCTTCAATATGTAAAGTGTTTAACCAGTCAGCCTGTATATTGTTAAAATTGGCTTAGATATGTTTGCCTCAATTTTCAGTAAACAGAACCTGTACGTTATACTAACTTAAACGTGTTTCTAAATAAATGTATCGGTATGGACTTTAAGCCTCAAATTCTCTAAGAGATTAAATTCATAATGTGTTAAACTTCAGCGTATTCTCGCGGCAAAACACCCATTCGTTATTTATAAAATCAATACCATACGTAGTTGGTGCCTGTGTTCCGTTCACCACGTTCCTGGAGTTTGCTGGAGATGTGGTATTTATACAGGTGCAACATTTTACTACGTGGTTTAGCGAGTCAAGTCGGTAGATAGGTACTAACTTTATGACCTACGTTAAGTTACGGTTCCGGGTTGCGTCACGGAATAAGGAAAAAATATTTTTCACGTTCATTTCATAAGCCTGGGTTCTTATTAACAAAACATGGAATACTAAAACGCGAAAGGACTCTATCTCTGACTCTGACTCTATCTCTTATAAAAACCCTATGTGACAATTCCGTTTTGACAGATTCTCCAAAAAATATTTATCAAATTGTATGGAAAATGCTCAAAACAGGATTGTGAGACAGTGTTTTTGTTTAGAATTTACTTAAGAACAAATCATTTGATGATGATGCGGATTAGTGTTGTCATCAAATAATTAAATTGGTGGTAGGGGTAAATCTAGGTCATTTAACCTCTATAAAAGTAGGAATACAATTAATATTCGGTAGCATAAATAAATTAAAGTTTCAAATCCTATCGACATTAAGTCGTTGCAAACATGTTTTCGTTAGGTGTGTTTGCGATTGCAGTGAAGAGTTGAAAACCATTCGTTTGGACATAAAGCAGTATTAGAATCGAAACGGATAAAATAAATGGCTACTGTGAACTTGTAAGTGCCTGAGTAATGGATGTCTGAAGACGACTGACGAGATACTTACTTTCTTTAGCGTCTGTGCAGTTATTTGTTGCCTCTCCGCGCCCTACCCCTGAGCCTCGACCGCTGAACAGCTTCATTACAGGAAAATAATGAGCTTATTATTTTATTCCCTTCAGTTACTCGTTACGAAGTATTAGGGAAAGTATTCACTTCTTATTTTTCTTTTCTTTCTTTGTGATTGTTGCAGGTAACTTTTGGAATCTCATTTTTAGATCTTGTGATTTCTGGAGCATTTTATCTACTGTTTCGCTGTTGGTTAACTACGATTGTACTATAAGTACCTACTTGGTAAGAATTCCTATGCGTACATTAGGTAGGTATACTCACAGAGTAAAGACTAAATGGTCCATGGGTATACTGTTGTATACCTATTGCAATTTGTTTTTATCTCAATAATACAAGCCCCAATCTAAATATGAAATCCCACTTACAGTTAGGGACGCTTTATAAACATGAATTTATCAGGAAAAAACAATATTATCTCAAAAACATGCCTAAATATAATAAAATCATTATATGACGGCAATACTTGGCCGCTTTTCCTCTTTTTCATCGAGCCAAATCTCATATGATTGTGGTTACATGAATATTACGCGTCGAGTGGGGCTTGGTTTGTTGCTCAAAAACGTGGGAAATGTC
The DNA here is from genome assembly GCA_947859195.1 of Drymonia ruficornis. NCBI lineage: Eukaryota > Metazoa > Arthropoda > Insecta > Lepidoptera > Notodontidae > Drymonia > Drymonia ruficornis. The sequence goes on from OX401914.1 coordinate 7,478,986, forward strand.
GGCACTCACGGGACGACGAGCGACATTTATGGCGTCGACATGGATTGCTTGCAACATATAGACATTAGACTCGTTGCTTAACATATATTTTCCGATTAAAAAAAAATAACAAAATCGATTTAAATAAATCCCTAATCAATTCATTAAAAAAAATATCGCCAGACTACAGAACACAGAGTAAAGACTAAAGAAAGAGGTGCCCTTATTAGATATATGTATGAAAAAAAAGTGGTCATTGTTTTTTCATTTTCATTGTTCTATCTACCGGTAAATAGTTGAACTACTCGCTTCGTTTTATGTCGATGATAGTACTAGGCCGACCACTCGGCCGAGTTGCTTAGGGCCAGTCCCCTTAGTAATTGGTCCATGCTACAGAGATATGAAGTTATCACAGTACTATTATTCCCGCTTAGCCCCTCGAACTAATGCTGGTATTAACTACACTACCCGATATTTATCAAATCTATAAAGAGTTCATAGTGTTATTACACCTCCCTGATTTAGGGTAAGGGCCCCTAAATATTGGGTGCAAAACGGATTTAATAAGTAAATGGCCAGTATGGTGATCAAACTCGGAACGTCTTGGTTACGACCCCCTTTAAACACTAGGCGCTAGCCTATGCCTTAGCCTATGTAGGTATAGCCTATGAGGCTATGGCGCTACTGACGCTTGTTAATATCGTGCAATAAGTTTCCCAGAATCGCAGCAAAATGCTGGTTTGCTCGACATTTCGTAGTCTAGTGAGTATCCAGCCTTACAATTCCAGTTTTCTGCGACCCGGCATCATTGACGAACGGGTAAGAACAATAGTAGGTAATCCTATGGGAAATTTTCACCCGATAGCGAAAACATTCCGACACGACGGTTCATTCCAGAGAAAATCTACGTTAGTACAATATATTATACAATATATTGTTTTAACATAATTGTAGATATCAAACATTAGTAGAATAATTAACAATCCGTCTTTTAAGTCTTAAATCTATCGGATTTGATTTAAAGTGAACCCTATTTTTTACCCGACTACGGCGGAGGGTTATGATTTTGACCGGTATGTATGTGCATCTGATCCCACCTAACTTCCAAACTACTTGTCGTAATTTAACAAATGAAGTATCGTTAGAAGCGGCTTAATGGCGCGATGGTTATAGGCTATGTGGCGTCACATAAAATTGCATATGGCGCCCTCTAAAGGACATAATGTCATGAACTAAAAAAAAATCATTTTTAATGAAACCGTGTGGGGTATCAAATGAAAGAACTTGATGAGCACATTCCAAAAATAGATATATTGTTACCTATAACTCCAAAATAATTAAATAAAAAGTAAGTTTAAAAACTAAAACCCGACTACTGAAAAATCGCGCTCTAAAAAGTATGAAACAAGAAAATATTCGCATCTAGAGGATAGCCGTGGTCCGTGTTCATATGCCATTTTGCCCTAAAGGACCTACACGGACCACGGCTATCCTCTAGATGCGAATATTTTCTTGTTTCATACTTTTTAGAGCGCGATTTTTCAGTAGTCGGGTTTTAGTTTTTAAAGTTACTTTTCTTATTACCCGACTACGGCGGAGGGTTACGATTTTGACCGGTATGTATGTATGTCTGTTCATCTGTTCCCGCCTAACTTCCAAAACACTTGTCGTAATTTGATAAATGAGGTATTGTTATAAGCGGCTTTATCGTCGGCTGGTTATAGTCTATGTGCCGTTACATAAAATTACATATGGCGTCCGCTAGAGGATATAATGTCATGAACTAAAAAATAAATATTTTTTAACGAAGCCGTGTGAGGTATCATATGAAAGAGCTTAATTAGCACATTTCAAAACTATATTTATTGATTGTTATAACTCCAAAATATTTAAATAAAAAGTAAGGTTCAAAACTAAAACCCGACTACTGAAAAATCGCTCTCTTAAATGTATGAAACAAGAAAATATTCTCATCTAGAGGATAGCCGTGGTCCGTGGTTATATGCCATTTTGCCCTAAAGGACCTACACGGACCACGGCTATCCTCTAGATGAGAATATTTTCTTGTTTCATACATTTTAGAGAGCGATTTTTCAGTATTTAGTTTTTACCTTTGACCCAGTGCTGTCGCTTCTCTTCGTATAGCACACCTGCCTAGCTCACACCTACTGTAATACTACATGAAGTACTTACTTTCACGAGCGTTACCGCGACTAAATTACATTACCAGCTCGCTGACCCCATTATGTTTTAAAACGGCTAGTGTAGGTACGGGTTTGAACTCTCCGTTTATTTTTGGTGAATGCAAACTAGGAATGCAAATAGTGACCGCTGAGCCCACGTTCGTATTTTTAGTACTTTAATTACTTACAAGTATTTCAACTCTAGTGATTATAAGCTACCGTCATTTCTAAACTTTATTACAAGTGGACTGAGAAAGCGGTTACTACATTACCAAATATCTACGACCATATGGTCATGTGTTTACAAATTATTATATCCATGTTCGTAGATAAAATGGTAGGTCCAGCATAGAAACTATAAATTACTCTTGATACTGTGGTGAAGTTAACCCGTCATTGCAAGAAAGGATGCATTAAACTATTAGCACTAATCTAATAACTCTATAGAGGTCTCTATAGCGCTTAATACGAAGCGCTCATTTAAGTACCTACTATAGCGATTAAATTAGTGATAATGTTGTCTTCCACGTTTATATCCCTTACAAAACTGCTATGAAATGCAGTATAACAATACAGTATTGTACTTGGTGAATTAATTTGGAAACTGCCAAGAGAGCCACAACATAATGTATTCTTTAACAATGTAACTATTATTTTGGCACAATATGCTGCTCGCCAGACTATTCTGGCTGCGATCTTATCTCCGGCTGCGATGCCACAATGCCACTGTATGTAAACGGGTACATAAATTATGATAATATTAGAAGTACTGGTTGAGCGATAAGCTATATCTTATGTTTATGTAGCAGTGATAACACGAATATTATAATTATAGTGATATAGATCAATAATTTTCGAACCCTTTGAATAAACAAAACTGCGGGGCTAGAAGGCCACATAGCAATTCTGCAAAAGCAATAAATTAATCTGATTTTCTTGCAGAATCCTTAGAAATTCCAATGACAATTCCGCTGAATTTCGGTAAAATGGTTACAATGTGAGACCATTTAAAGGAAACTGAGCGGAATGGCTAAGGATTCTGCTAGAAAATGAATTACTTTTTCAGAATTGCCATGTAGCCTTTTGAGCCCCGTAGTTAAAAAAAAGTAAGTACTTAACATACGCTGTGTTCAAATTTCGAAGTTGAATTCTATTTATTTCATGCAAGTATACTCGAGATAACTTTTTTACTAGCACAGAACAATTCAGTGGAACTTTACCCAGCGGAGATACGTCAGCGTAGTGTAAGGATTACATTCTGGAAAGCTCGTAAATCCGGCCAGTGTCCGATTTACATTCGGAATAGAGCACACACTGAACTAGCCTTTACTTGTGACTTCACTTCTGTTAAAAATGTTTTTGACCTTTTGGACCATTACGAAAGGTAAAATATAGAACTTAAACTGTTTAATGAAAATAAAAGTAATTCTTGTCCGCATCTATTTCTTCTCGTAATTTGTGCTATTTTTTTGGTCAGATGTGGATATATTAGTACTTATCTATAAATATATAAATAAATATCGCCAGACTTACACACCAACGGTATGGTCCCAAACTAAGCAACGCTTGTACTATGGCTACCATTCTATATACTGGGGGCGATCCCAGTGACACCCAGACCTGGGTAAATTACGAAAAGGTCGTTTCCGAAATTTTCCTCTATCGTAATTGAGACACAAACCTTGAAATCACAAACCGACCATGTTGTTTGTATGGAGGTACCTATCCTACAGCCGATGCTCCACACACGAAACGAATCGATCGGAGTAATCAGTCGCTAGTATCCCGCCGGCGCGGCGAACAAAGCTGCAAGCCCGTTTTTGTGCTTACAGCCGACACCCACTTGGTATTAATTACTCGTACTTCAGATATACTATAAAAACTTAATTTATGTGAGTAAAGATCGTAAAAAAGATATTAAATTTGATATGAGCCAACCAAGCTATGCAACAGTCACGAGGCTATTAAAGTTTAGAGGCTAGGTATAGGTATACTTAATGTACCTAACCACACTGAGCCGGAAACGGATATCATTCATACAGTCTAAAATATGACTGAAAACCCTAATGGCCGGTGCACAGTGAGGACGGCAGGGCATGGCATTTTAATTTTTATCAATCGAATTGAATACTTATCCAATCGAAATTAGGCGCTCCAGCGGGTGCACCAAGAAAATCCTCCGCGATGCTCCGAGGTCGGTCACCGAGCATTGAAATATATACCTTATTTCGATTGGATAAGTATTAAATTCGATTGATATAAATTAAAATGCCATGCCCTGCTGGCCTCACTGTGCGCCGGCCATAAGTCGTTTAGCCATTGCCATTTAGCTGTTATAGTGCTCGACCCTCTGATTGGTCGGCCGACCGGCTGATCGGTCAGAATCAACCGACCAATCAGAGGGTCGATCTCTATAGCAAAACGCCACAGTGGCGCCACAATGGCCAAGCGAATTAGGGCCCTGAAGTGTGAAATCATGAAACCAGTGTCATTAGCTAGGTATGCCAGATACTGAAAGTCTTTACCTAATTGTAAAGATTAATTGCGATACTAGAACAAAAATATAACATAATGGATATTTGAATAGGCCAAAACAACGAGTAATTAAATAAATCAACGCGCTTATTCGATTAAAGCCTTTATGAATGCAGAGATTGAATGGTCGATTAATTCATTTTGTGAACAACCACTCGGATAGTCAACAGCCAATTAATTAATATTTAATTAGATTTTATACATTGGAATTTATTAACGTTTATTTGTACCAAATATTTATATTAGTGACTTTTCCATCGCAAATCTCGATTCTGCTACAGCGTGTAATCTCTATTTCTTCCGAAAAGTGATAATTGGTTGTCAAATTTTAATTAACGAGGCTGATTTAGGTATAAATAACGGAACGAGAAAATACCAGCAGCCAAGGCAACCGAGGTTCACAGACTCTACCTTTAGCAGTGTTTACAATTTCAGTAAGTATACTGAAAACATGTTCTTAAGATATATTAAGTTACAGGATCACGAAAGACCCGTAAACCTGTTAATTAATGTCGGTGCTTGTAAAAATGAGAGAGAGCGTACAACAAAGTTGTAGAGCGTGTTACCTACATCATTACATGGTGCAAAACTCTTCATTTGTGGTGGGTTTTTTGTCGCGCCCTTATTAACGTTGTCGGTGGCCAATTAAATATACAGGACAGGTGTGGAGTTGTTTTTTCATCAGTCAAAGGGTCGGCGGCTGTGTGGCCGAGATAACGCTAGGGGCGGCCATTTAGTACTGTAACAATATTACGAGGATTAAAAAATATCTTAATAAAGTATTAACTAGGGGATGGAATTTTTAATTTAGACTTCATTATGGAAGATGCTAGGGCGTTTTCCTTATAACATTATTTTGTTTGTATTTTCTTTGTGATTGCTAAGAAAATCAGCGCTTGTTTCCAAGTAATATTAATTATACATAGAATTTAGATCCGTCCAGGGAGTATTTATGTATTTAACAGAGATTTCTACATAAAAACGACTTTTAAAAAGGTGCTTTAAAAATGTGTAGTCTGAGTGGCACATAATAAAACCAGTCGTATAAAAGAAGTCAAATTGGTATTTATATTTTCCGCAGACATCAGGTGGATCTCGGGACATTAGCTGGCTCACGAGACCTCTTTGCTCTACCTTGGGTCGGTGCCAATAGCTCACTGAGATAAGTATTTCACAAAATATCATAAATTCACTGGATTTTATTTATTCATCCTCACGTGCGTGTCTCTTTCTTGAGACCTCTTAGACTTCTCAGGAAAAACAATGTTGTTATTGTAATAGGTAAAAAAAATAAAAAAAATTTGGTGTACGTAAACGTAACTCCAAAAAAATATATTGATAGATTTGAGTTAGTAAGTTTAACGTTCCTAAACATTTTGTGAAATTTGAACGTGCATGAGAATTATAATCGCTTAGTTCCCTTTCAGATAACTTACTACAACATTTTATTGTAAGCTAAGCTACTTTATATATATGTCTTCTTCTACATGATATTTAGTCACGGTATTTCGTCTACGTTTTCAAAACGAAATGACTGCAAAACAAAATGTATTGCAACGCAACTGAATGTAACTTGCAATAACTTCTTTTAGATCCTACTATCCATTATCGTTTAATTATCTTTTATAAACATTCAAAGGCGATAAATTAATGCCCTACTTATATTTAAAGGCACATAAACGATTCTCTCGAAGGATAAGTGGTCCAAAGTGGCTCTATTTATCACAACGTTTTCTCGGTTTGAGACAGTACGCACACACTTACAGGTATCTATCATCAAAATTGTACCCAGTTCATTTAAGTAATGCAAAAACTTGAACGCTATTTTATAATTTACTTATTAATATAAAAATCTTTGCCGCATGGATTTTATATTCATTATAACATTCATTTCCAACATAAGCTGACTGCTCTTTATTATTGACATTTGTAATCAAGAGAGCTCAGCTGATATTGGAAATGTTACCGTAGATGAGTAGGCAACTATACCAATCAGACATGGGACATTGACTATGTTAGCAGTGACTCATAAAATATATATGTATAACATATAACATTCAGGTTTAAAAGCAAGAAAGTCACAAAATGTGTATTTAACTGACCGTAAACGATCTTCGCCTAAGAGTAAAAATATAAATAAATTCCTAAAAAGGGTAGTCGTAGTGATATCCATTACATATGCACATTTAATTTATTTTTGCAAGCGACTGTGACTAATTGGACCGCTAGACGTCTAGTGTGAACGAATTAGTAGCCTCTATAATTACTCTTCTGGATGTATGCCGGCTCTTCGCTTACTTACTTTGTATCTGTGCTCCACGGGAGCTCCCGTTAATGAGCTAAATGTCTTTGGATACTAACGAGTTGGGTCATATGTTTTCTAACAGTTTTTTTATTGAACACAAAATGTTCTGTACTATTATTATTCCATTATCAGTTAGTAAGTTCTTATAATTACACTTTCATCAACCATATAACCACTAGACGCCTCGTGCCTATTAATTCGTAATGTAATATTTTCAGTCAACTTACTTAGATGCGCGGGCGCGGGGTACTGAATTCTCATTGGTCCGGACGAGGTCACCACAAATTAAACATAGACGCACACAGATACAGATCGATCGTTACTGGCCAAACATTAGTGAGCGTGGAGTTATATTAGATCTGTCTTCCTAATGTGGTATCTGAAAACGTTCACCCTATACTGGGTGTATACTGAATATGAAGTCAAAGTATACTTTGTACCTATGCACTTTTGATTTTCGTACTATTGTAGCGACCAACATATATACTCAAAAAATAAATAAAATTACTATATAGTGTTCCATTGAAATGAGTCTGAAGTTGACGTACAAATGGCTTAATGCAAAATAATCTGCAGGTAACCGAGTGAGCTGAGCTCATCTCAATGTTTGGGGGCACTAACGTCTCAATACATATTCAGTGAATACATTAGTTATTGTGACGTCACAGTGGTAGTAATGACAGGTCAAAGGACGCCGCCTAATGTTGGCATTCTAGAGGCGACTGCCTCGTCACTGTGTGGTTTGATGACACTGAATATACTTGGGGTAAATACTTAGGTTTCAGCTGGACTGGAATAAAAAATATGTCTAAAGTTTAAACCCATAGATAGCACCATAATATCATTGAAACAGCAGTAGCCATTCATAGTAATAGCGTCATATATCTCATTTATTGTGATGTTTACCAGACTCAAATTACATTTGTGAAGGTTAAATCTTGCCAAAGGGATTTTAAAGGTCGAGCAAGATGAGTACGTTTTGGTAATATAAAATAAAATGTGTTGTAAGATATCCCATCATAACCACAACAACGATCATTATTCGGAGCCAAGCTAGATATGTGCATGTTTTATAACACTCTACATGGGGTTATGCTGATAAAGAAAGTTTTTAAGAAAAAATGCTCCCTGCTGTAATATAAATGTTTATGATAAAAACCGATACATTAAATATGTCAGTATAAGACATTCTGTTTCAACAAAAAAAGTGTTATCATAGAAACTGTATGGCAACTGATCTGAAATTATCTAAGTACAGGATCTTTTACTACACCTTAATAGTTATTTGTGTTACATAGGGCCAAAGCGATATTTTGTTCCACGAAGGCGCTATTTTGAATTCAGAGGAAAGCGAAGGATTCTATAGTAGAATCCCGAGCGTAGCGAAGGATTCTAAAGTAGAATCCTGAGCTTTGCGAGGAATTCAATATACGCCGCCCGAGGACAAAATATTTTGGCCCTGAGTGATACATACTATTTTTCATCACTACCTATGAGAAAAAGAAAAAGCTACGTGTACCTCTACCTACTCGAGACTCTCATAATATTATGTAGTATCCAAACAAATAATATCATCACATCATTACTCGCACTCATTTTTCATTATTATTTGCAATAACTTAAATTTATTAAACCGAGACATGATAAATTAACCGGCCGGTAACTTCTTCATACATTAAGCGTCCGATTTTTTTTCACATTCAATTCTGAAGCACGAACGCTGACCAATCAGGAAGGAGAAATAAAAACTCCCATGGGAGCAAAATAGAATTTTGCTCCCGCTAGCCTTGAAAGGCAATTGATGTTTTTCGAATGGGTGTGATGAAAAATTTATTTTTTTCGCTACTCAATCCGCTGGCTACACAAAACAAGGGAAGGAGCTCATTAATAGAAACAAATGGGCCCCTTTTATTGATGGGAACCCTGGGGAACCGCAGATAATTGCCACTTCATCGGGTGTGTGTAGCCGCGGAAACATGCTACGCCTCTAGCCACACAAGTGCTACGTCTCGTAGCAATCAGCCTCGTAGCAGCATAGCTAAAGTAATGTACAATTATTTACATGTTGCAACAACCATAAACGCATGTAAGCTTGTTTAGAAACTTTATTACTGTGGCTAAAAGGGTATCTACTGATTTTTCTAACTGATAAGTACACCCAGAATGATTGCGTAATAATTTTGCGGCGAGCATTATGCCAATAACATACTTAATAACTTTCTATTAAGTATGTTATTGGCATAATAAGAAGATAAGATTATATTGACTTAAGTATTAAATAATCGCGTAATCTCAGCAACAGGAAAAACAGCCCGCTTTGTGTCGCACTGCCGTGTTAATATGTCAATAATACCATCGTCGCCCCTGGCATACGTTCAAGTTACCGTGTTTATTTGGGAAGAATCTAATATTTCATCTAAAATTAAGGAGATTATTTCGGGAATATATCTGTTTTACTCGTATACTTTAATTTCTTATAATCTAGGAGATCTTACTGATAAGATACTTAGTCAGATTTTTATTGTAGGGCGAAAATATCAAATGACTCTATTCAAACAAATCTATTTAAGTAAATAATTACAAGAAAGGAACATAGTCTCCCTCCCGGTGTATTCTCAACGATTACGTTATGCTTTGCGTTCTTCGTTTGCCAGTAGGAGCTGTTTACACTGTGCCATCGGTATAACTCGACGATAACAGAAAGGAGACCGGCACGGTTTCATAGAATCTTGGGCCAAGATTTTAAAAGGATGAAAGTGGTGTCAATTGTTAGCTAATATAATTATTAAACTATCACTGAAAATTCTACGGATTCTTAAAATCTGAGAGCCGAGTTATAAGTTTCATTTTAACTTAAGTAAAAGTGAGGTTATGTATAAAAACCTTTGTAAACTGCTGATTTTTATGTGCGAAAGGTCCGATTTATGTTTCAAACACAATAAACACACTTCCTTCCCAAAATGAGCAAGATAAGTCGAGGAAATATCAATAAAATGGGAAAAACACTCAAAATGCGTAAGCAATAACAAACGATACGTTTTTTTTTTAGTGCGAGAGGTCCGATTGAAGTTTCAAACACAATAAACACACTTCCTTCACAAAATGGGCAAGATAAGTCGAGGAAATATCAATAAAATGGGAAAAACACTCAAAATGCGTAAGCAGTAACAAACGATACGTTTTTTAAAGTTTGTTTTACGGCCCTGGGTACAAGCCCTTTGGAGCCTAACGAACGATACGAAACGAGCAGTGTGTAATCGTTAGTCGATTTTAAGATTTATATTTATTATGTAAATGTTTATTATTTGGAACTATTATTTTCGTATGATAGTTCTAATATTTTAAGTACTTAGATTGAAGTAATCATCTGGTTCTAACGTTTTTATATGTGTTATTTCATGAACTCATTCGATTATTTACGAATAGTTTTAATCGATATTCAGTTTATTTGGGAACATTACTTATTTTTTAGATATCTCATTTTCTAGCAATTGAATTGGGGCGATGTTTTTACATTTTGAAATAGAAAAATTTAGCAATTTTTTAAGCCATATCTCAATTCATTACAAATTTGGCCCCGGAATGCTCATCTCCTTTAATGTTGACAGAACAATTATTTTCGTACCTACACAATAAGCTTCAAAAAGTAACTCAAAATCAATCCACGTATCAAATATGACTATTTAGAAACGAGGGCATATGCGTAAAATACTGATATCTCAGACTCACACGCCGTAAAACAGGCTGGGCTACTGTGTTTTATATTGTTTGAATCTCAAGGTATATATTTCATATTCTGCTAGAAAATTAGAAAATGGATTACTTTTACTGAATTGGAAATTTTACGGAATGTGGCCTTTTCAGCTTGCCGGAGATATGACTATATAACTATATAACTTAAAAGAGACTCGAAAATAACTTAGGAGCCCAATACCACCTATTTTAGATGTAGAACTATTGCTAACACTACAAGCGCTTGTATACTATGATAGTACACTGATACTGTGATAAATTGAACCACTCAATGGACCACTTATCGGCTAGAACTTCTATCTTCGGAGATATGTCGGTGCTCAAACAACGAGACAGGCAAATGTATGTTTTACTGGCAGTACTGATTTCAAGGACTCCGTTTATAACATGTTTTGCACAGTCACATGACTCCTCCTTTCTTGGCAATGTCACCGATATTATTATAATAATTCTCTATCCAAATCATAACTAACATTATAAATTCTGAGACTATTAAAGAAATGTCTGGATTCTCCACACGATAAAGAAAAGGCAAACGCTGAAAATTTATGAAATTTCATGAGATACTTATCTCTGTGAGTTATTGGCGCAGATCCAGTGAGAGAGCCAATAGGTTACTCGTTCGGAATAAATTTCAATGCACTTAGTGACATCCCTGATCGTGTATGCGTACATCAGAGCGTTATAAAGTCCATCATTATACTAAGTATGGTATCTATAGAATCTGAGGGGATAGCAATTAAAAAAAAAAAAAACGTCACGACTTTTATCCCCATTCGGAGGTAGACAGAGGCTTGAGTGGCCATACACCACCACATTGTGGAGGTATTAACCAACTCAAAGCCCACGTTTCACCAGATAGTCATAACCCAACGTGACAGGTGGTGAACCTTGTCGCAGTGTATACAGGAACTGACTATTACCTAATCCCGAGGGATAGGTAGATTTCCTCACGATGTTTTCCCTCACCATCAGCGAACTGTAAAATATACACATGGATGAAAATTCATCCATTGGTGCATGCCCCACCGGGGATCGAACCTGGGACCTTCTGATTGCTAGCCCAACCTGTTCACCCCTAGGCTACAGTCGGTAGCAATTTAATGATTTCTTAAATATGTACCTATACCTGTGTACTCCGATTTTGGGATCACAGAAACTTCGGAATGCATGAGAATTGTTGTAAGACGTAGGCAAGGTTGTCTTCAAATCGTTTTAGTACTATTATTGTTTAACTACTGGACTTGTTATTCTAACTTGCAATTATGGCTTCAAAGGTCGGTCGGTTCCAATTTGGCCTGACGTGTGATTATTCAGACGTCTCTCAGACGTCAGACAATTGATCACTATCATCTTGGAATTGAATGTGCACTGAGCTCAGAATGTTAAACGAGCGCTGAACAGATTTGAGCTTTGCAAAATGGAGGCTAAGCTGACGACCATTCTGTCTACGCTTAGTGCCTTAACAACCACAGCAAAGGTCTCAAGCAATTAATTCGAAATAGGTATAAAGTTGTGAAGAAGTCCTTTCTCTAGTCGCAATTTTATCAGAATTTGCGTAACTCGTAACCGGGGGTGACCAAAATACTATCAAAAAAATCATCTAATTTAAGGAAATCGTATGAATAACAGTGAATAGTAACAAATATAACAGCTTCAGCCACGCTCCCTACTCATCAAGGAATTCAAAATGAATTAACGGTATACAATGGGCCATTGTTGTAATTATTTTATTTATTTTCCTCAATAAGTACAAAAGGAAGTGCTTATTGTAGCATTCATTAGTCTTTAATAGCTACTTTGACGTATAATGAAAGAAGCACACTTGGTAAGTATATTAAAACATAAGGACAGCGATTTATTAGGTGCCCATAATAACAAGACTACTGATTATTAATAAGTATATTTGATCCTAATATACCCAGTTACATAATGTGTAAGAAGAGAGGCGATCGTGTTTAAACAGTTTTTAAAATGATATCGATATGGAAGAAAATATAAAAATAGGAGTTTTATATTATAATATGGCTACCCTAATGTGAAGACACGATAATGTTATCGCCTTCATGATATATTGGCTGGATTCCTCGACGATCGGCTTCCGATAGCGCGTTGCTTAAATTTATTCAAAAGTAGGTATACATTTTTCTCACACTGATGACGGAATTGAGGATAAAATTACTTATAAACTGAAGTCCATCGTATGTAAAAGATGCCAGCGTAAAACGAAGACTTGAGATACAAAACCGTAAACATGAACATTGAATAAAATGATTCAAAGGCTTATAAAAAGGGATATAAACCACAGCAGGTATCATTTGCTAAGTATAAAGCGTTAAGCTCCTTATTGTCCTGCAAGATTTATAGCCAAACTTAAGAATTGCGAGAAAAGTAATAAAAACAATTTCTTCGGAACCACTAAGGCGCCACATTATTTAATCCCGTGACCCAGTTGCCGGCGAACGTTTTTCAAAATCTACAATAATAATTCTGCAAAGTAAACAATTCCACAAATATAATAAACGGCCATGTTCGTGCATTAAATTGGGAAAAAAAATTGTGTGTTGTAAGTTATTTAATGATGACATCGTCCTCAAATGTGAATAACTTCTAAGTGTGACTAATTTCAATGTTAATGCTGACTTAAAAATATTCTGTGTAACGTAGTAAAAAGTCTTACTGAGTTCTTATAAAAAATCCTTTGTAAGCAATCTACCCACATAAGAAATTCTATGAAACTTGTTTTACCACCGATAAAATGAGAAATCTCTTATTTGCTTTTCTCTCTACTAGTAGTGAGTATACTAACATTTTCTCAAGTTGGAACATAAACAATCTTATCGGCCGAAGTCAGCCAGGTGAAAACATGTTAGCCAAAACTTCGCAATCTGTGTTTGAAAGTCTTTCCGGGAAATAAGCCATGGAGAGATATTTTCGTGTCATTTGCTTTTGTAGGGCTTGTGGTGACTGGATCGGGTACCTTTATTTTTGCGATCAACTTTTAGAAGCTTACATAACAAGTAAATATAAAATCGCCGAATGGTCTCAAAGTAACAACAAAAATACCTTTTCTGAAATTTTCCTCGAGGGGAACCCACAACGTAGTTGATGGTACACAAATCGTTTAGCCATTTCTCAAGAATGGCTAAGCAACGTTACGCGACTTGCTGTTCTGATCGCGGCCTAATGCTGACAAAGGGCGCAGGTAAATCATCCGCCTCATTCGTCGTGAATTTTCTTACGTAAATACGTACTACGTACTGTGCAAAAACTAATTCAATGGATGGACTAGGCACACGCCTAGTAAGTAACTACTACATTCGTAGCACTCCAAATTCTACGGTCGCCGGTCGTAGCACAATTATGACATGATGCAACATAGTTGAGACAGAAATAATATTTTATAAAACAATTCAGTAGGTACCTAGTACCGATGTACGTCATATACCTATGTTGTACGGAAAATCATAAGGGATGCGCAGCTTCCACAGCCTTACCAATTCCTTTAAAACATTCTTGACAACTAAAGAACTTCCAAAACCCGTTATCGTATCAAATCTGGCCATCGACTTACTCCAAAAAAAAATTGGTACTGTTAAGGGGTCTGAAATGGGTTTCAGGCCTATTTCCATGTTAGAACGGCGAAGAAGCAATGGCCCAAAGCTTACAAATAAATAGTTTAGACAGCAAACACCACCAGTTCGACCGACTACTTTAAATATAATCAATATATTAGCTCAAATTAATAATATACAGGATTTAATATACATAGTAACATAACTTTTAATTATGATTGCAACTAATGCCATCTGTTGGTAGCGTGATGTGAAGACGCTACATGATAATAAACTCGTCACAAAGAATGTAAAATACAAAACATATACCCGCGTAGCAGCTGCTACGTTCGTAGCAAGTTCGTAGCATTACTGCTCAAATAAAATTATTAAATTACTAGCTTTTGCCCGCGACTTCGTACGCGCAGGATATAAATTTAAAAATTTCGTTTCTGTCTGCTGGAACCCAAATCCCGTATCCTGGATATCCCACATTCTGTATCTCATATCCCTGATTCTGTATCTCATATCCCTGATTCTGTATCCCGTATCCCGTGTCACGTATCCCGTATCACGTATCCCGTATCCCGAATCCGTATCTGTATCCTGTATCACGCATCCCACATCCCGTATCCCGTATCCCGTATCCGTATCCCGTATCACGCTTCACACATCCCGTATCCAGCATCCCACATCCCTTATCCCGTATCCCGTATCCGTATCCCGTATCACGCATCCCATATCCCGTATCCCGCATCCCGTATCCCGTATCCCGTATCCCGTATCCGTATCCCGTATCACGCATCCCACATCCCGTATCCCACATCCCACATCCCGTATCCCGTAACCCTTATCACGTATCCCGTATCACGTATCCCATATCCAAAATCCCGTATCACGTATCCCATACCCCGTATAATTTTCAAAAACGCTATTATTATTATTTTTTAAAGACCTAAACACCAATTTTCATACTTAATTCTAACTTCAAAAATGACGAACTCCCATACAAACTTTCATCCCCTATTCTACCACCTTTGGGGTTGAATTTTCATACACCCTGTAATTATTATTATTTTTATTTAAAGAAACCAAAACAATTATTAACTATCAAAAATGACTTACTTTCATCCCCCATTTAAACCCCTTATGGGTTGAATTTTCAAAAACCCTGATCTTAACATTTTTAATTTTTTTAAAGACACCTAATTACAAATTTTCATAATTCTAACTTGAAAAATGACGAACTTGCATACAAACTTTCATCCCTTATTTAACCCCCTTAGGGGATGAATTTTCAAAAACCCTGATATTATTTTTTTACATATATAAAAAGAAACCTAAACACCAATTTTCACAATTCTAACTTCAAAACTGACAAACATCCATGCAAAATAACATTCAAAACTTTCATCCCCTATTTTACCCCCTTAGGGGTTGAATTTTCAAAAATGCTGAAATTACTAATTTTTATTTTTTAAATGACACCTAATCACAAATTTTCATAATTCTAACTTCAAAAATGACGAACTTGCATACAAACTATCATCCCTTATTTAACCCCCTTAGGGGATGAATTTTCAAAAACCCTGAAATTATTTTTTTACATATATAAAAAGAAACCTAAACACCAATTTTCACAATTCTAACTTCAAAACTGACAAACATCCATGCAAAATAACATTCAAAACTTTCATCCCCTATTTTACCCCCTTAGGGGTTGAATTTTCAAAAACGCTGAAATTACTAATTTTTATTTTTTTAAAGACACCTAATCACAAATTTTCATAATTCTAACTTCAAAAATGACGAACCTACATACAAACTTTCATCCCCTATTTAACCATCTTAGGGGTTGAAATTTATAGGTATGATTAGCCTATGTCTCCTTCCAGAGTTTACACTATCTACGTTTTAAATTTCATTAAAATCAGTGCCGTAATTATGGAGATACGTGGGAACAAACATTCACACACACACACACACACACACACAGTTACTTTCGCATTTATAATATTAGTAGGAAGGATAGATAACACACAATAGTAATAGTATGCATAAATACTTTTCAATATTTGAGAAACCTATGAAAATATTTTACGAATATATGATTCGCCTCAAGACATTTTCCCATCCACGGATTTCAATTTCTATATTTTCTTCGTTGAGAACGGTAAACAGAACTGAGGAAAAATCTTATGTGAGCGGTGCTTATATTTCTCATATACGTTTGTTAAAGTCATTTAAAGATGTGAATTGGAGTAAGTAAATATTGTACGTTAAATATTTGTATAGAATCTCTGATTTTTGATTGGACACCTAACTAATACGTGATATTAGGTGATATTAGGTTGTATTTCAAAGATTCTACAAAAATAAATTAAGAAATACTGTTTTAAAGGAAAAGTTTTATGTATTAAGAGTTTTTCATTGAACTAGACACATCCGGCATCTAGGAAAAACTCAAGGCATTAACGAGTAATCGGTATTTGCATGGCGGCGCGCTGCTATCCTATGCATTCTAAGTGCTTTGGTGTATTCTACTTAAACACGATTCAAATGCGATATCTAGGCAAGTGCAAGATTACTTTCATTACTTATAAAATATGCTTACTATGTTTAGACCAACACGTAATATTACCTCATCCCATTCATTCATAAGAAGTTAATATAAAGCATTCATTTCTTGGCGAAACTATGCTTGTATTTGATTTGGGCACTTTTTAATTATATTTGGATTTTATTTAACCAAACATTCATGCTTAAATGAGAAGCTAGAACTGGTTGGGTATACCTACATAATAGCAATGCAGCCAGAGTAAAATTTTACTCAAAAATAAGATTTTAATACGTCTTTGTACAACATTTTCATGAGATCAATGAATTTAGGAACTAATTTAATACGTACGCCCGTAATAGCCTTTAAACTTTCACTTTAAAACAAGATTACCGAAATAAATTAATTTCCATTGAACTTGTTTTATTTATGACGGAAGTCCGGCGGAAAATTAGTTTTCTCTTATTTCCTCACTAATTAATGAAGTTCGTTTGTTTCTATTGAGTGGTAAGTTTGTTCTGTATTTTTATGTTACTCCACTTTCCTTTTTAGTGATCGCCGAGTCCGTCGGACTTTTGTTTTGGGAACTAGTTGCTAATTCTACCCTCCGATTAACATTTAGTAAAAACGTGGGTCCGCTGAAAGCATTGATAGGTGTACTTTGGAATTGTATTAATCGTGAAGTAGGTATGGAGGGTGTGATTTAATGCGAACATAAAAAATCTCAATCAAAGCACCATAAAAGACAAATCTGTGAGCATATTCGCGCATAAAACTAGCAAGCAATTGAATAGTTTAGCCACGCGCTGCCTGCACTGTATCGCGAGTGGCTGAAAGCTTGGCTCGACTCCAGTTCGGCTAGTCGCACATACTAGATGCATGGCCACTGACTCGTCCAACAAGCAGCTTATTTTATAACTTGTCTTGTCAGCTGGGAGATGTCGACGAGCATTTTATAGAGAACATTGGCGTTACGCTGCAGTTACAAAAATAAATGCTGGAAAAGAAGCTTTATAAGCCATTTTCAGTTTATGCTTTCGTCAAGAATCGAATATCGCGAGTACTCATACAGTACAGTCAGCGACATAAGTCACCGAACATTCTCATTTTTTTAAATCGCTGTTATGAACTCCGATTTTACAAACGTTGGTAAACATTTTCAATACAAATATTAGAAACATATTTATATATTGTTTTGATCCAGAAAAATAATGGATTTGATGCAAAATAAAAGTGTACAAGCGATTTGGAAAGCTGAGAATGTTCGGCGACTTATATCACTGACTACGTAACCTACGTTTTTATTCATAAAATATAACAATTTTAATTCAATTTTCCAGAAGGACCACCTTTAAAATTATAATGGATCGTTAGAGGAATGTAAACACGTTCATGTTATATCCGCGAGCGACTGCAGTAAGTAAGGACCACTCCAGCTCGCATACGGAGCGTGCAATGCGCACTCTGAACAATTTTATTCACTTTGAGTTAACAACAAAGAAATTGTAATAGTTGACAAGCACGACAGGACTCCATATCGTTTGATCGTTATGTCATGTGCAAAGGTTTAAACTGCATGCTTGTTGTTTAACAATTTGATCGGTGTTGTTAGTTTCACCTGGGTGAATACCTACGCTACTCTTTTACGTGGTCCCACGACAAATGTTGTTCTTACTATTCTTATTACTTCTAAATATAATTAAAAAGGCGTTATCGCGTAGCATAAATATCTATATATATTTTCTCTTAAAAATGTAGGCCTAATTTTAGACTTGCTATCTCATAAATCATTTATATTTTGCCTGTCATTTCTTTGAAAAATAAATTATTATACAAGAATATATCGTAGATGTTACAATATGTTTTTAGGTACAAGGTAAGTACATCTATTATTTCAATACAGAAAGGTTACACATAATTACCTTAACTGTCTCAATTTTCTGCCATAGTAATATGCAATGCATATGCTAGGTAGATTTACACCCTTTACGGAAAATAAATAACCTCTCTTTATAGCAAGCGAACGAGATCATATGGAGTTCAATTTTTTATTGTTAAGAACAACAAAATTGTATGTAGGCCGACTGGAGGGTACTAAACTAAATGTTGGTAGGTATTATTTCCTTTGTTAATCAAAGCAATTGTGGGCAATAAGCGCCGCTCGTAATTCTCCTGATGGTTCAAGAGGATTTACATAACAAAATGATTATATATTTAATGTTATGTAAATAATACATAACGTTATTTTATATAATTTCGTAGATATCTTTTGGTGTTAATATGACTGTAACGTTCGGTGTAGGAAAGCGGAAATAACTTTGTGTTATCCAATCACGTTCATTCGTTCAAGTAATCCCTGTGCACTAGCGGTTAGCCGTCTCCGTTTTACCTAGACTAGACCGTGAGGGAAATGTTTAATTGTTTGAAAGCCTTTATAATCATTGCAATCACATTAACATTTTAAAATCTACAATATTTAACATTTTAAAGCCCGATACTTCCTCATTGCCTGCCCCTTCCTCTGTCTCATCTTCAGGTCGGCAACGTACGAGCGATGCCTTTGGATTGCAAGCATCTATAGGCTACGGTAACTGCTTAAGATCAGGCGAGCCGTACGTTTGTTTCCCGCTTTGGTTATTATTTAAACAGACCATTACGAATAACAATCACAGACATAAAGCTGTACCTACCTAACCATGTCATGCAAATATCGTTTCCCTACGTCATCAAGGCATTAATTTATGAAGGGATGTTTGAATTGATAAACATTTGACTACGCCGCTGCTACGAGTATGCTACGCCGTCTACGCCATAGACCTTGCTGAAAAGTATACGTCGTTATAATTAATTCATTACATCTCACGCACTGTGACTTGCGGGCGCCGTAAATATGCATACGCACACTTCCCCATCCCAATTCTCTCCGTCTTGACTCTTGAGTATGTTGAATAATTTATTACCTAAGCTTTTAAGCGTGCCACCGATCTCAATTTTGATTCCATACGATTCTGCAGTGTTCAATTTTAAAATTACATACGATATAAGGCGATGCGCGTGCAGACGAAGTGCAAGCGGTTGCAGACGGAGAGTGCGTCGGCTGAGGCGACGGGGGTGCGGGCGCGCGCGCGGCGAATGTAGGGGCGCGGGGTGGTGGGTGCAGGTGCACCTGGGCGGCGGCCGGCGCCCGGCCCCACGTGCCCGGGCGGGCGCTCGACGGCTCAGTAGCTGCTGAGCCGCCGCTGCCTCGTGCCGCTCGAACGGCCCGCGCCCGCGCCCGCCGACAGCGACAGGTGGCGCCGACGCCCGCCGCCTGCGCGAACTGCTCAGCGCCTCGACCCACTCGCCTCCGTACGATAAAATTTATACGGCCGGCTTTAACATGAAACTTTAATATTACGTTTCTTCAGTAAATCACTGTGCCGTGCTTATATTTTTTACCCAGAACAAAAATGTGTTTTTCTAGTGCTAGCAGTGACTAAAAATGCTATGGAGCTTGGTTGAGTTTTGAAAATACGATTTTCAAAATACTGTAAGTATTTAAGAGCTTCTGTGTCTTTAACGAGTGACCGTTGTAAATTGATTTAAGGAGGAACAACACTTACTTAGTGCATTATTTTTCGTTCATGTGGATGTTTGTTGGTCGATGACATGTAAAAATATCATCGCTGATCTAACATAGTGACTTTTTCACCGAAATCGGTAAGTTGTTTCTATTTGAATCTATAAGTGTTTAATATCCGTATTTAGTTTATTTTTAAAAGAAGAACCTCGTCATAAAACAACCGAAAACGCAGAAGATAGGTATGCAGTGTGATAAAATTGAACCTTCTCATAAAAGCGAAAAACATGTGCGGACATCCGGGAAACATAAACTGAAAAAGTTGTATAGCGACGCGTAATCTTTAGTGTAATTTCCTCGAGCTGGAGGTACGGGCCTACATGGCACATAATAATTAATTACTTGAAGTAGGGTACGAACAATTTCGAGAGCATTGTGTGAGTGGCACGCTTTGTACGGTGCTCAGCCAGATTGTACATGTATGTATTATGAGTATTTAGAACCTCCTATTTATATCTTCCTACGCCAACATGCGCGAGCCTCTAGCTGTCTGCCCCAGCAATCGTAAATTGGGACGTGAAACATGAAAATCTACTCTAAACTTCAAAAACGTTTATTGAGCTGAAATTACTTTTGCTATGTAAACTTTAAACCACCAGTCCTTCGCCTTGCCACTGAGAACTACAAATATTAAGTCTGAGATATCGTTGCCTCGTTTTTATCTTTTCATAAATAATTTAGTTATCATTAAAGTCAAGCGGCGTTGGCAAGAGATTAAACATGCTTGCTTAAAATTGAGTGAAAAATTCGCACAAAGAATCATAACTGAAAAACGAAAAGCTTTTTCTGTATATCACTCACAATTTTCATAAAACGAAGTAGTCTATTAATTTTATAAGCAAAGTTTACCAACCTAGGTAGCAAATAATGTTATTTATTTTAATAACTGATTAATTTGCTGAATCGAGGCATTCAATAGCTGCGTCTACAAGCTCCGAGCAGCCGCGCCCGAACAATCAGATATGACGTTAGGTTACATTAGTAGACCAAACGTCTAAAACGATTGCTTGACCGCGCTGGAGCTTCGCTCACGACAACGCACCTTATAATTTGTTTCATTATTATTGCTGATGGATATGAATAACAATAAAAATAGCACGTTATATGAATTATGTTTGTATATCTTTGACTTTAGGCTGAACAGAGAAATTGGCTAGGTTGAGACTGGCCAAACAAGTTTTTTTCTTCATCTATGGGCTGAGCAGATCATAGTCGAGGCAGTTGGTTGGCCGCTGGGGTCCAATTAAGCCGGAAACCCACCGCGGCGCACGGAGAGGCCACGCACACGCTACGCACGTGGGTCAAGCTTCACTTTGCACGAAAATGTATGTCACCGTGTCCACCGCGGCGCACGGAGAGGCTACGCACTAAATGACGTCATCCATACATTTTCTTGCAAAACGTAGCCGTGGCCGTGTGCGTGGCCTCTCCGTGCACCGCGGTGGGTTTCTGGCTTTACTAACACAAAGAGCACACGCCAGTCCCGGTGTTAGATCGGTGACATTTGCACGTAAGCCGCAGGTCCCGGTTGGCGTCCCACATGACATTTAGCCACTAGACTTCACTATACCTGCGGCACGTTATGATGGCCGATTTGACATGTTGGAGGGGGAAAGGATAAACCTTATTATAACGGAATAAAATTCATTAACGCATTAATTTTTTGACATTTTTTTTTTTAAAACGGCCAGTCTTATTCCGTTATAATAAGGTTCATTTTCTTCCCCCCCCCCACATGTCAAATGCCGGCCATCGTAAAATGCCGCTACTGTAGAGCATAGAACACCAAATTTCCCGAGTGAAACGTGGGAAGTTCCACAGCAATTGAGCTGCAAAAGGTCATAAACTGAAACGTACCTACATCTCCCTAAAATAAAATTTACTGATTTCAACTTTGATAAAATTAATAACATTGTTACCAATTTCAATAATTTAATCTCTACACTGGCTGTACACAGTTACATTGCAATATATTATTGTTTACTATTTATTAACAATGTAGGTATGTAAATATTAACGTGTCCTCTATGTGATGAACTCTGCAAAGCAACACTGGAGCCAATTTGTTCCAACATCTAGCAACTAAGACTCAGAGTTTGTTTGTGTCAGTACTTAGTTGTCGACCACACGTAGTTTTAGTTAGATCCAAGAGTGTAGTGTCCAATTTGTTAACAATAAACGTGTTCGCTGTTGAAATTAATGGACTCACTTATTTCTTTTGTACAAGATCAGATTAATAAACTGATGAAAGTAATTTTGATCCTTGTAGGTGTATACTTAAGAAACCTTACCCCTCGTTTGCACCGACGAAATACTCTACAAAAGTTTTCGTTGTTGTCTGTAATTATTGCTGATAAAAAATTGACACAAGAATATAAATCCACTTATTTAAACAAGTCCTTGCCTCCCTTAATCTTATCGAAGCTTTTAGAGGTGCCTAAAATTATAAACTTTGGTATTATCCAAAAAAATCGAAGGCTAAAATTAAATAAACTTCAATAAAAATAGTGGATTTGCACAACTCTATCACGTTTATTGATTGACCAGCGCGCGTAACGAACTGGAGCAAAAGCTTTCTTCATTATTTTTCCAGTATTACGTCAAATTAATGAGCAGTCCAACAAACCTGATTAACAGGTTTATCTTCCTCTCATTAACAAGTTACTAAAACCGGATTACATAAATACTCGTAGGTAACTGAAGGGAAAGTTAACAAGGCAGACAGCTACTTAATTATTAAAATTGATATCAAAGATATATTTAAATTAATCCGAAAGAGTAATCCAATCGTAATGATAAGCATAAAATCTGCGTATCTTTTTCCATGTTACTGTGATATTCAAATAACATTTTTGACCTGAAGCTCATTTAAACAGCAACTAAATAAATTGTGGTATTCAATTCATAGGTTATTTCAGTCACAAGTTGAGACAATTTGAAACGCTATGAATAGTAATGAATGCACTAGTGCAGCAAGATAGGATGTTCATTGTCGTGAATGCTCCTCTACCATTCCGCTGGTATTATGTAACGGATGCAATCTTGAATTTGAGGTAATATTTGCAAATACAATACCTCTTAACACTTATAAAATATGTATTTTATATCATACAACTCTAACCACCGACTCTATTATTACAAATGTCGCATATAAAGACGATTTTTCCTCAAAAAACTTGTTTATCTCATCCTGGAGTGTTAACCTTCCAAGTACCTTGAAGTTGTGCGGCGAGTGACGGTATGAAATGATCTCTTTAGGAATGATAATTCTGGAAATGGTAATATTCTGTGTTAGAAAGAGTGTCAACCTGAAATTCATATAAAATGACCTCTAGTATTTCTTGTATTAGGTACCTACTCTGCAAGTAAATATAGCAAGAAAGCTTTTAACCCTCCAAAACTTTTTCAATCTCTGACGTCATGTCTGCTGCTTGAGTAAGAATAAAGTAAATAGGTGTCTGTGTTCGTCTGTTACGATAATAAAGAATTACGATACATTTCACACAAAACCTCTGGCCTTGGCCAAGGACTCCAAAACAAAACCGAAATTGTTTCGTTATGTAAGCAAGAGTCGTGATCTTTTACTTAATAAAGTGGTGAATTTTTCTCTACTACCTATATATTTTATCATATATACCTATATAAATATATCATTACAAAACGTATTGATTTTGGTTAAGTCAATGACAAAAGCATACGTCTTATTATGCTAACTAGTATAGTTAAGCATTATTATGACGCAATAAGGTTAATGTTTCTTTGACATTCTTTAATTTCAAAAGTAAAATAAATGGTTGGACGAAGTATAACTAGCAAATCACTGAAATAAAAATATTTTTAAAAGGAAGTGTACAAAATATATAATATATGGGTGTAATATCGTATAGAGACGTGTATATTTTGCACCATAAGGAAATAGTGCCATAAATTGTAATCGATGGTTATGAGTTCGTAAGAACGTGACATCGATTGTTGTTCGCGAGCACTCCCTCTCGTTACCTCATTCATCACAGTGTCGCCGATTTTATTGCACCATCATATTTTTTCCAAACGAAAGTTAGAAGATATTTACAGAAAAATATTATGATTGAGAATTTTATATTTCCTGTTGGCATGATGCCGTTTAAAAAGATCTTTTAGTATTTTCTGTTTGTTAAATCTTTTTTGTTTAGGGTTTTTTTCGGTATGCGATTTTTGTCGACTTTGGTGCTTACTACAATTGCCGGTTGCTTCCAAGTTGCTTCACGTCTATTTTTAAATGAAATAGGTAACTACCCACACAGACTACCCCTATCTGCGCAGTTTCGCTGAATTTTCAAACTGTTTAATTCTTTTGTTTTTAATTTAGGTTGTCCACAAATTCACACTCGTTTCCTCATTAGATGTGGTTTTAATCGGAATATGTAAATTATGTACTGTATATTAGGTATGTATGTTGTTATTATGAAGCAGCAAAAATGGATGTGGTGTGTGTGTGTGTGTGTACGTAATGGCATATACCCTAAGCACAAAAGACCTGCCATAAAGCTCGCAAGTGAGCGAGGCAAAGTGAAAAGTCTAGACGCTCCTGAGAATAGCCTCCGCTGAAGATATCGATACTCCGTCCCCGTTATTTATAACCCCCAACGATATTTATTTATATAGGACTAAATATAACAAAGCCCGTTGATTTATTTCTGTAGGCTTGAGGAAAACCTTGTAGGATTTTTGTATAAACCTTAACTTCAGTGCTCACATCCACGTTGATAAAATATGTTTCTATCTGATATATTTTAATCAATATTCGGTTTTAACGAAAACCAATTGAGAATACAAATAAGCTAGTTATTAAAATGAACTCTTTAACGCTTCAACCATAAAAAGTTATTACGTTCTCACCTAGTGGATTTAATTAATTTATTAATTTACATCAACCCACTGTAACTTCAATTCTAACTTTGGTATAATGTTAACATTAATGTTAAATGAGTATTACATATTATAAATCGATATTATTTCGCTACCTCAGCTTATGACTTCCTGGTAATAATTTAACCAAAACATCTTATTTCTCACATAGACATCTTCAACAACAGTGAAATTTGGACCATAATCTGCAAAAAAACAAATAATATCTGCTCGTACCATAAATACTCATATACGAAAAAGAAAATATGACATTTTTGCGTCATCGCGAAATAAACCTTTGTTGGCTTGGAAAATAAATCTCCAATGGAGAATTTCCCCGGATATCATTGGGACGGATGTTTTGGCATGCACGACCCATGTCAGTCGGGCCGTCTGGCGTTCGAAGCGCGCGCTCGCCCGGCTTGCGTTCCCGACACGTCGATAGAGCTCGCGCCGTGCTCTACCGACTACCCACTATTTCTCTGGCATCCAAATGAACTTGTTGGCCGAACCTGACAAATTAATGGCACCAAGAGCAATAACCGTTAAATATGGACCACCTGTTGTAGCTCGATCTTTGTCTTGCCAAACACGAATGTTGTCCGAGAAAATATTATCGTGCTAAGAATGCAGTTTTCGTATTTTTTTATATTATTGCCACATAGTTGATTGCTAATTAATAACAAGATCTTAGACTTTTAAAAACCTTTCAGTATACCCATGATAGAAAACGTTATTCTACAACTAGATTTTACAGACTCTATCGTATAACATTTAGCCGATAGAGGCATAGAAGAAGATAGCTTGATTCACTCTGCGATCAAACATCGTTAGGATCGCATTATCACAAGCTAGATAGCTTGAAGGTACGTAGATATAAGTAGATTATTTATCACGGAGATAACCACCACCCACCTGCACTTTAGCGAGTGTCTAGACACTTTACGAAGTGCAATATTACGCTGCCGCAGTACAATATCGTAGAGCGCCTTTGGTGTTTTATGTTTTTGTCATATAAAATCCCTACTCTCTTTACTATTTACTTATATAAAAGAACGCAAGTGTAGGCACATATATTTTTAAGGGCAAATGAGCGAGTCAACAACCGAATTGTGTTTGTGAAATGAGATGAGAGAAATACATTGTAGTCATGGTAGAGCTCAATTAAATATGGGTTTTAAAAATCGCTCGTTCCACTCAAAAACAGCGTTTTTAAGTTTTGATGTTAATAATGCATGTATGATCATATATTTTATTCCTGGTTGTTGCAGGTGGCAAATTTAAGGGAAGAGGACGGTGTTCTGGTAGCGAGGGCGGTGCGCGGCATGTCGCGGCGATGACGCGACCCGCGCCGCGCGGCATGCCCTGCTGACATGGCACGCTGCCGCTCCGCCCTCCTTACGCTGGCAGCCATCGCAGCACTCGCTGGTAACACACATCAACACATAGATAACAAGAAACAAATAGATGCAACCAGGCGATGATGCACGCTGCAACGTCAGCATATCCTTCGTGAAATAGGATCCATTATTTCTTCATCCAAGCACTAACCTGACACGAGGCTTACCTTGGGGTATGCTCGTTTATGTATGGATCATAATATATTCCCAAAACTTCACGTGTCATACGTTAATATCCTTGACCGAATTTTCTCTATAAAGTTCTCTATATACATAAGAGAGAACATTTGATCAAAAATAAAAGCTGCGTAAACGAGCTATAAAACTGTACCACACATGACTGCTACTACCGTCGAAATATTAAGAACACTGCGACGACGGTGTTGAAAAACCTAAACTTAAACTTAAAACTTGATGTTATTTTAAGTAAATATATAGCAACATGCGACACACAGCCTGCGAAAGGTCTCGCAGCCGTTTCACCCTCCTTACGTAGCAGCTTTCTGGTTATGTGCCCGCAAACGCTTCACATTACACGCACAAAAAGAGTATTTGCCCGGAATTTCGGGTGGGTTCTCCAGGGTAGCGACGCTGTAACCACTGTGCAACGTCATTATAAACATTATCATAATGATGACATTCGCTCCCGACCTATGCTCCCCACATTTTATTCGCAACTTTTATTTCTAAATTACATTTTCGCATATCCATTTTTGTCATATAAAAGTTATTCTTAGTTGAAATGTTAAAAGTCTGGCAAATGCAAACTAAAATAAACCTGCCATGTAGAGCGGATTAAGGAAATTACGTGAAATAAATGCATATTTTATTTAATTTAAACGAGAGAATAGTAGATAATATTATTCATAGAAATCAATGTTACTTACTTATGCCTTTTTTGAGCTTTAATAAAATTTAACATTGTTTCATTACATACGCTTCGTGTGCATTTATATGCACAAAGTGCGCAGTAAGTGCACAGTAAGTGCACAGTAAGTGCACAATAAGTGCACAATAAGTGCGCAGTAAGTGTGTGTGTGCAGTAAAAGTTTACATGCCGATTGACTGCACAAACGTAAAATTTTCATAAAAAGTGAATTATAAGTGCACTAAATTAATAAATGAAAACGTTACTCACTTTACATACAATTTCACCCTTCGGTCAAGGAAGGTCGTTGGTTAGAGGACGTTTCACATATACGCACACATATATTAACGTAGACTTTTTGATATTTTTGACACTGTCACTTTGTTTTTTTTGAAGGCCAGTACTTTTTTGAAAGGTTTTAGTCTTCGGAGGAGGGACGATTTGTGATTGATGTATGGAAGAGGTTTTAAATCGAAGGTAAGTCTTTGACAATAGAACCTTAAAGGGTTATTACACCTTCCTAAATTTAGGCTACTTAATTTAGTCGTGACTGAATTTAGGCAAGTGTAATCGCATTTAGCAAGTTAGAATCCTAAATAATCAGAAGCTTTCTAAATTAGGTACTTAATTTAGTGACTAAATTTAGGAAGGTGTAATAAGCTCTTTACTAACGTTTCAACCTTCAATTTAAATTAATAATGGTCGAATTTCGACCTCTCGGCGGCCACTAGTTATTATAAATACCTACTTATACTTATTATAATTACCTACTTATTTATGGTTATTCATTATACATCCAATACTGATACATCATGATTTTAAATGATTTATTGAAGTTTTCAATTCATGTTCCTTCAGCAGATTGTTTACTCAGCCATAGTTTCTCGTTTTTTGTACAGTTCTTATATTCATAATTTACTTAGGGCTTGCATTACTTTACATATTCTAATCATCTCTCATTATATATAATATTCATTATTCACGTCGCTAAATCGGGGAAAAGTATGAGCAGACTACAGATTATGAGGATTATGATTTGCTGTTCGCCATTCGAGAGACTAACTGAAATGAATAATTCAGGAGTTGTTCTCACGCCCGTGTCTATGAACAAATAGAAACATAAGAGGTGTATTTGTGTCAGAGAGATAGACGACGGCTATTGAATTGTTTTAACAAAACAATGGTTGGCTGGGAGAGCTTTGCGGCGAGCGCATCTTGAAAAGAAAATGCCGTCACGTTTTCTTTTACCCACTCGGTTCTATTCTAAGTGAATTTTAAATATTATTTTCATTGTCTACCCTTCAACACCCAGCTGAGTGTAGGCCTTTTCTATAACTTCTTTACGGTCTGCGGTCTTATGCTTTTTTCTTTCCACTTTCACCGTCTCCCTAGTGGCCTGTCTGCATTTCTGCGTCCAGTACGAGGTCTCCACTACAGAGAATTGTAAATGGATGATTGCCGAATACATTAGTGCTGTAGAAACGAACAAAGCTATAGGTTCTTTTTAAAAATATTCTGCTAATAAACTTATCTTATCTTATGTCAGACCATATGGTAACAAAATTACCTACCTGTGTTGACGGGCGGATTTATCTCTATAATCATAACTTAGCTTACGATGGAATAAATAGCGCATAATGTATTTGAGATAATATTTCATACACTAACTAAACGCTAAGCAGTAAATCAGTCGGTGGTAACTGAGTTAAATGGACACTGATACTCCATTGTTTCTGGCAATTTGATTTGATATTCAAAACGATGGCTTGGAATAAACTGGGAGCGCAGGTGCGAGCCGACTGACGGAATATTAACGATTATCGACAAATCTGTATAAATTGAATTATGGAATGAGCCAAAATATACCAGATTCCAAATATTTTGTGATGCGAATAGCAAATTTTTAGCACAAACGCCATCCACTTAGTGGAATAGACCCATTTATACGGGATAGTCATAATACAAGAGCAAAATTGTAGGACTCTTATCATGCCATCTGTATCACTGAGATGAATGAGACTTGCCGGAAATTGCATGCATGTCAGGGTATGAATCTTGGAAACGTAATTTAATTTCAAACTGTTAGCGAAATCTCCGCAACATATACGTTTTATCCATACCCATACATACACATATACCTTATATTATATTTATTGGATAATCGTAAACATTTTAACGCTAATAGGGAATAAAGCTGAGACTACTATAATTTCCTCCCATAAATGCGGCATTAGTTTTATGTTGACTATTCACGGAACTTGTGCCGGCAAGCTTAGTTCACGCTCATTTATTTGTTTTCGATATTTACGAGTATTATTTTTATTTCACTGGTTATCGCTAATGTCTTGATACAGTGATAACTACGTACATACTCTCATAGTTTATTTATTCTCACGTAGTTGTAATATGTTCTCCGAATGGGTATGAAGTATTTTTATTCCTTGTATGTATATTTCTAGTTACATAATAAAATATTATACTAATTTATTTTATAATAAGTAAATACGGACGTTTAAAGTTTCGATAAATGTACTAATTACACACATATATCGTGATAAGTGGATAGTTTTACTTGATCTTTGTAATGATTCATTATTTTTTGAAAAGTTATTTCACAATATGTCAAAAAATAATCATATAATAAATATGGATTTTCCTCTATTTTAGAATTACTTATAATGGATGAAATTTTATTTTTACCTGATGCTCCGGAAGGCGATCTATATTTTTCACCTTCGATTTTCTAAAATTAATATTGGAGTAACCTATGGGAGTAACTATCCAATCGTATACAAAAGCCAACCCACCTGTCACGTGACAGTGATCTGACACGTATCTTGTCCATCGTCTGAACTACACAAAAGGAATCACGGCGATGTCACGTCACGAACGCTGCTCCGATATCTGAGAATGATGAAGCTTTGTCTCAGATCATACCTAAGGGGAGAAGTTATAACGCTATAAGCATTGTTAAAAGGTAAACATGTACCCATAATTATGTCGTTCGTTGCTTCATCATTATAAGCATGTCACCGGCTCGTAGGATTATCCCACGCGAGATTCCGAACAGATCATCATGTACTTAGTGTGTCGCTACGTGAATAGTGAACATAAATCGCGTTTAATAATAGGATGGTGTGTAGCTTTACGACGATACCACGTCGACGAATAACGGCCTGGGTCTAGTGTTTAAACAGCGTTTGAAATAATAGGCGGAGGCACGTAGCCGTACGAGTTATGATACCTACTGGAACAAGCTTGCTAACCAAAGACATTATCAATAAAGAGGGATACACTGACTGTCCAAAATAGTTTGTCCAACTAAACGGAACCCGTGGACACAGAAGGTGCGACGCAGTCACTCGCAGAAAATAGTCTTGAAAAATGTCGCCATTGCCAATATGGTTCATCTTCTGGTGAATAATGTCATCTATTGTGTCTAATAAGTTAATTGTCGAATTGCAAGTACGATATCATATGTGAGTTGAAAATATTCTATAAGTACCTTCTACCAAATCATGGCTTCATTGTTCCTTAGTTAGGTATTTTAAATGTTGCTTGATTAGGCTTGATCATTTATAATGAAATCTTATATCTTAAGCTCTACTTACTCTCCATATTATAGTAACTACACAAGCCCAATGAGTGAAAATATCTACTACAAAACTGCACATTTAGTATGAAAATTGATAATTAAGTGAAGAGAAACTTTCATAAGTAATTCTATGTGAACAGCGTTATTTTATTCACATTAAATGGTCGTAAATATGTTTTATTACTTTAGATTAAATCCCAGATGATATTATGAGTTTGACACAGATTATACCAACAAAGTGCTTCAGGGCAGATTTTTCAGAAACGCTATTAATTGGGTCGAGGGGAACAATGCATACACTTCGTCGGACGTCAAGCGTTCCGCGTCAAGGATTAATTAAAATATAATAAATAGAATGGGTACTAATTGCGGCACTCGTTATCATATTATTTTATAGCCTTTAAAAATATACCTATGCCTACCGCTTGGTCTAGTGGTAAGTGAGTAGGCCGCTCAGTTCACTGCACTGGCTGGTAGCGGGTTTGATTCCCCTGGGAACAAACGAAAACAGCCTTCCCTTAAGTCGCTTAGCCATACCCGTGATCGATCCTCAAATTAGTCGGTCAGAATCAACCGACTGATCAGATGGTCGATCACTATAGCAAAACGCAACAGTGAAACCACGGATGAAATGCCAGGCGCCGTGAGGCGCATAAGTTCCAAGCTCCCAACGATGCATTTATTACACCCATAATCCCACTAATATTATAAACTAGCTTTTGCCCGCGAATTCGTCGGCGCAGAATTTAATTTAAAAAAAAATCGGATCCCGGATCCCACTTCCCGGATCCCGTATCACGGATCCCGTATCCCATATCCCGGATTTCGTATCCCGGATCTCGTTTCCCGGGTCCCGTATCCTGGATCTCGTTGCGCGGATCCTTGATCCCGTTTTCCGGAGCCCGTATCCCGGATCCTGGATCCCGTTATCCGGATCCCGTATATCACTGATCCCGTATCCCATATCCCGGATCTCGTTTCCCGGGTCCCGTATCCTGGATCGCGTTGCCGGGATCCTGGATCTCGTTGCCCGGACCTTGGATCCCGTTTTCCGGATGCCGGATCCGGGATCCCGTTTTCCGGATCCCGGATCCCGTATCCCGGACCCCGTATCCCGGATCCCGTTCCCAGATTCTGTTTGCTAAATCGCGGATCCCGTATCCCGGATATCACGGATCCCGTATCTCGTATCCCATATCCCGAATCTCGTTTCCCGGGTCCCGTATCCTGGATCTCGTTGCCCGGATCCTGGATACTGTTTTCCGGATCCCGTATCCCGGATCCCGTTTTCCGGATCCCGTATATCCCGGACCCAGTATCCCGTTTCTCAGATTCCGTTTGCTAAATCCCGGATTCCGTATCCCGGATATCGTGAATTCCGTGTCAAATATCCTGAATTTCATATCCCGGATCTTGCTTCCCAGGTCCCGTATCCCGGATCTTGTTCCCCGGATCCCAGATTCCGTGTTCCGGATCCCGGATCCCGTATCCCGGATATCACGGGTCCCGTATTCCATATCCCGGATTTAATACCCCGGATTTCGTTTCCCGGGTCCCGTATCCCGGATCTCATTTTCTGAATCCTGGATCCCGTTTCCCAGATCCCAGCTTCCGTTTGCCGGAGCCTTATCCCGTTTCCTGGATCCCAATTCCCGTATCCCGTATATCGGATCCCGTATCTCGGATATCCCGGATCCCGTATCGTATTAGCCCGTAAAAGTCCGGTCAAAATCGGCCGTTTCAGAGATTAGCCCGAATCGGTACCGCCATACAAACTTTCATTCCCTATTTTACACCCTCAGGGGATGAATTTTCCAAAACGCTAAAATTAATCTTTTTTATTTGTCAAAAGAAACCTAAACAACAATTTTCATAATTATAACTTCAAAAATGACGAATTTCAATACAAACTTTCATCCCTATTTCACCCCCTTAGGGGTTGAATTTTCAAAAACCATAAAATTAATCTTTTTCATTATTAAAACACACCTAGTCAGCAATTTTCATAATTCTCACTTCAAAAATTACGAACTTCCATACAAACTTTCATTCCCCTATTTTACCCCCTTAGGGGTTGAATTTTCAAAAACCCTGAAATTACACTTTTTTTTATTTTTGAAAAGACACCTAATCACCAATTTAAATAATTCTAACTTCAAAAATGACGGAACTTCCATACAAACTTTTATCCCCTATTTTACCCCCTTAGGGGCTGAATTTCCAAAAACCCTGAAATCCCTATTTTTAATTTTTCAAAAGACACCTATTCAGCAATTTTCATAATTCTAACTTCAAAAATGACGAACTTCCATACAAACTTTCATCCCCTATTTTACCCCCTTAGGGGTTGAATTTCACAAAACTCTTTCTTAGTACACCTCTACACATCAAGACAAACTCACCCTCCAAATTTCAAGTCTCTACGATCAGCGGTTTAGGCTGTGCGTTGTCTGTCAGCCAGTCAGTCAGTCAATCAGGACTTTGATTCTTATATATTTAGAAGATATATTTAGATGTGAAAGTTTAGATGGATGGATGGATGGATGGATGGATGGATGGATGGATGTTTGTTACTCATTCACGCCAGACCGGCTGAACGGATCTGGATGAAATTTGGCACAGAGATAGATTATAGTCTGGAATAGCACATAGGCTACTTTTTTATAATGCGCGGACGAAGTTGCGGTCAAAAGCTAGTCGGAAATAAAACCTTTAAACTTCAAAGTTTGTTTTTTTTTTCAGTTTATTATTTACTAGCTTCTGCCCGCGACTTAATCCGCGTTGACTTTAGAACGTCCTGTAGTTAGTTTCTTGATAATGCCACAGGAACCTAAGATTATTCCGTGATAAAAAGTAACCTATGTCCTTCTCCATGGTCCTGTCTAATTCCATACCAAAATTCATCAAAATTGGTTCAGCGGTTTAGTCGTGAAAATGTAACAGACAGAGTTACTTTCGCATTTATAGTATTACTAGCTTCTGCCCGCGACTTCATCCGCGTCAGTTTTAAAATCCAACAGGAACCTTATTTTATTCCGGGATAAAAAGTAGCCTATGTTCTGCTCCAAGGTCCTGTCTATCTCCATACCAAAATTCATCATAATTTGTTTAGCAGTTTAGTCGTGAAAGCGTAACAGACAGACAGAGTTACTTTTGCATTTATAATATGAGTAAAAATGTAAATGTAAATGTAACGTCACGACTTTTATCCCCATTCGGGGGTAGTCAGAGGCTTGAGTGGCCATACACCACCACGAGTATATATAGTAATATGAGTATATATAGTATAGAATATAGAGTATAGATTACGGTGTTTTATGTAAAAAATCATCACCGGTCATTGTGGCGAACCTTGGGGGAGGCCTATGTCCAGCAGTGGACGTCTTTCGGCTGAGATGATGATGATGATGATGATGATGTAAAAAATGTTATTACCGAGGTTTGTAAGTAATTGAGTGAAACAAAGTCAATCGTGACGGCCTCGGACGATAAGGTTTTCAATTTGTCTGTCTGCGAGGCGCCATGAAAAGCTTGTTAACGTAAACACCGATGTAGATCGGTATCGTAAACGTTGAGTTTAAAGTTTGTATTCGGTGAACGTCGACAAGCGCGCCCCTGTCATAAGATCCATCCCTGATTGATGACTGTTTTGAACGCAATCGCTTTAACCTTAATATTATTATTAAATACAATAAGGACAATAATCTACTGTTTACCAAAATATTAGTGAATAACTGGTTAAATTACTACAGCTATTTAAGTAACTGTTAGTAGCATCATTCTTTATCATCTCTCTTTTTATGTTACTAAGGTGGCTGTTGGGCTTCCGGCTCTCTCACTCATCGTAAGAAACGTAGCTGTAATAGGTACTTTACACCGATCGTCTGTGAGAGGGTGTGAGGCTTCTTGTATTAACTGTGACCCATGACACACGCAACCTTTAAACACTCCCTTTCCCACAAACTATACAGGAGTTAAATTTTCATTGTAAATTCACATGTGAAATTAAAACAAAATATACTCACTCACTAAACTTTACTAATTCGCGAAGCCTCTAAGGGCCTCCGCAGACTAGCTACTTTTAGCATCGGCGATCGGCGATTTTGATGCTGCGTCTCGCTCGTTCGTGCTCGAAGAAACGCGACGCAGCATCGATACGACACAAAATCGCCGGTCGCCGATGCTAAAAGTAGCTAGTCTGCGGAGGCCCTAATTAAAAAATAAGCGAGCCGGAAATTCGAATACAATAGACATAATTTGAAGTTTAAACTTAAAAGTTAAAACATTGCGCCGACACGGACGACGCGACGTGGTGTCAATTATCGCGACTCGAGTTTCCAGGGGCTTTGAATATTTAAAAGGAACTATTTAAAAAGTATAATAAGTAGAGTAACGCAACGGTTATAAGGTAATTAAATGGTTTACGCTTATAATAAAGTCCCTTGCTGGTAATTTCACTCTTATAAAACATGTAAATTGTTTTTTTTTTTGGCGCAGGCATCGCCGCGCCTGCAGATATTGTTTTATAAACCGATTTGTAACTTATTTCACATAGAATATGTGGTGGTTTAAATTTCGATGGTTCATAGCGTGACGGACCGACTGTGGCCGATACCGGAAGGTATAATAATTATTACCTGAGATGCTTTGCAACCAAATTTTATTCTTTTATAATTCTGAATGATAGGTAGACTGTATACTGCTATGAGAAAAAAACTCAAACCCACTAATAATAGTTTAATATGCCCACTCATAATACTACCTTTGAGTTTTTTTTTCCGGGACTCTCACTCATCGTACGAAACGCAGCTGAAATAACTACTTTACACCGATCTTCTGTGAGAGGGTGGTACTGCTCTGATCGAGCCAGCCCAAATGAGCTGCAGTCAATTGGCTACAGCTTGGCTCTACCACCAATACATTATTTATAATTTATGTATATTTGTGATATTGTATACAGGGTGTTGTGTGTGCGCGCCGCAAGGCAGTGTGCAGGGCGGCGTGCAAGGCGGAGCGCAAGTGCCGCCCGGGGTGCCGCACTCGACCGCGCCGCCCACCGTCGGCGGCGGCATACGAAGGTACGATACCTCGCATAATATTATATTAACGCAGATTTACTTAACAGACTAAAGAAAATTGATGTTTCTTCAATGACTGACAGGATATAAGAAGATGGACATGTCTACTGTATTTTCGATTATCTGGTGGCACTGTGGAATGTTCATGATTCTTGAAATAATTAAAAAAAATATGTAGGTAGTACCCCCTGTACTTATATAGTTTTAAGGGGAAAGGAACTTAATATAAGAAGTCTAAAGTTAAGGTCATATCGATCCACAATAATTTGTAAACCCACTCGTCTCTAAACTGACGGTCGCGGTTTTATCTATAGATTATATTAGATATTATAGGTAGTAATGACGAGCCGGCATTTTAAATTTGGTTACAATATAATAAAACTTGACCAGAAATATTAAACACACAATTTCACAATCGCACTTTCGTCTTAAGGGGCGCTTTTCGTTGCCAATATAAATATCTTGATATCGCGGTCGGGTCAGTGTCAGTCAATGAAGAAAGTGCCAATTACTACAAGTGCTGCTTCAACTGAGTAGAATCGATGCTCGGGCTCTTACCAAGAGGTAAAGCAATAGAATTATGATGTAAGTTCAAAGAATTCCACCAGTTATGTAAGCAGATGAATGAATAAATTTCAAACTGAAACTCGACTCAAATAATTTTCCTTTAAATGTACAAATAATTAATAGGTACCTGAATTGTGATTTCGAAGTTTTAGGTCCATGATTCTAAGCAAAGATAAGTACTAAGTAGGTACACTTCTTGTATATATACGTAACATAAGTTAACTACGAGATGTGAATTTATAATGCGGTCACAAATAAGCACGTGATACCTTGAACACTTTGCCTCAATCAAAGGAATGCCTACGTATATCTGCGTCTGTGGGGTACCTCTAGTGTTGTCTATATTATGCCACTTGACTTACTTGCCCCATTCTCACCACTTGATCTAGGTGCTGATTTCTAATAAATAAGAGATTGAATAATATTGTTAAAGATAAATCGACCATACCTAATAATCCTTACTTTGCTGATAGGTAGACTGATAGTCGTCCATTCAGAGTAAAATCTGCAATAAATAACTCCTTAATAATAAACTCCTAAATAATAAATGCTAATGATTATTAATTTAACATGCTCTACTTTTTAATCTATGAAAATCTATCAAATTAATCTTCAATCTTGAAATTTTTATTTGTTTTATTGTAAATTTAATTAACTTTAAAAGTTAATTAAATTTTTTCATGATTGTTCACATTTTAACATCACAGTTTATCCTCCATTTTCCTTAGTAATAACGTTCCTAGTTAATAGCTTAACTGAATTAAATACTACATTAATCTAGAGCACTTACTTTTAATCGTTATCTATACTTCTATACTAATATATAAAGAGGGAAATGCTGACTGACTGACTGACTGACTGACTGACTGACTGACTCATCAACGCCGAGCCGAAACTACTGAAGTTAGAGACATGAAATTTGGATAGTAGATATATTTTGTGACGTAGGCAAGCAATAAGAAGCGATTTTGGAAAATTCAACCCCTAAGGGGGTTAAATAGGGGATGAAAGTTTGTATGCAAGTTCGTCATTTTTCAAGTTAGAATTATGAAAATTTGTGTTGAGGTGTCTTTTTAAAAATAAAAAATATGGTTTTCGGCGTTTTTGAATATTCAACCCCTAAGGAGGTAAAATAGGGGATGAAAGTTAGTTGGGAAGTTTGTATAGATGTTCGTCATTTTTGAAGTTAGAATTATGAAAATTGGTATTTAGGTTCCTTTTTAAAAATAAAAAACTTGAATTGCTGCGTTTTTGAAAATTCAACCCCTAAGGGGGTAAAATAGGGGACGAAAGTTTGTATGGAATTTCGTCATTTCTGAGGTAAGCATAATGAAAATTTGTGTTTAGGTTTCTTTTTACGTATTAAAAATAATAATTTCATCTTTTTTAAAAATTT
Source organism: Drymonia ruficornis (assembly GCA_947859195.1). Taxonomy (NCBI): domain Eukaryota; kingdom Metazoa; phylum Arthropoda; class Insecta; order Lepidoptera; family Notodontidae; genus Drymonia; species Drymonia ruficornis. The sequence goes on from OX401914.1 coordinate 7,517,262, forward strand.
AAACCCTTAGGGGTAAAATAGGGGGTGAAAGTTTGTATAGAAGTTCGTCATTTTTTGAAGTCGGAACTATGAAAATTGATGATTACGTGACTTTTAAAAGATAAACAATATTAATTTCAGGGTTTTTGAAAATTCATCCCCTAAGGGGATAAAATAGGGGATGAAAGTTTGTATGGAAGTTCGTCATTATTGTAGTTATTATTATGAAAATTGGTGATTCACATAATCACTTAAAAAAAAAAATGCGTTTTAGAAAATTATACGGGGTATGGGATACGGGATATGGAATACGTGATACGTGATACGTGATACGGGATGTGGGATTTAGGATACGGCATACGTGATACGGGATGTGGGATTTGGGATAATGGATACGGGATACGGGATACGTGATACGGGATACGGGATGTGGGATACGGGATATGGGATACGGGATACGGGATACGGGATACGGGATACGGGATACGGGATACGGGATGTGGGATGCGTGATACGGATACGGATTCGATTACGGGATACGGGATACGAGATACGGCATACGGGATTTAGGATACGGGATACGGGATACGGGATGCGTGATACGGGATACGGGATGCGTGATACGGGATACGGGATGCGGATACGGGATATGGGATACAGAATCAGGGATATGAGATACGGGATCCGGAATATCCAGGAACGGACGGGATTTGGGTTCCAGCGAACGGAAACGGAATTTTTTAAATTTATATCCTGCGCGGACGAAGTCGCGGGCAAAAGCTAGTACTATAATAATTTAGAATGTATTTACAGGAAACACATTAGCTCATAAGCACCTAGGATGTGTAACGACGGGCTTAGCGTAAATTTATTAGCGGAAACATTCTATCTCTTACACGTGTAACGTTAGACCAAAATACCAAAATACCAACTTTATTTATGTAGAGACGTATAAATAATATACCATTGTTGTTATTTACGTCAATAAACGTTCTAAAAATGTGTAAAAAAATTATTTGCCAACATAGTGCCGATCATAGAGACTCCATAAGAATAAAACACTGTGTGCATTATATTTAATAAAAAATACAGACACATATTGTATGTAACGGCTATTCCAACTTTTTTCAAATTACAATCCATTCTGAAGATTTATTTCAAATTGCTCACTCTGCAAGTGGCCGTTTCCAAATAAACAATTACACAATGGCTTGCGAACGAATAAAATCCTTTGATATATTGCCCAATTACAAATACAACCAACGAATGTCAATAGACGGACCATCCTTCTCGCCGAAAACATCGCTCTCCATAAACATTTGTGGGTAGAGACTTGTCTAACACAAGTCTGTTTAAAAACACTATCTTATGTTATATTAAAAACGTAGATAATAAGGTATACATCCTTTGCACTATATTTTTATTAAAACATCCTGAAGCTGAGTAGAGTTATTTGCACAGAGGTACTGAGCCAAGATGAAAATCTTAATAATAAATCCAGACTCTTTGTTACGATAGAAAACCATGTAGATCCTCCACATACGATGACAATAGATTACCTAAGTAGAGTTCGTTTTATGCTGGTTATACACATGTCTAGTTGCAACAAGCCGTTTAAGTTGACCCCTGTGTATCCCGCACGTAGGTAGCATCCATTCGATACTGATGCACCTATATATTAAGGCTTGTGACGGGGTCGTCCAACGATACTTTGAGGGCACCCTTGAGATCACATAAAATTACACCGCAATGTGAATCTGCTCGGCGATGCCACAACGACCGCGATGTTAAACCTTATTTATATGATATTAAATCTTTATTTAGATATACTAGTTGTATTGTAGATTGCACATTTAGATACAAAATATACCTATTGATTAAGTCCTAATGTAATGGGGCCGAGCAAATCTATTGACTATTTACTTTTAGAAATGAGAATATTGATCTAATAAGACATTGCAAAGAGTGGAGTATATTACTTGTATGTAACTATTTATGTGTTACATAAATAAGTTTTAGGGCCCGCAATATGTACATGGCAAGGATAGCGCAGGTGCTCCCCAATATGCAATTTCAAGCACTTACCTCCTACCTTACGTCCAATCACATTCCAGTAAATAAGGCCTCGAGGAACGATTTCGAGAGGCATTTGTCTTTATCTAGACGAGGTTTAAACTTCGTTTCACTGTGAAGATATTTCACCTCTATATATTACCAACGTTCTTTTTTTTAAGTCATTTAAAAGTAAAAACTAATTATCAGCTCTACCGTATTTTTATATTTTGCTAGGCGCTGTATGAAATATGTTTATGGCAAATGATTAGTTTCTCGATTGGTTGATACTTAAGCAAGGAACGCAACTTACCATACAAAAATATTTTATGTAGATGCAAAAGTAGCTAGTAAAACTCATGATAAAGATTCTATGAAGCCGTCTGAGCGAATTCTTCAAAAAGTAATGATATTCAAGTTTTGAAACGTGTTCAGTTAAAGGGTATCACTCATAATATAAGAACATTGTAGTTTACGATAGGTCGGTAGGTCCTCATAAAAGTATTTTTATGTCTCTATTCCCCATCTCCACATCACTGAGTATCTTAACGTAAATTTTATTGTGGATACGTTGTACTTAATATAAGTGAAAGGATAAAAATATTTAGAGAACGTACCCATTTATGTGATAGGATCAAGGAAGGGGAGTATGAAGTGGCACTGAGTTATAATGTATACTCGCAGATAGATGATAATCGATGAGCTCGTTGGGACATGATGAGAACAGGCCACGTTATGATGTACGTAACGTGACATAAAACGTCAATTTTCTTTCTCGTGTACGCGTTCAGCGTTTGGTTTTTTACATTAAATTCCACATTTTAAATGTATCCCTGTTAATTTAATATCTGGCTATATAAAATATCTAATGTCTCCTAATTGGTAAGCTTATAAAAACAAAATTATATGTATCTAATATTTTATTATCCGCTACAATACCGGTGCGACGAGATAATGTAAGTGATTTGTTATTTAGAGTGTTTTTGACAAAATTTTCTTTTTAATATTAGGAGCCAAAATGAGAGCCCAGTATTTGTAAGCCATCAGCTGTCCGATGGAAGAAGTTCCGCTGCATGTCGATAAAGATACTGGCATTTTGCACGTTTGACTTACTGTAGTTGTAGGAAGTATACATACGTAGGGATCTTGATATGAAACTTTTACAAATAATTTTGGCAGTTCAACTTTTATAGGCATCTTGACTAATATCCCCTTTATTTAAATGTGATAACATTATCAGAACATAATTTATTATCTACCTATCTATATACCTAAGTTTAGTAAAACACTGAATATTCCCTATGAACGAACACAAACTTATGAGCCTTTAGATTTAAAATTCCTTCTTAGTTTTAATATCCAGTCTATATACCTAGTTGCGAAATTGAATTGTTTATTCGAATCATTAGAAGGAAGCGATACATCGCTCATAGGCAATTCAGAGTCAACCGCATCATCTACCAATCCATACCCGTTTCCATGACAATCAGCTTTAATTTTTGATCTCATGATACAAAATTAAATTTGCTTTAGTAACTAGTTTCATTACATGTTTACCTATATATCACGGTAGTTTAATTGCATTCGCATGAACCACTTATTTATTAGGCATCTGCACGTACCGCAACGATAATATCCTATGGACGGAAAATGGCAACAATTCAATTTCGCTTTTTTGCTACAGTCGGTATTGAGGTAATATTTGTATAGGCGGCGAGCTTCAGCATTGGAAGCTTGGCTTCACGCCAATTTTGCGATCAAAGCATCTTCGACTGCTTTGCTGTCTCATTACAAGCCGTGGTGTGACGTTGTTTTGTAGTAGAAATATTTAGTAACGTATTTATAGGCAATGTATAATGTATAATTTAGGTATTTATTGCGCATTTATCGTATCGTATAGCTACCCTCGTAGGTAATGTGCACCGTAGATGACGAGGGATGGTATTAACGGATTGTGTGATGTCCGCAGATTCAGTCAGTATTCCAGAGGGCGAGGCTACCGCGACTGGCGCACGCGCGGCGACCCTACCCTCATCAACTCACTCTGGCGCAGCCGGCAGCCGCTTGGCATTCGCAAGCAGCTCGGTTAGATCAAACGATTCACCCACCTATTAGTTTAATTCTCCCAGATAGAACGAATCCAAGACATCCAAAATAACCAATAGGGTCTCCTAAGTTTGGAAACCAGAGCGACAGTTGCCTATTTCTAATTTAACAATGTTTATTTGTTGCATAGGAAACGCGGAGGTGTACATAATACTGGCGTTATTGATCGGCTTCGTGACGGTGGTAGTCGGGTGCTGGCTGTCGGACAACTGCTGGTCGCCGGAGCCGGAGGACGTGCTAGCGGGCGGGTGACCCGTGGCGGCGGGCGCGTGCACGCACGTGTAGCGCCCGCCCTCCGCGGCCGACAGGGAGAGCCCATCCGGCGCCGGCTCGCTGTCGCCGGTGCTGCCGCCGCCGGCGCCGCCATACGCGCGCGCGCCGGCGTTCCTGCACGCCGCGAGACACCTCTGCCGGGCCGGCTGCCTCGGCCTCCCTTGCGACACCAGACGACAACCACCGGTTTTTTGACCGGAGACCTTGCATCACTCCTGCCGCGTCCACGAAAAGACTAATGGAAATCACATTCCTACAATCGCAAACGGTGGAGTGTGCGATAATTAGCGCTGTACGTTTCCTGCAATCAAAGTGCATTGTGGTCGTGCGAAGAGTTCTTTGACTCGCGAGGTGATAATGTGCAGGTTAAACCATAAACTTTAAAAATTACTAGTTAAATTACGAGCTTTGTTTTAATTTTTATGTATTAGTGTAATATGTGTGACTTAATTACGATGTATCTAAACAGATCGTAGGGTAATTTCAATAACGGTAGTAAGGTGCACGGCGGTGTGCCCGCATCGTCGGTAGCCGAGCGCTCGGGATTAGTGTATTAGAAGATTCGTTGTGTATTACTGAATCTTGTAATGTAGGCTACGCTTCTAGCGGTCGCTCTATTTGACTCATCTGACGTACTCGTAACCTCACCCGCCGGTGGTGCAGCCACCTCTCCATTCGCACCACTTCACTATTTTTTCTAAAAGTATGTGCCTTGAAACGCTTTTCTTGACTTGGCTCGTAGTTTAGAGCGTGTTTTGAACCATTTAGAAGAAATTTCTTCTCTCTGTCTGTACGGACAAGTAATCCCATAAGTGCAATACACATCATGACCGTGCCTTTACCGTTCTATAGACTTTGAGAGGGACGTAATTAACAATAGGTTTTAAAATGCGCTTTCCTCGATGGAGGGTCACCAACGATTACTTTTGTATTTTTGTAAAATGTCCAGCTTGTTTTATTGTTTTGTGGTAATTAAGACGCAGTTCATAGTAATAGAGGAAAGTGATTAGGACCAAAGTCTTAATAAACATGCGTCAATTGGATAATAATAAACTTTTTGAAATTACCATCGCAATAGGATAAGATTCAACTGTGAGAGACAACGACATGGATATATGAAGTAAAATTAGAATTTTGATAATTGTTTTGGCAAAGTAAATGTTTTAATGAGAATAAGTACAGGTCTAAATACCACTTGATCATTTCGGTAAATACATTACTTCTCTTCGTCTTACATACTTTTAAAAAAACCGTTATATTCCCAAGCTTAGAATAAACTAAAAATGTGCGTACTATATAAAATACTTTGTTTTCTTCTGACATGAAAATATGGAACAAATAAGTACCTAATTATTTTGAAAACATTGTGTCGTTAGATACCTACCCATTCACATCCGATTCCATCAGTTTGTTTCATATCTTTTTAAGTTGCTTACATCCTATCCTATACCAAATAACCTAACTACTATGTCTTGTATATAATGTGTCTATTTTGTAAGGTCGAATGCTTAGATTAGTGAAAGTCGAAATAAAACCGGTACCTAGATAATGTTAGATGCTTTCGCGTATTGAGCACTCCAGTTCGATGACTGTACATATTATAATGTAAGCACTTACATACAAATAATTGTAATTGGATGTCGAAAACTATGTTACAAACGGAGCATTGAAATAATTGTGTAAGTAATTTAATAAACGAATTTTCAATTTTTCATATTTATAAATCAAAGTAAACGTAGTACCAACCAAACAAAACCCACAAACTTTATTAATAAGTGTTTGTTTAATTTTTAAAGATTCGTCACTTCTTTACAGGTTTTCATTATGTGTGAATGTAGATTTCGAAACGAGTGCGTGTTTCAGAACGTGAATAAAATATGTTAATGGTATTGGCAAAGAATAGCAAGATTATCGAACAATGCTCAGTTAGTCAGCGTTTATTCACTGCCGGCAAGTAGGTAAATGGGACTGCGTAATCTCGTTATTTTTCTTTCGCCATGTTTCGTTATTCAGAACCCGCTAGTTCCATAAATGAATACTTAATTAAATTCACATAAACAGAGTACGTTATTATACTTCTACTTACACATTTACGTTGCAAAATGTTAAGGCACGTCACGTGAATGTTGTGCGTATTATGATTATTATTATACTCGTCATAGTATTAAGGAACCCGACTGAATAGTCAAAATTTTTAAGCATCAATGTAAATTGTAGTTAGGCGGTAGTCGATATAGACTAACATCTATTATAGTTCGGTACTTTGAACCGAGAAGCTTAACCCGAGGAAGAACTTCATGTATGTGTGGTAATAATATTTGTAACTATTATCATATTTCATAATATTAATCGTTGTAAAAATTACCGATCATTCTGTAAAATTATCACACCATCTGTACGAATAAATGTATTACCTACATTGCAGAAATTGCCATGGATATACCAATTTAAATACAAATAAATTCTTTAGTTTTTTCTTTAAAACAATGTTTTAATAGGTGTTTAATATAGCAGTTTTTTTATAAATTCACGTAATACCTTGGATTATTCTTTATTTAGCTGAGCAAATTACTTTTGGGAGACAGATCAGTTCCAGTAAGAATCAAAGTATTAGTAATTCGGCGCAGTTCATAGCTTTGTTAATAAACTCAATAGCGTCAAATATACATCATATACATCATTACTAGTCGCGTTTGTTGTGAATATTGTAAATATTCGAGTCCTGGGAATGTCGGTCACGAGGTCCGGTTGGTTTGGCTGATTTAGGAATTGAAAGAACTCATAAGCTCAAAATAATACTTAGTATTTAATTATTAATTGATGTAGGTATTGTCATTATTTGTCACGAATAAATTAAAATAAATGTAATAAGTTAATCGTAATCTTGTTTTATTTTATAAAAATCGTTTGGCATATATCTTGGAAGATTTTTGTTGTAAAAGAGACTTTTAGCACGAAAAAAGTTTTCATAGAAAATATAGGGCATGGCGCTTCCCGCGCAGCGAGGGGTGACACAGAAAGCCTTTCTCGCTTGACACCCCTATACTGCAGCTGTGTAGGTACACTATACTCATCTGCGTTATTAAAGAACTTCCACTGAACATTTTGCTCTTTCATATTTTTTTTTCATTTCCTTAGGTACGTTGAAGTCACTAACAGCATCTTCATTAGTGATTACATAGTGCGATCGACGAACTTATCGTATTTTTGTCTTCAAGATTAGAAATCAAATGTTATGTGACATGTTGTGCCTATAAATATATATCTTTAACGAACTTACGTGGAACACTAAGTAAGCGGTGTCTCCCCGGCGAGCTGGTTTATTATGCTTTCTGCTTCTTGTCAAGAGTCTCAAGTCAATAGCACTAAGCGGGAGAGGCTTGTTAACAAACAGCTAAAGTGGCCGTCGCGTAAACGAACCATTTCATTTAACAGAACTGTGAAAATAATCACAGCTTGGCAATGAAAAGTGGAAAGACGTTGCTCGATTTATTTCAACAACTTTATTAGTACTAACACATGACATTACATGACATCCTAATTATTTATTGGTAATTTTATAGAACAAAACAATTTGACTCTTCTTGCCATTGACTAACTCTACCTAAATAGCAACTTCTCTAACGAACGAGCAAAACCACTTCCTTGGATCTTTTTCTAAGCAAATTGTTCAATGCTACAGAAACTAATACCAGCACAGCTGCTACAAACTATATTCTGAAACAGTAATACTGTGCAACTACTGCGACCAACGTTCAACTTCCAACGCTTAATATTAGCGGAACATATTAATTTACGAATGTTGTCAAAACAACTAAATTCATTACAGCAAGAACCCTCTGGGCAGTATATGTAACGAAACACTACGTATCAGTTATTGCCTTGATTGGTTTTCATCATATAATTTTAATCTCATTTTATGTATATAAATGATGCTTATATGCTTATTATGTCGGTTGTTACGTACGAAATTGGACACATCTAAAAGAATTTCTGACTTGCTTATATGTTACAATCATGATAAAAATGGCAATACAGTTAGTTTAGGCAAGTTCAGTTTTGTACAACCATTATCATCACCAATAACGTAGATTGAACCTGAAATAAAGCTTCTATTCTCTAAATATCGTGTCTGTTTATGTTCAGTATTTCGTAACTATGGACACTTAGTCATATTTATAAATAGGTACTTGGCCTTCTAATATAAATCATAACCTTCCAGATTCGCGTCATAATCGGATAATAACAGCGGCGTAGCTCGTTGTTCGTAGTCGATTGGGTATAACCAACGTAGCCAAATTAGCGTAGCCATTTTGTAGTGCCGGTCGTCAGCTCGTAGCATCGTAGCGTTTGTAGCACTTTATACAATGATGAATAATTCGGCGAACAAAAAATATTTCTGTTACTATAACATATTATTTTCATTATTCTGCTTGCGGTGAAGGAAAACATCGTGAGGAAACCTGCATGTCTTTAGACTTGTGAAATCCATCAACCCGCACTGGGCCAGCGTGGTGGATTATGGCCTGAATCCCCCTCGCATTGAGGGGAGGCCCGTGCCCATCAGTGGGACGTTAAAAGGGCTAAATTATTTTTTAATTATTATTATTACTATTACATTACTTTCACTCATACATAACATAAGGTTGCCTAATTCACATTGGTTTCACATTTTACAAACATTGTATGCTTATTATTACTTTCTCCCTAGGATATTGAAGTTACGCGTAGGCATTGAAAGGTCATTTCGGATAATTAATTCCGCTATATTTACCCGTTTTATATGCGCCATTACTTCAGGCGACTTTACTTAACTTTAAAATCTAGTGGAATGTCACATTTTATAACATGAAAAGTGCGCATCATAATATATAACATCACGACTTTTATAACCATTCGGGGGTAGTCAGAGGCTTGAGTGGCCATACACCACCACATTGTGGAGGTATTAAGTCAACTCAAAGCCCTCGTTTCACCAGATACTCAGAACCCAACGTGACAGGTGGTGAACCTTGTCGCCGTGTATACCGGCATAATATGAAACAGAAAAAAGAAGTTTTTACGTGTCAAATACAGGCATCTGCACAACGTCACGCTATATATTTTTTTACTTGATCACTGTATTGGAAACATTTTTAAATGGGAATTTGAATGACGTTTTTATATAGCAACTAGAAATGTATGGAAATAGTCATCAAATCGTCAAGTCGTACGGCCCACGTGGATCATCGCATCAAAATACGCATCATTGCTTTCAACCCTTCACTACAACAAGGCAACAAGGGTGCGCTCCAGATGAGGTGAGTGGATCGCCCTAAAAGTAAAGGTCGAATATTCTAGTCAGGCTATAAACGCAATGGCCCATATCGGGACGGCTATATCCATCGCGCTCGGCCGGGATCACCCATACACGACACATGCTTACTGACTTTAATCCTGAGATATCACTGCTGAGCAATCGATGCAAAACGACTGAACAGGGCAAACGGTTTTGAGGAAATTCGTTGTGAATAATAAAACAATTTAACTTTTCTTCTGGCTCAGTGAACTTTGGCTGGGAATATTTCGGTGCCAATTCTGACCTAAATACAGAGGGTTGGTGTAGTAAATCCACAAACAGAATACAATAATTAAATTCACTTGATTTCACCAAAACGAATTTTGAATGGATACATATTTTTTTAGTTAAGGAACGTAGTTTATTGTATCACACTGCTCTTTCAAAAGTTACTTTCAAAAAAACTATCAAAAGCTGAAATACTTAATGACTTGTTTTTAATGTTAGTTGTTGCGTTTTATACCCTCAGTTACTACCGAATATTTGAGTTTATTTACATTTCAAGCTTGTGAATGTGTAAGTAATACAGTCCCGTTATTAAAATACTTACTAATTTGAAGAGTATAATCTAAACGGCCTAAAATGTATCATAAACCCACAATCCAATATGAAATGTAAACAACATCGGCAAAAAGCTACAGAGAAAACTTAACCGTAACCCGAGTAAGATTACTGTTACTTTGTTGAGGGCTCTATATCGGATTTCCGCAGGATTCCCTCGTACTTTGTGTAGCACATAAGACGCGTGATGGCAATAAATGGAGCGTGAGTGCTGAAACTTTCAATAGAATTTAAATTATCGTGAACCAACAGGTGAGAGTAAATATGCATAGTCATAATTTTTTAACATGAGTGTTTTTTTTTCTTTCTAAATTTTCAAACCTACCTATGTAAAAAAGAAAGTATAATATAACACTCTCTTTTTTACATAGGTACTTTTAAAAATAGATCTGACTAATTATTCTAGTATCGTATAATCCTGAAGAAGATCCGTTTAAAACAAGTAGCAAAGGAATATAACATCTTTTAATGATGTCGCTGTTAAAATATTTTTCGTACACAGAAAAAAGGCTATCAGAAACAATTACAATATTTTGCAGAACCACGAACGTGTATTAAATTACAACGTTAAGGCCATAAATACTTTAGCACTTCCTTCCTCAAGTTGAGCTTTGGCCGTGACTACCTAGATTAGAGAAGGAATACAGTTCGCTTAATTAACAGCGCTTGTGGCTATCAAGAACATCACCGGACAAGTCTTAGGAAACGTGTCCAACACTTACCCATACACGGCTTTTTGCTCATTACTAAGTTAACTGTACTAAGTAGGATTACGGTACTTAGAAGGTTCCTTACTTTATGTTGGGGTAATTAACAATGTGATATTGAACGACCAAGTCTCAACGGTCCGTGCTTTATGTACTCATTTGTTTGTTTTTTACCACAATGGCTGGTTCAATTAGTACATGGATCCTACATAAATAGGTTATTGGACATTTCAATCACGGACAGAATTAAAACAGTTGGAATCAGTGCCCGTACGCGGACAGCCTTCACTTAATTACGGTAGATACGTCTACAGTACCAAGGTAGGTATAGGTAACAAGTGTTGTATATTAAATACCAAAAACAGTTCCTGTGAAATAAGGCGAAGTATAGTGATGTTATAGCAGTAAAAAGATGTGAGATCTAAGTGATCTGCTGATGTCCAACTATAAGTAGATATTTGTAACTATCCCTGGATTGTGTAGGTACTGTAAGTTCCTCATAAAACAAATTGACTTGCCGTCATTGGCTGGCTGGACAGGACTAGATAAATGAGAAATAGTATAGTAAAATAATGTCATCCGGATGAAAAAGAGAAGGTATGAGAGCAGGGTGGTTACTTTGAAAAACGAACGCTGACGGATAGTCCGAAGTACGGATTCGATTTACGATCAAAACCATGTCAAACGTAAAGAAGAAACGAAAGAAGAAATGTCAAATCACGACGATCCGTCAGCCGAACCGTTTCGTTTCGTATTTCGGAGTAGGCTAGCAGGAGTTACGTTTTTAGTTTGAAATGTTCATTTCGCTTTGAAGGATCATTATCCAAGCTTTACTCCTACTTCGGAAGGTTCCATGTAAAGATTAAAATCGTAATAAGTACGAAAAAGCAATGAGTCTGACCTTTTGCAGGTAGATAAATCTGCATTTGTATGACTTCTAAACGTTCTACATGAGGTATCCACATATTACACAACTTTTTTATCCGTTTGCTGACATCGCAACAAATATACACGTGCATGGTGCAATATATCGTGAGGAAGAAAATATATAAGTACGCGATTCAACAATAGTCTGTATATGCCGTACGTTGCGGCAACATGTGTTGAGCCTTTTTAATAGTTTCGATAGATTACATATATTTTGTTGGATATACCTAATAGTGGGTAGGTTCGTCACAGTCGAGATACTGGCAACAAGCCACAATGCGTAAGGACGCGGCATTAATTATTATCCATGCGTCAAAACAGAATGTTTGATGCCACATACAGTACAGTTTAGGCTTAATCTGAATAAACCTTCAACGTAAGAACGTATGCTTGCGAAACCTTTTATAATATTTATTGAGACTTACCCTACACATGCATACACATACATAATGTGTATTTCTACGTAACTTCACAGCAAAATGTTCTTTATTGCTTTGCAAAGAATGTCTTATCTGTTTCGGAGTGAGTGACGAAACCGACGAAACTTATAAAATGCTTTATGACAGAGATTTGAGAATTTCTTAAAGTTCGTTCCAAGTTTATTTTACGTTATCGACTTTAATCTTTAGACAATTAACTTTATGAAAAGGCCGGTCCCAATAAGTAAGTAAAATTTACAACATTCCGTTGGAGCATTTATATTAATATTATAATCCAGATGCATACTTTAAGACATTATAAAGAGTAGGGAGAATCCTAATTCCGGAACGTGCAAACGGCATTGACAAAATCCCTCTTCACTCTTTGTTTAGGATCTAAGGAGCAAAAAGGGGAGCTCTGCAATTTAAAGTCTAAAATAAATCAGGAGAATTTTCCTTTAAATATTGTAGGTTTGTGTAAGGATGACGTGAACGCCTCCGCCGCTAAGGACGGGGCAGCTCGCGGTTTCGCAAAATTCATTATTCAGCAAAATTGCGAGTGTAACTCATCGCCGAGCCGGGCGCCTCGCCGCGCTATTACCTATATTGCTGTTGATCTGAATCATGGAATATTCCAGAAAATCTACCGTTTCTCGCCAATATTTATTTACCGTCGACATACACAAACATCTATAAATAAACATAACTCAAAAACCTTACCCTACTATAAATGTCTGACATGCTTCGATATTCGTACCGCGGCAAAGTGGATATAAAAACTTTCTAAAAGCCGAGGTACAAGTATAAATGCGGAAACACAGATATTTCAGTCACGTCACGAAGACCGATAAATATAGTTGCGGCACCAACTAATAATTTAGCGAAGTTGTGTAGAAACTACCGCACTTCCAAACCATGTCCTGTCTGGCTGATGCTTCAGTGAGACTTTACTAATATTTTTATAGCATCGTCATTTAAATGGAAAATCGAATAAGTTATCGACATGGAAATAAAAAAAACTACTTAAGTAACCCTTCTAAACACAAGTAGAACATAACAATTTTAATACCTACTTACTGCTTCCGTTTGATGTACGAAACCCTAAAATTCATGTTTAAAGAGTTTTTACCCAGAAGGAGATTTTTACGTAATAACTTCGTTTCATCTTTGTAACAGTAAGTGCTAAACTTTTATGAAATTTGGTTAATCGCCCTTTATCATGGAAATATTATTAAAATAGTTTTTATGATTCGTGATGCATGATACGGTTTACGTATCATACACTATTTTAATGGTACCTACTCTACCTTACTAGGTATATTTTCGACATTTTCTTTACCACTCTGGAGTAACACTGGTCGTTCTAATGCTACACAAGCCAGCATGTATCTTAAAATTCTGAACAACAATAACTTTTTGAAGACTTTTGAGCTCGAGACAGGGAGAAAGTTGTGAATAGTCTACTTAGTCGGCACTTGCAGGTCCCTCGTAATGGAAAAACTTTTGCATAGGTAATTAATTCCGTTTAGGCGAATTATTATAACAGTAATGGATAGGTACTTTGAACTCCGTTCACGTACAATATTACACAACAGGAAGAACGATATCGTTAAGGGTTTAGTTTTGAATATTTGTTTCTTGATTTTCATCCTTAATAATAAAAGGAATTCTGTTCATTTAAATGAGGTTCTGTATTCGGGGCTTAAGTAATATCTAAAAACGGTGGCATTATTTATATAAACGTCGAAATGTATTATATATATCAGGGACCATTTAAAAACTTTCAGCATCAATAAATGACTAGCAAGGATTATTTTTCATTGATTGATTGCTACAGAAAAAGCTACAACCCAAAGCCATACATTTAATTAAGCACCATAACATGTGTAAGTAAAGACTAAACTATTCAGTCCCACTCAAGCTTTAGATAGGTAGGTATATCATCTAATTTTAATCAGAATATATTAAGTACCTAAAATGACAAAGATATTATCTTTTGTTAGTAGGTATATAAAATCGCTTTCAAAAGAAAAAGTTATTGACTGATGTCCAAAATTATGGAATCTATATCTATAAGAGTCACGTACTTACGAGAGTTGTTTTATAACTTTGTATCGACGCGACTTTTACTAATAAGACACATCGTAAAAGTTTGCAACACTTCGACTTTTATAACTTGTCTTTTAATAATGTTTCCTCTAACTGCCGTTTTGGTAGGTACCTTTATTTTTATGTTGACGGGGAGGAAACTTAACACTTGCCTGACATTTTACTCTAAGCACTATGAGTTTACTACGTTTCAGTGTAGTTAGGTACTCATGACCTAATATCTTATTCGTGGTAGTTACCTACTTACTCCTCGCTTTCTGCACCTTCGTTCCCTTAAGTTTTTCATACCTACATACCTAATCCTGTTCTCCATAATAACCGGCCCGGTTCTATTATACCAGGAACACAGGACCACTATTTCTGACAATTCAAAAAACATCCCGTGAATACGTAATATGGTAATGTGCAAACTAAACGCTATGCACGCCAACGGTGAAAATTTCATCATGGCGCCGACCGACGCGGCAAACTGCATCACCGCACTATTTCAAATGCTCAACAAATATCTACCACACACATTTGAAAAAATGTTCAAAACATGTGCATTGGACAAATAAATCATTTTAAAACAAAGTTCATAATGTTGACAAAATAGACAAAAATACAAGTGAACCAACGAAAACCAGTAGGTCGATAAATAGGGATTTAGAAGTTCCAATACAAAGATATATGGTATTTTATGTATGTGCAGCTACGATCGCTTTACAAATTAGTATTGCTACCTAATTGGGCGTATAATTAATTCAGACGCGTTTTAATTGTTCGCGTGCGAGTCCGTAATTACAAAACAGCTGAACCAATTTTGACAAATGAGATGCCAAGCGTAATATCAGCGTGCTTAGATTACTTGACACGTCATGCGTGTTTCAGTTCCAGTACCTATATGTGTTCTGTAGGTATTATATGTACTCGAGAATTTAAAAATAACTAATATGAAATGAAAACAGACACGCATTTTATAGGCACGCGTACCTGTGCATGATCATAACACCATCATCATCATTTCAGTCAAAAGACGTCCACTGTTGGCCATAGGCCTCCCTAAGTTGGACCGACGATTAATGGATGACGACTATACATCAATATAGGTACCTAATTTGATCCGTTTAGTTTTGGTAAATTGATATGTATATTTAATATGTTTTGTAAAATAGACACTCAATGGCTAATTAACTTAAGGAAGAAGATGAAGACATGAAGATAGAATAACCTTCTAGCACTAACGGCCCCAAATTACAAAGCAAATCCTTGCAAGGTGTGGGCGCGGGCGGCGCGGTCCAACCCGCGCGCTCTATCATTACACGAACACCCATTATCCCGGCCCGCACGCAATATTGACATTCACTTTTCTTGTGCTCCCGCCTTAGTATATCACGCTTCTCATTAGCCACTCGTCTTTTTGCTAGTAAATTTTAGGATGGCTGTTTCCTTATGTTAACAAATGTCAAGGAGATAAAATATTAAAGGAACTTGATTCCTTGCTCGGGGAAATATATTACCGCCGTGGAATTAAAAAAACCCAGTCGTGCTTTAAATTTTTAAAACACTTAGTAACCTAGGTCTTTACCTATTTAAAATTGTATCTATTTGTGTGTGTATGCGTTTGTTTAGTGCGGCGGTAGTCCGCTCCGTCCGCAGTTCCGTTCGACGGCTGCGCCCGAGGCCGGCGGCGGTGGCTGCCGTTTGCATTTTGCATGAGGACCATTGTATGGCTCACTATATCCCCGACGCCCCGGCACGTGGCGCGGTGACGTCACGTCCCCCTGCCGACCTTTCTGCGAGATTAATTTGCTTACCGTCCCGAGAATGAGAAGTGCAAAGAATTCTTTTTTTAAATGTAAAGCTGTTCATTTTTATGTGTCTCCTAAAAGTCTTCCACGTCTACGTTCTTCGTACCTAAGTATGTCTGATAATAAATAAAGAAAAAACATGAACCGAAATTAATTATCCTATATTAAAAGATTAGGTAGGGCAGTCCTATAATAAAGCTTCTTGTGCCCTCGTATAACACACCCATCAAATTACTGCCTTTCAGTAACGAAGTAGTTATTTTATATTGTCAGTAAGCATTTAAAATGCCGGTAGGTATACTAAATAGGGCCGGCAACATTTTTTTATCTAAATTATGGCATTTTCCAAAAAAATATTTAAGAATATAGTGCACTAACATATTATATAATACTTTTTTTTTTGAAAATAATAATAGTATTTTTTTATATTTTCTGCTTTTCAGTGGGTGTTAGTAAAGTTAGTAGCGCACTTGAACTAGCGCACTTCCTTTTGAAACCGAGTTGTCTTGTAAAAAGTGGGCATAATTTATGCCGCATAAATGAGCAATAGCAATTATGGACAACCTATCCATATTAATGTTTCATGCCCTAAATTGTCATGTTGTGACCCCCAGAAGGGCTAGCACACGCGCTGAGTCCCTCTCTTTCTCTCGGCCGTCACGGCCATGAAGCTATTAGAGAGTGGAGGTGTTCTTAGTAGATTTATATTTGAAACAACGCGTGGAAATTTGCGCGGGGTGGCGCTGGTGGTGGGGGTTAAGAAATACGCCCCCGCGATTATTTCTATCTACCGGTATATTGTAGAACTACTCGGTTCATTTTATGTCGGGGTTAGTACGTAGTTTAACTTTTTGCACTAGATGTCACTAAGTGTAGGATGGTAAAAAGGACGTACAAATGGTCGCCATCTAGTGTCGATATAGAATTATATTTGGGATGCGAACGTTTGCAAGACGTCTGCACAGGACGAATGCCCCACTGAGAGCACACTGACTTAAGCCACGCCTACTGTGATGACGTCACGGGCTTAGTGGAGTCTTCGGGCCCGGGTGCTTAGACCCAGTCCTTTTAGTATTAGGTCCATGGTCACGGCTGGATGTGCTACGACAACGAAGACACTTACAACTTCCCGGCGGCCTGTTTATCACAGTGAATGTCTTTCGTTTTTCGTTTAATCCAAGCAGCTAATCTGAGTAAGTCGTATACTAAAGCGGATCTTTGTTCCCTAAGGAGATTCCCGCATCAAACAAACTTGGGACAATAGCTACTGGCCGTTATGTTTTGGCACTTATATGGCTGCTGACCGGCTGAAGCACGTTGTTTTTGTTTTATTTATAAAGAGGTTGCCAAAAAGTTCCTGTACCTGTACTGTAGGTATTATAATAGCTACAAAATAACACAGGATCCACACATACGTTAACATCCCGCGAGCAGCGGCTAAAATGTTGACTGCTTAATAATTCATGGACACAGCTACAAGCTACAAGTAGGCACCTACGGTAGGAATGTCGACAAAACGAAGAGACGCAACGCGCAGCCCGTCACGAACAAGACCGAACGAACTCGCATAATATTAGGTATACTGTATTGATTCCACACAATCACTCCTACTCTTATTCATAGTGGCTGTTTTATAAAAAAAAAATCGAAGCTTATCACTAAGTATACGGCGGCACCGGACAATGCCGCAATGCTATCCCGAAAAACTGGCTTCAAACGAGATAACCATCCAAAATGGATTTACGTAAAACTTTTCGAGATCCCGGAACTCTCAAATTACAAATAAAATCTTCTTTTTATGAGTCGCATCGTAAAAGAGAATCCTGTGGAGATCGAATATAATGAGCGTAATCAAAAGTCTATTTCGTGCGAACGGATAACGACGAATGCGAAAATACGTTTGCAATAAGATTATTTATTTCTGTTGGATTACCCAATGTGAAATAGGTAGAATGGGGCCGAGGGTGGGTCCTAGTGGGCAGTGAGTGGGTGCCGACAAACGGAATAATTAATCTGTCATGAGGTGTCTCTGGTCATTGGAGCTGGCGTCAACAACTTGTCCAGCGGCGCCACTAATAAACTCCGAACATAGGAATTAATGAAAATGCATGTTTTCTGTACCCGTAGCTTTATCTCGCTATTTTCAGTAGTAATTGGAGAGAGTTCTGACAGGCAGGTTTGTTCAAACGGTGAACTGCCCTGCAGCGCTTAGGGGAATTTTCGCGTGGGTAGAGTTTCTCATCTACAACTTCCGAGTTGTTTGAAGTAGAGATGACTTTGTATGTAAAGCTAAATTAATTTCATTAAACTGAGTTAGTTGTTTTTGGAATCGGATTGTATCTATCACCTACCCAGTGTTTTTATTACTTAATTGAAATCGCAAAGGAACAAGTTCAAGTAAAATTTCCCTGCAGTGGCAAACCAGACAGTAGACATAATAAAATATATCAGAGTCAGCGTCTAGTTAACTCAATCGGATAGAAAACAGCAGTCGCCGGCCTCCACCAGACTCATTCATCTGTTCAAGTTGTGCCGTCACGAATCCGAACTTAGGTATACTTATGATAGATGCACTCGTTTACCTAGTAATTGAGCTGACATCTATTTTCTCAAGACTGATGAAAATTATGAATTGTTCTAAATTATATAGAACTCTACATACCTAACATAGGTACATATACGTCACGACTTTTATCCCCATTCGGATTTAGTCAGAACTCTACTTTACGATGTGAAATTATCTACTTTCTACAGTGAATTCAACTCTATCCTAAGATAGCGTTATATCCTAAGCAATACCATAAGTAGAGTTACCTAGGCACACTTCAATTACGAAAATCAATGTACTAACAAACCTAACAGCGTAATTTCGTTTCTGGACATGTAGAAAACTCATAGCCCAACATACGTACTATAAAATCCCTCGTAGATATGTTTAATTTTTAAATAGGCGTGAACCCTAATCTTATGCAGTGTAACGTTGGCTACAAATTCAAATAAAGATACATTAAAATAAATAATGTAGTTTGAGGGCAGTTCAGACAACATTAGTCAGGGGATGTGGGCGTGCGGTCGTTTCGCTGCTAGTTTTCGTTTGCGCAATCAGGAAATTAAATAAAGTTCACGACCCAATGTCTACCCGCTTGGCAAAACGGTTCTCAAGGAGCAACTTTACAGTTATATTGGATCAGAAAAATAAATATCTAGTTTTACTGTGGAATATAAAAAGATATTCGTATAAATTGAAAAAGATATTCATCAAATTACTTTATTTTACTCTACCTTGCAATATCTGCATAATATAAAAACGGTGCAAGTGGAAATTTCATATCAACGAATATGTTTCACAAATAAACACTGAATAAACTTTATTTTAACTTCGAACCTTTAAAATAATATTTCTCACACCAACAGATATAAAAAATATCGTGGGTTTCTTCTTAACATCGCGGGGAAATAAAGTCATATCCAATTTTTTGCTACTGAAACTCTATAAAAGTGTCAATAGATGCAGATATACATTCTTGAATTGGTATATTGAGCTTCAAATTCAATAAACCAGACATTTATTTCTACAGACAACAACTACAACAACAGAATTTTATATTTAACGTTAAATAAAATGTCGAAATTGTCACAAAGTTATGTGCTAAATAAATGTCGCCAGACTATCACACCAAATTTATGGTCCCAAAGCAAAGCTTATAGTATGGCCACTATACAATGGACTAGGAGCGATCCCAGTGACACTCAGCCGGGAATCGAAGCCGCAACCACTCGATGTAGTGAGTCGAGCAGCCTACGGTAGATCAACTGCGCCAAGGGGTCGCCAAAAAATAGACTGAGGTACTGAAATCAACTCGCTGCACGTGGTGTCGTAGCACGCACATTGTTCATATTTTCTCTGAATACACTTGCCTGGCTCGTCGTTTTAAAATTTAAAGGGCTCGCAATAGAATGTGAGTAAGGCACTCTGCGCCGAGAAGACTGGAAGGCATTATAATAATACTCTAGCATGCTTGCCGTGACGAATTACGGCAGTGTCTATATAGATATTCGAACAGCTTTCCTGTTAGCTTCATTACAGATCACCCACACTTCATAGCAAAAACGAAGAGCCAGACGAGAAGTAATCGCATCTCCGCTCCCGCTGTTAAGAGCTAATCGAAGACCGGTCTGTAATATTGCCTCACCACTGCACTTTGTATGTCGTTTCCCGCCGAGCAAGACCCGCATTATTCCGTTGCACACATTTCATTACCGTGCATACACGTGAATAATCCATAACATATTCGCCGCAGCTTCTGTAAGGATTTTTTCATTGTACGTAGTATTTTCTTGGCAAACGGAGTGATTACCTTGTCCTTAATAATTTATTTGAGCTTCTACCAAGTAACACAAAGGCCAGTCTTATCTTTTGAATAAAACATTATTTCTTTAGAACTGAAAGCAAATCGTACGGTAGGTTTTTTTTATATCGTCTGCGAGTTCAAGAACGAAAACACTAATTTAAGACATGTACGTATGGAAATGATTTCGAACAATATACCTAACTAAAAAGGTAACTACGACGACGGTAACAAATGAGAATGGGTAGGGTCAACAATCGCTATGGGCGATGATATTCAATTAAAACGAGAGTTAAATCATAATTTATTTTGTAGTTCAATGTTTATTTGGAACACGATTTGAATATTCTTGTTTATACTAATAACAGAAGGTAGCGCCAAATTCTTCCTAACAGTCATAGATTTTTGTTATAACAGCGTAGGTTTTAAGTAGGTACCTATATAGCTAGTTCGTGCTAGCTATATAGGTACTTAGTTATCTAAGTAGATAATTAGTAGATAATAGTTATCTAAGTAGATAGCTTAGTTAAGTGCTTATATTATATTAGAGATAACTGTCTATGGTAGGTATTATAAGGTAAGTTATTTATAATGTTATATTCTGTGTTTGTAATTACTAGTTAAATATAAGGCAACTGTCGACAATATAAAATACAATAGCAGAAAGCTATACCTATACCTTAAGCGTCTATATCCGAAGCCCACTTTAGGCTAAGAATATTTGCTATTCGTGTCTACTTCAGGCGTAGTTTCAGCTGCCAACTCGGCTACTGACGCATAATTCAGTTAGGAAAATGTTAAAGAGACGGACGGCAAATTGAAACGTGTTCTAGCTTCCGTTGCACTACCCACGAAGCCCCACTTAAAATCGTCAATTTTGGAAACAACTGTTGTTAACATTTTTGTGACGATCTTTATCTAGTTGGGGAAAAATATGAACTGTGATGTGAATGCACATGCAGGGCAGCAGGGCAGCTGCTTTATTTACCTTGACAATTAAAAAATAATATAAGTAGGTACCCAGTAATCGGTATAAAAAGACAAGCCGGCTGAGTTTCTTTCCAGATCTTATCATTTGAGGTCGTATGACTATTTGTAAGTGACCCGTAGGCTTAAACGATATAAACGACTTGACTATGACTTTGAATAGGTAAGTAGACGACGGAGACGCCATCGTATGATAAAATAGGGAGGAAAGTACAAAAATATATAAATAGTCGTGAATCGACCAAGAGAGACAAAATGTATCGGAGTGCTTCGACGAGAGAGTGCATACCTACTATGCTTATGATCAACTCTTACCTACCTAATATTTTATTACATACATTCTAAAGTATTCAAGGCTATAACTCAATAGGTACCGATATTCAAATTGCCTAGGATAACGCTTCATAGACATTAACTTGAGCTATAAAATAAGTAGACTGGTAAGTAATAGTCAGTATTTTGCGGTCATACCTACACCTACCTATTGTACCTACACGTTACACGTTACGCCATCCAATGAAATAGTTAGGTATAAAACTCTAATATAAGGTTACACAACGTAGGGAACGACGTTCACGTAGGAAAGCCCGTTTATCCTGAGCCACAATCACGTATAAATCTCTTCGTACAAGCACAAGTTTTGTGACTTTGCATCCTTTTATCTGTCACGCAACAATAAGTTTGTAGTTGGACGGGGGCATGTAAAGTTGCACTAGGGATCAACTTCAAACACTCAGACAGGCGAAGTAAGTTTAAACAACGTAATTGTTTACTTATGTCGGAAAAACGTCTTCATTAGAACCTTATAATTGTTTCAAAAGACCTAACTGTAAAAAATCTTTGGTAAGTCCAAAATTATATTCCTACCTAAAGTTGATTATGATGAAAATATTTCTGACCACAAACATTCCCTGACATACGAACAAAGAAAACCTGAGGTGAATAATACCTGTACTATAGTGTATACACATAGGTAATATTTTCATGGAACGGTTTTACTGTAATATATCCTAAGTAGAGTAGAGACAACCTGCGCGGGACACTCCCGCGGCCAATCACTGCACTCCGAATTCAGTGAATATTTTAAAACACCAGTCTGGCCACTGGCACGTCCACACTAGTGTAGTGGCTAAATAAATGATCTTAGTGGATGAACATACTGTAGCCATTTGTACCAGCCACTCAACACTCGCCTTCGCTAGGTTACCACATCGAACAGCGGCGTTGGATTTTCCTCGCTACGTTTCCCCTGAGCTTTGTGTAATATAATACCAATGTGACATGCAAAAAGGCATGCATAGTGAGTGTTGCAAAAGACTCGAGTTCTTTTAGCCCTCTCAAAGAGGCTCGAGCTTTTCTATGGGGCTCGTCGAAGAAAAACGACTCCGAATATTTCAAGCCTAAAAAAGGACTCGAGTTTTAAATAAACCTCGAGCCCTTTTTGGGCTCGGAGTTCTTTTAGAGCTCCGTTGTTGTGAGCTTTCTAAGTCTTCGCAAGTATAAGAAGGAGTCGCCTTATAGCTGACTATTCCTGGCTAGCCTATTGTATTCCTGACTATTCTTGACTTTTTTGACTATCCTGACTATTCTTGACTACTCTCGACTACTCTCGACTATTCTCGACTATTCTCGACTATTCTCGACTATTCTCGACTATTCTCGACTGTTCTCGACTATTCTCGTCTATTCTTGACTATTCTTGATTATTCTTGACCATTGTTGACTGTTGTTGACTGTTTTGAATATTTCTGCCTGTTTTGACAATTTTTGACGATTTTTGACAATTTTTGACTATTTTTGACCATTGTTGACTATTTTTAGCTATTGTTGACTATTTTTGACCATTGTTGACTATTTTTGGCCATTGTTGACTATTTTTGACGTATTTTGACTATTTTTGACGTATTTTGACCATTTATGACTACTTTTGACTATTTTTGATAATGGTTGACTATTTCAACTATTCTTGACTATTGATGACTGTTTTTAAATATTTTTGGCGAATTTTGACGATTTTTGAAGATTTTTGACTATTTTTTACTACTTTTGACTAAGTTTGCCTATTTTTGACCATTGTTGACAATTATTAGCAATTGTTGACTATTTTTGACCATTGTTGACTATTTTGGACCATTGTTGACTATTCTTGACGTGTTTTGACAATTTTTGACGTATTTTGTCAATTTTTGACTAAGCTTGCCTATTTTTGACTATGTTTGACTATTTTTGACTATTTTTAACTATTTTTGACCATTGTTGACTATTTTTACTATTGTTGACTGTTTTTGGCCAATGTTGACTATTTTTGACGTATTTTGACTATTTTTGACCATCGTTGACTATTGTTAAAAGTTTTTGAATATTTTTGACCTTCTTTTGACTACTTTTGACTATTTTTGACTATCTTTGACTATTTTCGACTATCTTTGACTATTTTCGACTATTTTTGACTATTTTTGACTATTTTTGACTATTTTTGACCATTTTTTACCATTGTTGACTATTTTTAGCTATTGTTGACTATTTTTAGGTATTCTTGACTATTGTTGACTGTTTTGAATATTTTTGCCTGTTTTGACAATTTTTGATTATTGTTGACTATTTTTAGCTATTGTTGACTATTTTTGACCATTGTTGACTATTTTTGGCCATTGTTGACTATTTTTGACGTATTTTGACCATTGATGACTATTTTTGGCGATTTTTGACTATTTTTGATAATGGTTGACTATTTCGACTACTCTTGACTGTTTTTGGCCAATGTTGACTATTTTTGACGTATTTTGACTATTTTTGACCAAAATTCGTTAAAATTCGGCAAAAATATTCAAAAACAGTAAACAATAGTCGAAATAGTCAACAATGGTAAAAAATAGACAACAATGGTCAAAAATAGTCAAAAAAGAGTCAAAAATAGTCAAAAACAGTCAACAATAGTCAACAATGGTCAAGAATAGTCGAAATAGTCAACAATGGTCAAAAACGGTCATAATACGTCAAAAATAGTCAACAATGGCCAAAAATAGTCAACAATGGTCAAAAATAGTCAACAAAAGCTAAAAATAGTCAACAATAGCTAAAAATAGTCAACAATGGTCAAATTTAGTCAACAATAGCTAAAAATAGTCAACAATGGTCAAAAATTTACAAAAATGGTCAAAATACGTCTAGAATATTCAACAATGGTCCAAAATAGTCAGCAATAGTCAAAAATAGTCAACAATAGCTAAAAATAGTCAAATATAGTCAAAATAGTCCAAAACGGTCAAAAACAGTCAAAAATTGTCAAAAAGAGTCAAAAGTGGTAAAAAATAGTCAATAATAGTCAAAAATATTTTTGACTTATGACGTATTTTGACTATTTTTGACGAATTTTAACTATGTTTGACCAAAATTCGTCAAAATTCGGCAAAAATATTCAAAAACAGTCAACAATAATCAAGATTAGTCGAAATAGTCAACAATGGTAAAAAATAGACAACAATGGTCAAAAATATTCAAAAACAGTCAACAATAGTCAACAATGGTCTAGAATAGTCGAAATAGTCAACAATGGTCAAAAATAGTCAAAAATCGCCAAAAAACAGTCAAAATAGCCAAAAAATAGTCGAAAATAGTCAAAAATGGTCAAAAACAGACAAATATATTCAAATATAGTCAAAAATAGTCGAAATAATCAACAATGGTCAAAAATAATCAAAAATAGTCAAAAATAGGCAAAAATAGTCAAAAACAGAAAAATATATTCAAATATAGTCAAAAATAGTCACAAATAGTCAGAAATATTCAAAAAGAGTAAAAAATAGTCGAAATAGTCAACAATGGTCAAATATAGTCAAAAACAGTCAAAAGAAAGTCAAAAATAATCAAAAATAGTCAAATATTGTCAAAAACAGCCAAAAATTGTCAAAAATTGTCAAAAATAGACAAAAATAGTCAAAAATAGTCAAAAACAGACAAAAATAGTCAAAAATAATCAAATTAGTCAAAAATAGTCAAAATAGTCAACAATGGTCAAATATAGTCAAAAATAGTCAAAAGAAAGTCAAAAATAGACAAATATATTCGAAAATAGTCAATAAAAGTAAAAAAATTGTCAAAAATAGTCGAAATAGTCAACAATGGTCAAAAATAATCAAAAATAGTCAATAAAAGTACAAAAATAGTAAAAAATTGTCAAAAATAGTCAACAATGGTCAAAAATGGTCAAAAATTATCAAAAATTGTCAATTATAGTCAAAAACAGTCAAAAATTGTCAAAACAGACAAAAATTGTCAAAAATAGTCAAAAATAGTCGAAATAGTCAACAATGGTCAAATATAGTCAAAAACAGTCAAAAATTGTCAAAAACAGACAAAACTAGTCGAAAATAGACATATATATTCGAAAATAGTCAATAAAAGTAAAAAATAGTCAAAAATAGTCGAAATAGTCAACAACGGTCAAAAATAGAAAAAAATAATCAAGAATGGTCAATAGTGGTCAACAATAGTTGAGAATAGTCGTGCATAGTCAACTAAAGTCAAGAATGGTTACAAAGGGCTAAAATAAAAAAGGGCTCCAAGCCTTTTTAGAAAGAGCTTCAAAATAAAGGCTTTATTTCCGAGAGCCTCCTCTTCGCCTCGAAGACTCGGGGCTGAATTAGTTCTTTAGCCTTCGAGGTTTCTTAAAAAGGCTCGAGCCCTAAAAATGAGGCTAAAGAACTCGAGTCTTTTGCAACACAATGACAGCATACCATTAAATCCTTGCATCTACTCGTCGGCAAATCCTACAAGAAGTATGTTGACTAGCAGCCTGCCGTTTAATATAGACAGCCTTAAGTCGATCCATTGTAAACCTAACAATGAATTTACCAAATGGTTACCGAATGGCGTCTCGTTAATATGAATAGAAAGTGGTGAATAATTTTATTTGTTTGGTACATACCTACAAACTGTTCGTCGTAGAACGTCGAGTTTCATTAAGAAACGACTATGAGCGCGGCTCCACTAGTGCGCTGCGCTGCGTCGTCGCAACGGATCAAAGGGTCGACGGGCGAGAGACGAAGCGGGGGAAGGTGATGCGCCAGTACAAAATCTTGCGACGACGACGCAACGCAACGCGCTAATGGAGCCTGGCCCTATAGGCTATAGTCCATGCAGAGCACGTTGAAAATCCGCTCAATAGATCACAATTTATTTTTTAATAGTGCCTTCTAGTAATAACTACCGATTAGGTACAGGCAAAATGCCAAAAGTCATAACGCGGTTTCCTCGAAATAGCCTGAAATAAAAATCCCTACGGATTTAAGGCTATGATAATAGCAAAGGATCCAACAATTAAAACAAGTGATGGATTTCTCATGGACAGTTCGGAAAAGAGGGACCGTCGCGCCGAGCCCCCAGGCTGCGGTCCGGGAGCTCGTGCCCCGACATACCCGGGAGTTCACGGCCTCGCCTCCCGTATGCCTACGTATTAACATAGTATCGACTATTCCTGCTTTGATTACCACCTATTACCACAGCACTTTGTTTAATACCCGACTTTCTCCGTATTTCCATCACGTATACTATTATGGAAATAGGAAACAAATATTCTATTCGCTTAGTAAGTGTATCATGTACTTATAACATGCGGTAGGTAGGTACAAACCGGGTTAAATAGTTTCTAACCTTCAAGATAGGTAGGTAGGTAGGTACCTACAATATTTGCAAGTGTACCTACAAACTAGAACGCAACGGTCTAAGTTTGTAAAATTAATGTAGCAGTGCATGATTGCATGCATTTTTACTGCTGAAATAAGCCTTGCACTAGATACCTCTCTCGCAGTTATCTTGGATTTACCTTGATAAAATGTAGTTTAAATAAAGTTCATTTCAAGTAGCGCAAACTTACCTTACCTCAAACCTAGTACCTATATCTTATAAGGAAATGTTATTTTCAGGTCTCGCTAGTAATGTACAGCTTTGCATTCAAAATGGGGTTGTATTTTGGCATGTTGTTGGTAAGGTGTTGGTGTGAAGTGTCGGATGACATGCTCCGTAAGTTCCGACATGAGAACTCCGGAAATAAGAATGACAGCGTAAATTACACTGCGGATATGAAAGTAAAAATATTCCAACTAACCTGTCTACGTTTTATATCTAAAGAATGGGTGGCGAACCCTGATTTTGGGCCTGGGAGTGGGGAAAATCAGAGCTTTTGACCTAAGGGGACAAAATCAATTATTTACCGTATGTAAAAGATAGGTACCTACAATTAATTACAAAGGTAAGTGCCTATCTAGCTGTATAATCCATTAAGTACTTGCAGAAAGTATCGAAGAAAATTGGTCAAAGTAATATAGTTTCCGTCCCGTCCCGTGGGTGATGCCACGGCACTAGATCTCTCTTATTTATCTTCTGCCAAAATATCTACCTTGGTGCTTTGTGTTTAGAGTCAAGGGAATAAGTCGGGATTATGTCATACGTTACTTTCTATTCTGATAAATGTAAAAACAACGTGACAAATGGTTCGCTGAGAACGTGCAAAGGTTATTCTACGGATGTTTACCCAGCGGGTGGGTAGGTAATGGACATTAGGTAGTATGTACCTAGTCCTGGATTCGCAAATATATTAAACAGTTTTAATATCGCCCCAGGGAGTCATAAGCAATATCGAGACTAATATCGGGAATTAGCAATATATTGTATTGTCTGGATTTTGATAAAGCCAAATGAGTAAGTAGATAGGTACCTAGAGGTAGATTACACGGGTTACACCTATGAGTTTCAAAGAATGTTACATACAGTGGCGAAGCTTCCCTTAGACGGGCCCTGTATCAAATTTTGTTGGGGGGGGGGGGGGGGGGGGGCAAATGAAGGGTATTTTTGGTCTTCCTGCTCCTCACTCATCCTACGAAACGCAGTTGTAACAGCTGCTTTACGCCGATCTTCTGTGAGAGGGTGGTACTACCCCGGTCGAGCCAGTCCGTATATGAGCTGCAGTCAATTGGCTACAGCTTGGCTCTACCACCAATGGAGTATCTACCCTTCGGGACTCAACTATAGTCCGCGAAAGGTCGAGATGCCATTCGGTTTATGAGCTTTTTGCAGAATAAAATCTGAAACAAAATTAGCAGGACCCGCAACGCAACAGAATAATTTAATTTAATAATTTTGTGGGCGATTTTAATTGTTTATCGGGTCCTGCTAATTTTGATTCGGATTTTATTCTGCAAAAAGCTCATAACCCGAATGTCATCTCGACCTGTCGCGGACTATAGGTACCAACCCTAATGCCTAAGGGTAAGACAATTTTGTTTGTGACAGATTTTTCAGGCTCCAAACGGCCTGTAACTAGTGTTAAAGATCTTAAAATGAAACCCGGGACCGCCAGCTTTTCGTGCGCTTTGAAGCACAAAGGAGGTCAGATGTTACAATTAGGTCACCCATCCAATGGCCCGACCGAACCGAATGTGTCTTAACTCGCCGATATATCGGACGTCTAAC
This sequence comes from Drymonia ruficornis, assembly GCA_947859195.1. Lineage (NCBI taxonomy): Eukaryota > Metazoa > Arthropoda > Insecta > Lepidoptera > Notodontidae > Drymonia > Drymonia ruficornis. The sequence goes on from OX401914.1 coordinate 7,546,329, forward strand.
CAACTAGGCTACGACCTCCTAATGTTACTTACTAACCTACCTAAGGGCCTCCGCAGACTAGCTACTTTTAGCATCGGCGATCGGCGATTGTGATGCTGCGTTTCGCTCGTTCGCGCACGAAGAAACGCGACGCAGCATCGATACGTCACAAAATCGCCAGTCGCCGATGCTAAAAGTAGCTAGTATGCGGAGGCCCTAATTCTTGACATCCTGTGCCAGGGGATAAACAATAGGTAGCTACAGAATTACTGAGAACTACTGACACTACTTAAATACCTAATATTCCTTCCTACTAACCCTTCCATCAATACTAACCTACCTAGGTATACATATTTTTAAGCTCTCTAGTGGTTCTCGTCTAAATACACAATACCGAGTAGGTAAAAATAACAACTTGTATTTACCGCAGCGTTTATCAATATTTTGCTGTGTTGTGTATACAAAACTTATTAACGTCCTTAAATTAATTTCTACCTCGAATAAGGTTGTAACTACGGAATAGCAAATAGAGCCTCGGGATACGAACACGAAGGGCTGCCCTTTTCCGTTCCTACGTCCGCAGAACTTGAACAACGATTTCCATGGAATCTCTTTTGTCATGAAAGTATTGAAGACATCGATATCGATGATTGAAGACTTCCCCTTTATGTTTTTATATTTACGAATTTATCAGGAAGGTATGTATACTCGGGACAACAAGAAACTATACGAAAATTAGTATGAAATTACTTAGTTGTTAATCATAATTTACGCTTGTCGTCTCAGTATGAACTACGGATTTATAAGATTGTGTTGACCGACTTGTATAGGTACCTACTCGAACATAATTACCACCTTGTAAAGTTGTATCGCTTCTCGTTGGAAGAGGTTTAGGTACTAATTTAATTGGCTATTAGCAACGACTAATCTCAATTTGACACGACTAAAGATATCACTGTCTTTCTGATACATTACGTTGATCTTCAGAGGGACGGTAATTCACTTAGATAGTTTAGTCAAATTTTACCTAGTTATCTATTTAAAATGTATGATCTAACTAGGTACCCAAAGCTACCTATAGGTGTGCTATAGGTTTATCTAGATCTACCTGTGAAATCGTAGGTATAATTTTAAAATCAAAATTTAAACAGACTCACCGCTCCGCTTGTAGAAACATAAAACGTAGAATTTTATGACTTGAGGTACAACTCTAGGTCGCCATTCTCTAAATTTATAAGTAGGTAGGTAAAAATACAAGGTGTCGAAAACCGCATTGCATTTAAATTCGTATAGGTACCAATGGATTCTGGTCCCGGGGGACTCGATAAAACAGATGTTACATTGCCTATGACTACACAGCGACTATAACAGCGACGGACACACAATTTACGAGCGCAGCTTTGTTTGTGTAGTGTGTTCTATACCTACTTATTTACTTAGGCAGATAATTATTAAACCTTATTAGGTACCTTGATTGCAGACACGTATGTGTACATGTTTTATGCTACCTACCTATATATTAAGTAGGTATGGGTACCTATAATAAATAAATCACTCATACGGCATACCACTGACCCTAAGTACCTACCTTCTTTGGCTAAATACAATAGGTAACGAAAAACAAAAAGCCAATTAGAACGTATATAGTACCTACCTAACATTAGGTCCATGCCCTTATAGATGGGGAGCCCATGATGCTAACCGTGGATTTACTCCAGCGTCGCGGAATCCTATTAGATTTGGTAGATTAGATGATAGGAAGAATAAATGGTCCTAGATGTTTCCACTTTCAGCGGTGGGGGAAGCGTCTACATATAAATGTCAAAATTGTAAAAAAAAAAAACAATGACATGGAAATACTCAGGCGTGTCAGATATTGATATAATTCATGCTGCAACATGATAAATTGAAAAAAATAAATTACTCGAGCTCGAGCGCATCAGATTTTCAGAAGGGGTGGTTACTGAACCTTACAGAGGCTCCCATTTCTTAGACTGGCAATCAAATTATCAAAATTGACACTTTTGACACTTCTTAGCTAGGAAAGAATCCCCCTTATCTTAATCTGATGCGCTCGAGTATTTTAAGATGGTCTATTTTTTTTGGTTCCCTGAGCGTACGCCCCTATATTGAGGGCTCATCCTGGTTGGAGGTTCTTATCAATATGTAAGGTATCTCCCTTATCTTAATCTGACGCGCTTGAGTAAATTCAGAAATCCCTTCTACGGCTCCCCATCTACTATGCAGTATTGCGTTCCCATGGTATTACAGAAAAATTGTGCAGGTAACTGGCCACCAATGAACTATGCTGGCCACATAAAGCTGGCTATTTACAAATTTTACAATATTGTAATTTGGGAGAATAACAAAATATTCGAACCTAACCCTGCATGCATTCCCACTGGACGAAACATTCGAACAGGAGATATTGGCCGTTTTCCGACTGCACGGCACGGCGGCACCGGCACCGGCATGCATGGCGGCAGCTTTTTCATTGGTCAGTGACCAGTTGTCATTGGTTACTGACCAATGAAAACCTCGCAAATAGCTGTCACTGTGCCGGTGCCGGTGCCGTGCCGTGCAGTCGGAAAACGGCCATTGTTGTCTTTATTTGATGACAATAAAAAATAGCGATAACAACAATATGTTTTGTTCGATTATGTATGTAATGTATTAACACCAATTTTTTAACAGAGAAGTTTTACCTAAGGCTATGTACCTATTTATTTTACTTATCACTGGCTAAATGCGAAAAGCGCAGCCAAAACTAAAACATGTCATTCATATAAACATCACGTCAGATGTCAATTTGTCTATGCTCTTCGCTCATTCTTCGAGTTAATTTGAGGTTATGAGGTGCATGTGTTGATGTTTTTATATTACTGTTGTGTACTGTAAACGTGTTCTGTGGTTACTGTGCCCTAATATCCCTGAAAAGAAATAACTAAATACCTCTCAGTCGCTTCGATCGTACAAAATGGTGTCGGTTAAGCAAAAAGTGCCGGTAAAGAAGATAAATAAAAAGCAACAGTCAGCAAAAGTTGATAAACTTAAAAACACAACGCTGAAAAAGGTTGAAATTAGTAAACCAGCCGTTAAAGATATTAAAGAAAACAAGCAAATAATCAAGAACACCGTTAACGAAGTCATTAAGAAGAAGAAGATGAAATATGTTATGCCGTCAGAGAGTTGTACAGAGGATGTTATTAATGCCTGTTTGAACGCTTTATTGGTCGTTGTTGCTGAACAGAACAAGAAAAAGAATGCTATATTTGATGATGAGAAGCCGATATTTGCAGAACTTCATAGCATGAAAATACAGAACACAACAGGGAATGTTAAATTGTAATACCATTACTTATTTTGAGTAAATTATTAACCATCTCATATATTCACTTCTAACCTTAAAACAACCTATGTTTTCAGTGTATTGCCGCATAGTACAGTTGCGTCAACTGGAGAAGTGTGTTTGATCATTCCCGATATAAAAAAGGGTAGGAAACATGATCATGAACCCACAATAGACCGCTGGGAAGAAATTCTGAGGAAAGCTGGTGTCACTTCAGTAAGTTAACACACTCAACAATAAAATACAAACAAATTTTAACAAAAACATTAGTAGAGAGTTTTCATGCCTATTTTATGTTACAGGTCAAAACTATACTGCCCGTACGACAACTAAAAGTAGAATATGACCAATTTGAACTAAAGCGCAGGCTGTTGACACAACATGACTTCATTTTGGTAGACACCAGGGTACTTAGCCATGTATCACATCTGCTTGGCAAGATGTTCTTTAAGAAACATAATATGCTGATACCAATCAGACTGGATGAAAATAAGGATGTCAAGAAAGCCATTGATGGTGGTTTATGCACAGCTATGTTACGCCTTAGTGAAGGAGAAACATCAACCATAGTGGTGGGCCATACAGCTATGTCTCATGATAAAATAAAAGATAACATACTGTCTTTGGTACAGCAAATTAAAACAAAATTCCCTGGAGGGGAAGGCAATATTAGATCTATTGCTATTAAGCTGCCACTGTCTGTATCATTGCCTATATATCTCACATTAAGTAAGTGTTGAATTCCAACTTGATACTCATAAACAAATTATGATAAACACAAAAAAAATATTAAATCAATTTTGTAGGTGTTTACTTTCCCACGTTCCGAAATCAGAATAGGCCCCTGACATCTTTAATACTTTTTCAGGACCCTCAAATACAATGACTCCACCAAAGCTAACTCAAAAGAGACCTAAGAACTACACTGTTATTGAAGATGAACTATCCACTATAAATGGCAAAACTGTATGTGTGGCTCCTGATGGCAGAGTTCGTGTGAAGAAGATGAAATTAAATATCACAAGGTAATACCCTCCTATTGAACTAAAGGCTAGTTGGGATTTATTCCACTAGTTATTTTAGTTGTATTAAGTTAGTGACTACCAGCTTATTAACAATCCATTGAGGAATATTCAAATAGGTGTTTATTTCATTTGCAGTGCCAAGGAGGAAGACAGTGAAAATGATGGAGAATCAGATTATGATCAAGTGTCAGACCAAGAAGCAGTATAAATTTTTCTTATACATTTATTAAAAATGTTCATACATTTGTGTAAAAAAACTGTGTTTCTTCTTAACTAATAAAGATACAATGAAATATTATTTATACTTGTTAATTAAATGATAGGGAGATAATGATTTCTTCATACTCAAGCAACAGAAGTCATTGAAGATGCGGGTACAACAGTAATTTGTCTCTTCAATGGCCATACTTTTTTGAACTTCTTAAAGTTTCTAACTGAAGTATTGTGATCCTCAATTACAAGGGGCTCTTTTTTAACAATCAAATCATTCGAAGTTATAACAATTGTGCAACCCAAATCAAGAGCATTCATTTTCTCTTCCAGCTCATTGTCTTTTTCTTTTTTCACCAAAATATCGAGGGTATTGTTATAAGATATGTTGCTCTCCATTAATTCCTTCAACTTCACCCCTCTCATGGCTATTACATCCTCAGCTGTTACAGTTTCAACTTTGACATGGTTTATGGGTGAATCATCCCGTTTGATTTTGTTAATAGAAAACATACTTTCATTGGCTGACTCAGCAGATGGTGTGACTTCTTCATCAGTTTGAACAAAATTAAATAAACCATCATTTCTATCACCATCCAGCTTCCTTTTCTGTGGTCTTGCCAAATTCAATGTTTTAGTTTTATGTTGATTATCAGTACCATTAGAATTTACAAAATTAAAAATTTCATCATCCTGTTTTTCAGTCAAGGCTTGTTTCTTGGAGGGATTAGATGAAGCTGTATCATCCTCACCTAATTTTCTTTTGCTGCTTTCATTAGGCACATTAGCAATTAAGCAAGTTGTGGCCACTTTTTTATTTGGGTTTTCATGATACTCACTTGTGATTTCACTCAACTTTCTCTTAGCTGATAATTTCTCAATATCTTCCAAAACATTGATTTTATTGTCCTCAGCTGCCAAGCTCTCATCGATAATCACATTCTTCGTTTTATCATGGCCTATAGTGGTGGTTTCCTGAGTTTCTTGGGCCAATACATTTGCCATTTTGTTATCTTGTTCTGGTTTTTGTCTCACTACTTCAGTTGTAAAACTGAAGCTTGGATTGCAATACTTTTCTGTGGAACAATACAATATTGCTAACCCAATCTCGGCATCAGCGATGACTCGTTTGCCCTTGGTTTTCAAGCGATTGACAATGTCGTTGATTTGATTCCTCTGAGCTTGCGTCTCTTGGTTAGCTAAGCTTAGCACATACTGAATTACAATGACGTCTTCTTCACACAGCGCTGACACAGTCATTCTAGTCTCACTCAATAGCATTGGAGATGCAGAACTTTGGATTAACACTGTTTTATACATCTCAAATTGCCTTTTCGAAAAGAATATAATTTTTTTGCCAGCAAACAATGATTTGCGCCTCACATTAGGCAAGAATGAAACAACCTCTTTATTAAGAGTGGATTCCACAATTGATGGTGTGTAATGGGTAGGATCCGGTAATGGTTTTAAATCATTAACTGCTTCAATACATTTGTCCCAAAAGTCTGTAGTAACGATGTAGGAACCTTGCGCCAAAGCCAGAACAACTTTTATTGTCAGTGTAATCGCTGGCATTGTTAGGTAAGTGCAAGTATCATCCCAGTCACTCTTGAATACACCTCCAATTTTAGCCAAATTTGATTTCAAATTCTGTAGGTTTTCTCCTTTTAATGTAGATGTACAAGTAACATGACTGACTCCATGAACTTTCCAGATACTGTTCATTTTCCCAAACTTCACAATATCATTGTTTTTCAGTTTTATTGGAATGTTACTTTCAATATTTTCAGGGAGTCCATTTACAAACGTGCCATATCTCGAACCCAAGTCTCGTAGAACTAAGCTGTTGTCGGAAATAACCAGACTTGCATGTTTTCTGCTAATAGAGGGATCATCGGTAATAGCAAAATTACATACTTGCACATCAGCTGCAGTCCGGCCTATGATGGTTTCGACCGACGCAACAATATACATGATACGATCATCATTTTCGGAAGCTAAGTACCACATTTCCCTTTCTCAATAAAAATCTACAACAATAAACGATAAATAAAATTCCGTTCCCTCGCGTCTCGCCGCGTCGCTGTCGTAATTTTCGACAGATTAAAAATCAGTGGTCTCCAAAGACAAAACCAGAAATCGGTAGAATTGCCCTAAAAAAATCGGTAGATTTGGACTCAAAATCGGTAGACAAAAAAAATACAATATTTTGCATAGTTCCCGCCTTTATTTACAACTGCTTCTCATTAATTCCATTCAAATTGTTATCAGGTGGGTTACTTTCTTCTTTTTGCACTCGCGCTTGTACCGACTTAATTCTTCAGTTACCTAACTAAACTTAGAATTATACTTGAACAAAAATTTAACATTCAAAACAAAAATACAATTTGAATTTCAAATATGGATTGAAGTACGACAAAGTATTTTCCAAAAGATAAACTGAATTATAAAGTCCTCAAAACAAGCATTATTGAAATATTCTCACACAAAATATACACAAACAACCTCTAAAAAGGGCTGCCAGCACAAATCGGTAGAGAATTCGGTAGAATTAACTCTATCCTCAGAAATCGGGAGAAAATCACTCGGTACCGGTATATCGGTAGACCAGCCCCCAAATCGGTAGAAATATCAAAAATCGGTAGGTTCGAGACCACTGTTAAAAATACTTCTACCAAAGAGAATATAACCATAGATATTAGAAATAAAATATGGTACCTATTCACGGTCAATTCTCAATAATAATAATACATTTTCATAACGTGAAATTATTCTTTTATTTCACAGGCTATGATTTTGCGAATCAGTCAAAATGAGAAATCGGTAATATTGTCCTAAGAAAACGGTAGATTTGGACCCAAAATCGATACAAAAAAAACAATATTTCTATATTCTTTGTATTCCCCCTTCTCCGAATGTTGCAGCATTGTCGGCCCCTGGTCCGTCATGTGCTTATTAGCTTGGCATGTGTGGTTTGGCGTGACGCGTTGGCTTGGGGTCCAGGGAGACCCGATGAAACGGTGCTCCGCTGGCCGCCCGTTGGTTCGTAGGGGACCTGAACCCAGGGCTATCCCAACCTGGGAAGCTGTCCCGCCGCCAATGAAAAAAGCCCGTCGGTGGGCCGCTATGCCGGAATGGGAAACCGGTGTGGAACATGGCGGCTCACCTTCAGGTTGGATCGGGGGCCCTTCCGTCCCCCAGGCCAGCTTTTCACATACCGGACCTCACGTGTGGAGCCGTTAGCCATGCCTTTGCCCACTGGACCGCCTTCGCTGTAACATTCCTACTTCCTCCTGTTACATACCTTATTTTTATGGCTGCTACAACAAGTAAGAGAAACGTTTCTACAGCATCCCATAATTCCACATTTTGTGTGGATTTCTGCAACATAAGGGGGCTCCATTCCAACCTTAACGCCGTTCACTTCCACCTTGAAACGGCGAAGCCAGCCTTACTTTTCCTGACGGAGACGCAGATATCCTCCCCTGCCGACATATCCTACCTCCGATACCCCGGGTACAGTCTGGAACACATGTTCATACCGCGGGCAGGAGTATGTATGTTTGTCAGGGATGATATCTGCTGTCGCCGTCTAGGCAGCCTTGAAGACAAGGATCTGTCTGTAATATGGGCGCGCATTGATCATGGTGGCCACACCAGAATCTATGCTTGCCTCTACAGATCCCATAGCGGAAACTCCGGAGGCGACCACCTTTTCGGACACGTCCAGGAGACGATAGATCTCGTGCTCGAGCGGTATCCCTCTGCGGAGGTATTGATCCTCGGTGATTTCAACGCTCACCATCGTGAGTGGCTTGGATCACGGTCTACCGATCACGCAGGGAGATCCGCTCACACCCTGGCCATCACGTATGACCTCACTCAACTGGTGTCCGAGCCTACTCGCATACCCGACATTGAGGATCATACACCTTCCTTGCTGGATCTGCTGCTGACTTCACACCCGGATGGCTACCAGGTGTCCGTTGGTGCACCTTTAGGTTCATCTGACCACTGCCTGGTTCACTCTGAGGCGCCGCTGCACTCTAGTCATCCCTGTATCTCAGGGTCACGTCGATTGTGGCACTACAAGTCAGCAGACTGGGATGGTTTGCGTGAATTTTACGCATCGTACCCGTGGAGACAGCTCTGCTTCTCGTCGGACGATCCCTCGCTCTGCGCTGTAGCCATTGCGGACACGGTATTGATGGGAATGAAATGTTTCATTCCCAGCACTACCGTCCGCACTGGCGGCCGCTCTCGGCCCTGGTTCGACAGTCAATGTGCTAAGGCTTCTAGCCTAAAGCATGAAGCCTGTCGAGCCTGGGCTGTGGCTCGCGTTGCGAGGGATCCTAATATCACCGATCTCAAGAAGCTTTACAATGCTGCCTCCAGATCCAGCAAGAAACAAATGGCTAGGGCTAAATTTGAGCATATTCGCAGGGTTGGTGAGAGACTTCTAAGCCTCCCTTCTGGGAGTCGCGCTTTCTGGTCTCTCGCCAAAGCTGTTGAGGGCAACTTCTGTCGTCCCTCCTTACCATCTTTGCGCAAACCGGACGACTCGCTGGCACATTCCGCAAAAGAGAAAGCCGATCTCCTGTGCTCTCTTTTTGCGTCAAACTCGACTCTTGACGACGGAGGTAGCTCACCACCTGTCATCCCACGATGCGCGCACGTCATGCCTGATGTGCGCTTCACACAACGTGCAGTGCGTAGAGCATTAAAAGCCCTCGACGTCAAGAAGTCCAGCGGGCCGGACGGTATTCCAGCCATTGTGCTTAAAACGTGTGCTCCTGAGTTGGCTCCGGTACTGACGCGATTGTTCTCGCTCTCTTATGCTGCTAGAGTAGTTCCGTCTTCGTGGAAGGTAGCCTTTGTCCATCCAGTCCCTAAAAAAGGGGATCGCACTGACCCATCCAACTACCGGCCTATTGCGATAACTTCCTTACTCTCCAAAGTCATGGAGCAGGTGATTAACATCCAGCTCAATAGTCACCTTGAAGATCACCAGCTAATCAATGATCGACAATACGGTTTCCGTAAAGGTCGTTGTGCTGGTGATCTTCTTGTGTACCTGACTCACCGGTGGGCAGCTGCCATAGAGAGTAAGGGGGAAGCTCTGGCTGTAAGCCTAGATATTGCAAAGGCATTCGATCGGGTCTGGCATAAGGCACTTTTATCGAAGCTACCATCGTACGGACTTCCCGAGGGATTGTGCAAATGGATCGCCAGCTTTTTATCTGGGCGGAGTATCAAGGTCATTTCTGACGGTTCATACTCGGACATCACACCCATTAATGCTGGCGTTCCCCAGGGCTCTGTTCTATCGCCCACGTTGTTTCTCCTGCATATCAATGACATGTTGCCTATTGGCAACATTCATTGCTATGCGGATGACAGCACGGGCGATGCTTATTACACAGGCCGAGCAAACATCCCTCGTGCTGCAGTGCAGGAGAGCCGGAACAGACTTGTGTCTGAAATCGAGACCTCCCTGGAGCAGGTCTCAGATTGGGGTAGACGAAACCTCGTCCAATTCAACCCCTCCAAGACACAAGTTTGTGCGTTTACGGCTAAAAAAAACCCCATTTAGTCCAGTGCCTCGGTTCCAGAACACTCCCCTAAATATCTCCAAAAGCATTGGGATCCTCGGGGTCGAAATATCGAGCGAAGTCCAATTTGGAGTCCATTTGGAGGGAAAAGCCAAGTTAGCTTCTAAAAAGCTCGGGGTGCTGAATAAAGCGAAGCAGTACTTCACACCGGGACACCGGCTTTTATTGTATAAAGCTCAGGTCCGTCCCCATATGGAGTACTGTTCCCATCTATGGGCTGGTGCACCCCAGTACCGCCTCCTTCCACTTGACTCCATCCAACGCCGGGCTGCTCGTATTGTTGACGATCCCTTGCTTACAGACGGTTTAGACTCCTTAAGTCTCCGGAGAGACGTTGGCTCTCTGTGTGTCCTCTACCGTCTGTACCACGGGGAGTGTTCTGATGAACTGTTTAAGTTAGTGCCACCGTCACTTTTCCGTCATCGCACACTTCGACGTTGGGAGAGATTTCACCCACACCACTTGGATGCCTGGTATCCTACAAATGTACGTGCATCGCGAGCATTTCTTCCGCGCACGTGCAAGTTGTGGAACGATCTCCCTCCCGAAATCTTTCCTATGCACTATAACATGGGGTTCTTCAAAAGGCATGTTTACAGGTCCCTAAAAGATCGGCGCCGCGTCTGCTCCCCTTAAGTTGCAGATGTCCTGGGCGGCGGCTTCCACTTACCATCAGGTGGACCGTCTGCCAGTGTGCCATCCTTGGCTATAAAAAAAATAAAAAAATAATTGATTGATTAGGTATGGTGTGAAAATTTATTTTCTTGTCTTGTGTGTCTTTGAAGTAATTAAAAACCTATATTTATCAAAACTTTTACAGTAGGCATAGTTTCCGCCATTATTTACAACTTCATCATTCATTCAAGTTGGTGTAAGGTGGGTTACTTTCTTCTTTTTGCTGAAGAACTTGTTAATAAAGAATTAAGTCGAATTAAGGTGCGTACAAGCGCAAGACTTATTTCTTCAGTTAACTAAACTTAGAATTATACTTGAACTAAAATTTTACATACAAAATAAAAATAATATTTGAATTCCAACAATGGATTGAAGTACGACAAAATATTTTCATTTTCAAAATATTTATATATATTTTTTGTAAATATTTTTATTATATAGGTAGTAAGTAAGTAGGTTAATTTATTTTTATGATATTTTGTATATGGTGTATATATAATATACTTCCAATTATTGGTAAATAAATTGATTTATTTTCCGAAAGATAAACTGAATTATAAAGTCCGCAAAACAAGCATTATTGGGATATTCCTACACAAAATATACACAAACAACCTACAAAAAGGGCTGACAGTACTTGAAAATGTAAAGTCGGTAGAATTTTGCTCTATTCTCAGAAATCGTGGAAAAATCACTCGGTTTCGGTGTATCGGTAGAACAGCCCCCAAATCGGTAGATATACCGAAAATTTGGTAGGTTCGAGACCACTGAAGCGAATATTGGTGCGATCCATTCACTGTTAATTTTTTAAATTTCGTTATTTTCGTTCACAAATCTCGTTCCACTCGCACCAACTTGTACTGAAAGTGATCATTATTATCGTTTTTAACAGTTTTTGTGGACAAAAATAACAAAAATTACGGTGAATGGAACGCAGCATAATATTATGGCGATTAGCGATTGGGCCATCCAGTTTAATAGTGTGTGCACCATAGCTTATATCTATTATTATCTATGGAGCAAAAATAATATCGACGACCATAAATATTTTGGTTTCCATAGCAACAATGTATTGTAAACTATAAACAAACTCCGTGTGTGATTCTAATTTTTCTGTTTTTATTTAACTTGTTGAGATATATCAACCTATAAAAAGAAGACAATAACTAGGGTTTTCGTAACCTAAGTTACACATACCATACGTATCTCTCGTAGGCACCTGGGGTTTATTTATAATAGTAGGTAGATAGAGTTCATCTTCTAATGACTTTATACATTGATACAAAACTTTGTTTTACTGATGGTAATGTTGTCTCCACCGTGGGATCCTGGCATCCATCCTTACCACTTTTAGCTGTAGGTTCCTACAACCAAGAAAAAGGAGGATTTGTAACAATATTCCAGGAAACCGTAAGTATATCTATTAATAATTAGGTTACTTGCACATAGAGTATTATGGTATAGAAAGGTATTTGCTTATATTTAAGTCCTAATGGTAAGTTTAATTATTTTTAGGGGTTCCCATTGGAAGGATGCGAGTGGCCTATAATATTATCAAATCAAGTGACAGCCCTAGCTTGGCACCCAACGAGACGATTGTTAGTTGTTGGCTGGGATGGGGGTGAACTCTATATCTGGCTAGAGTACTCCTGGGCACGCTTAGAAGCGCCACATAATGCTGCCTTGACCACAGTATCATTTAGCCTCGGCGGAGGCAGGCTCCTCGCCTCGGACGCAGCAGGCTCTCTGTCAGGATGGCAGTCTGGCACAGGAGCACCATTAACATCTTTCCACCATCAACTAGGTGACGTCATTACTCACATAACATTTTGTACGCCGCGTCCGAGCTCCGAAACAGCCATCAGAGGTCTGGCTAGAGCAGCAGTGGCTGGAGATGAGAATGCCCTAGATGCGCTAGCTGCATGGAGGCCTCGCACGACAGCTCGGATGAGAGAGGGTGCCCAACCTGACAATCACTCTTGCTATGCAGCACAAGACAATGGTGTTATTCTGTACATAGACCACAATGGAGCTTGTTCTGAAGTTCTGAATGCTCCAGGAAATATAATATTTATGGGTATAATAAGTAACATATACCTCTTGGTTGCGTGGGAGTCTGGTGGAGCCTTAAGTTTGACTAGATTTATTATGTCCGATGATGGCACTTTGATGACTGATACGCATGTAAGAATGGCGGCACGGAATGGCCAATGCATAGTTCTTGCGGGCAATTTCTATGTGGCTGTAATCACAGGAGACAACTTGATTAGAGTTTGGGATAGTGATACTGGTGATAATGATGTCTTGCCGAATGAGAAAGAGGAAGTTGTACAAGGAGACATCTTCACAAGCATTAGCTATTGCAACTTGAGTGATACACTCTGCTGTGGCACATCGCAGGGGAACCTCTACCTTTGGAGACGGGACCACAGGAATCATTGGAAATTAATCAGCAGTACTTCCATCAAAGGCACTGTTAAAGAAGTCAGCTGGGGTTCCGAAGGGCTAATGAATCCATTACTTCACGTTAATTGTATAACAAGTGCTTTTGTTCTACGAGAGCAGCCTGTGTGTTGGGGGTACTCGCCTCATGTCCACATGGTACAAAAGTCAGCAACTGAAATTGCTCTTACTAATAAAAGTAATGAAACATCAACTATTTACACCTCCATCACTGTTAGAGCTTTTGCATTTAAAGATCAATATGTAGCACTGGGAGATGGTAAGGAAGTTCAGGTAAAGATACTAAAATTGTTACTTTTTTTTCTACCCTACCCTACCCTATTACTTTGAGTCCAAAATAACTTTGTTAAAATGTGGGTGTACTACAGTACACCTGTCTATTCCTTACGATAAAGGGATGGTAAGGTATTTTTATTTTACAGATCTGGATGTGCAGCAAGGACAATGAACTGAAATTTTCGCTTATACGCACTTTCTCGTGGAAAACGGATGTTCTGATCATTTATAATGATGTGCTTGTGGGTGTCGTTAACCCGCACATAGAATGCTACTCCATAACGGGCACTAACTTGGGAATATTGCCTAGCACAGAAGGCGAAGGCGAACCCATCGGAGTTACAAATACCAGTAAGTTCATCGTGATCGCCACAATGGATGGTACCCTCAAATTAGCCGAAATAACGAAGAAAGGCCTTAGAATGCCCTACCCTCCTAAGAACTGCTATCAGATGATCGAAGATTTTGGCGAAGTAATGAGGGCGTCTGTGAACTGTACAGGTCGTTACATATGCCTCAGTATTGCGAACGCTGGATTGGCTCCGGACCCTAGACTTTACCTTTGGGATGTAGCCAATGACGTCATAACCAATACACTCATCTCTGAGAACACAACACCACCATACCAAAGTGTACCAATAGCAATCATCTGGGACTATACTGACCCGAGAGTCGTAGCCGTCCACATGAGATCTGCAGACTTAGATAAAGTCCACCTATTCTTCTGCCATGAGGGTAAACTTTATGAATATAAAAACTGGTGTTCTGCTTCAGAGGATTATTTTATGACTGATTTTATGTTGTGCTCTTTGTATGCACCTTATGTTGTGATCTTATCGCAACAGAACGTCAAAAAAATATTGATGCACGAGTTTGAAGATTTAAATGACAATGATCCCACTAATATTAGACAAGTGTTGGACTTTCTTTACTACATGACAGCGGGATATTTGGAGAAAGCCGTTGTGGTGGGCACGAGTTTGTCAGGCAGTAAGACCTCGATAATTTGGGACAGCTTGGCTAAAGTATGCGTTGCCTTGAAACGACCGGATGTTGGGGCTGTGTGTTTAGGGAAAATGGGAAATATAAAAGGTGCTCTGATGATGCGTAAAGTGATGAGCGACAATAATATGGATGATAACTGTAAAGTGGCAGTCCTCGCGGTCAATATCGGTATGATAGACGAAGCGGAAAATCTGTTTCGAGAAGCCCAAAGGCCAGATTTGGTAACCCGTCTAATATCAGCGAAGGAAGGGGGTCTTATCGAAATCAGCAATGGTAGTCACGAGGGAGAGAATATCTTACTTATCAAGAGTGCACAGCACAAACTAGCCAAAGTGTTGTGGTCGAATGGTGAGACGGGGGCAGCGTTGAAGCTATTCGAAAGTGCAGGTACGCTGGTGCCGCACGTGCCCAGAATGTTGATAGCACAAGGACAATCCCCGGTATTGGCTCAATACGTCGCTAATTCCAATGATACAACTTTAATAACCTGGTGGGGCCATTACTTGGAGAGTATCGGTGATATGGACGGTGCGTTGGAAGCGTACGCTCGAGCGAACGACTTCGGTGAACAAACGCGACTGCTGTGCCACATGGATAGAATAGAGGAAGCCGAAAAGCTGTGTCAGAAGAATAAATCGTCGCTGTACCAAATGGCGCGGCACTTGGAAATGCAGCCAGATAAAACTGAAAGCGCAGTGAAGGTAAGTAGGTAGACAGACATATATCTGTGTAACATTGTGCTCGATGTGCGGTCTATTTTTTTTATACAGGGTGAAATCGAAATCATGGGCAATATTTTAAAGTATGACTCAACACATGATTCAGAATATTTTGGGAAAACAAATAAAACAATCTATTGATAAAAAAATATTGCTCGGGTAAGCAAATAAGCAAACCAGTTAATTGTTATACCTTACCTGGGTAATTTTTTATCAATTGATTTGTTGATTAATATTCCCTAAATATTCTGAATCATGTGTAGAATCACCGTTTAAAATATTGCCCACGATTTCGATTTCACCCAGTATAGGGCTGAGGTGGCAAACACGCGTACGGCCCGCCTGATGTTCAGCAGTTACCGTACCCTATAGATGTTTGTAATACCGAAGGCATTGCTCGCACTTTACCGACCTGAAGGGGAGTGGGACGGAGGGAGGGGAAGAGGGGTGTTGGGCTTCCGGCTCTCTCACTCATCGACCATCGTACGAAACGTAGCTGTAATAGCTACTTTACGCCGATCTTCTGTGAGAGGGTGGTACAGCCACGATGGAGCCAGCCCGTATATGAGCTGCAGTCGATTGACTACAGCTTGGCTACCACCAAATAAACCACCTTCTTATTTCTCCTTATTTACCCTTATTTTATTTACCTTAATTTGGCCGAGCGTTTTCGCCGTCTGGATTGGTCGAGACCCCGCCCACTTTTTTGCGAAAATATCTAAAATCATTAATTGTGACTTTGAAAAACTATTGCATCACCAAAATCGAACTTAATTTTTTTAGGTATTAACTTTCTCAATCTTTTGGTGAAAAAAAAATTAGAAATGCCGAGCCGTTTGGAAGAAGATACAAAATTATAATTGAAAACTGCTACACTTTGGTACTTTTTTTCACATGGTAAATGAGCATATGAAGCACTTTTTTCCTGCTTAAAATTTAAAGATGAGGGTTCAATAAATACGGTGATATATTTTTCAAAATATTTACTCCACTCGTTCAAGAGGAGAGATAGCCACCAAAGATAGCTCGTTAGCTGCTTGTACCGTCTTAAAGTTAGGTTTGTGAATACCAGATGTACATAAAGTGTGGGGCGGTGGCGTCGGCGATCCGCGTGGCGGCCGAGGCGAGCGCGTGGGGGCTGGTGCGGCGCGCCGGCGCCGCGTCCACTGCGCACGCGCTGCACGCCGCATCGATACTCGAAAACGCTGGACAAACTGATCAAGCGATCGCTCTTTATCAAAAAGCAGGTAATTCTGCCACAGTAGAGTCAAGAATAATAATAATAATATCCTGGGACATTTTTTACACACGGCTACCTGATCCCAAACTAAGCAGAGCTTGTATTATGGAAACCAGATAACTGATCTTACTACATATACATTTTTTTTTGTAAATACATATTTAATATACATATACACCCAGACTCGGGACATACAGACATGTTCATGCACACAAATGCATGTCCCCGGTAGGAATCGAACCTAAGATCTGCAGCGTGAAAGGCGCCATCACGCCAACCACGCCAACGGGCCCGGGCGTGAATAGATGGAGAATTTCGCATAAAGACAAAATTGTTAGGAAATGTCGTTTGGGAGGAATTCGTCCACTTCTTTTATCGACTGCTTCAAAAGTCTCAGAAGCTCTAACTATGACTTCTATTCAATAAGTACTTGTGATCAAACACCTAATATAAGTGGATATTTTTCCCCACTAGGTAAAGTCCACATGGCGCTTAGGCTAGCAGTTAGCAGCGATGACACGAACGCCATCATAACCGCAGTGGAAACGCTGGGCGAGCGTGTGGACCCGGAGCTGGCCAACACGCTAGCGGCTCACCTACGGAAAGCAGACCACCATTCGCATGCTGCCGCGCTGCTGGCAACTGCTGGGAAGGTATTTATCAAGAAAAATATCGAAGACGGCAGTAATAGTATATTTTTGAAAGCAAGTAAACTCGTAAATCCGCCAACAGAGCCTTCACCTCCCGCGCTTGCGCTAAACTAAGGTGCGCACCTCCCGTAAGCGCTGCTGAGATAGTTCCTCCCCCCCCCCCCCCCATATTGCTCGTTAGGTTAGTATCACACGTAATTACTACGTAAGTTCGACAAATGAATGTGCGAATTAACTCATGCGACATAGCTTAAGTGCGAAATCGCTAACTGTTCGAATGCACGCTATTACGACACCGACATAGGCTTCATCTTCTCCGACGTAACACTCTTGGCAGAGTGGTCGTGGTCATCACTTGGCGTTAGTGGGACGCTTAACAAATCGTCGCACTCCTCACGCACTGCTGCTCTTCTGGTAGACTCATAGATGGGGCCGCCAATCGCAGCCATAGGCGTAGGCCGCATTATAGCACAAATCACAATAGATAACGACGACGGACCCGTTAGCGTGGTTGGTAAGATTCCGCCAATCACGCTACAGGTCGTAGGTGCGATTCCTACCCGGGACATGCATTTGTGTGCATGAACATGTCTGTATGTCCCGAGTCCGGGTGTAATTATGTATATAAAGTATGTATTGACAAACAAAAAGTAGTATATGTAGTAATATCAGTTATCTGGTTTCTATAGTACAAGCTCTGCTTAGTTTGGGATTAGGTAGCCGTGCGAAAAAGAATGTCCCAGAATATTATTATTATTATTATAACAGACGTTATACATTGTTTCAGTACGAGGAAGCCCTAGATATAGTGGAGGAGTCGCCCGCGCCGCTGACGGAGGAGCTGAGCGAGCGGCTGGCGGCGCCGGCGGGCACGCGCGGCCGCGACGCGCTGCTGCGGCGCCTGGCCGACGTGCTGGGCGCGCGCGGCCTCTACCACCAAGCCGCCAAGCGGCTCGCGCACGCCGGCGACAAGGTACGGTCAGCAACAGTTCTCAGTATTTCAAATCGCTTCCACACGTTTGTTTTGTATAAACTCCATTATTTTTCTTCATGTAAACAAAATTTAGACATGGTGCTAATGTTTGGTATTGACAGCATTCACCAACATTTGTAAAATAAAGCGTATTACCGATTTGAAAATATAAAATGTTCAGCGACTTATGTTGCTCACTGTACCATACCACGATACATGCCCATTGCCGAAACGAACATGTTAGTTTTCGCGCGCCAAATGCATCACACCAAAGCAATTGCTTTCAATATCACACAGGGAAACACTCGCATTTGTTAATCAATTCTATACTAATTTTATAAAAATGTGAAAGTAACTGTCTGTCTGTTTGCAACGTTTTCACGACTAAACCGCTATACTAATATTGATGAATTTTGTTATAAAGATAGACAGGATAGGACCTTGGAGGATATATGCTACTTTTTGTTGCGAAAATAAAACTAAGGGGGTGAAATTAATAGGGGAGGAAAATTAGTTGAAAATTAAAATTGGACTCGTATTTTCATTAAAGGCAGGTGCGATGCGATGGCTAATGCGTTCCGGCGACGCGGACCGCATAGCGACGTTCGCCGCGGCCACCCGAGACCGCAACGCGCAACTGATGGCAGCCGACTACCTTCGAAGACACGCCGATTGGAAGACCCGCCCAGACTTGATGCGACACATCCTACACTTCTACACTAGAGCCAAGGCTTACAGCAAACTCGTCGCTTTTTACGCTGAATGTGCTAAAACAGAAATTGATGAGTATGAAGTGAGTTCGAGATCTCCTGTATTTGCATAAATCTTTTCGTTGCCAAAACATAATAAGGCAACGCACGCGGCCGCAATGTCAAAATTTTATTGATGTGCAACTGTTTCAGAACTACGAAAAAGCTTTAGAAGCGTTAAAGGAAGCAATAAGATGTCTTGCGAAATCGTCAGACGCCGATACAGGTGAAGATTTGTATTCCCCGAAGGAAATGAAGGAGTCAGTAGATAATATTCTAATTTATCATCCATGTTTCAGCTACCCAAACAACAGCACTTCAAGAACAAAGCACTCTAATCAAACGGTTTTTAGACGTAAAGAAAACGTTTGAATCCGGAGAAATTAACACCGGTAAGAAACATACTATTGCCACAGCTATTGCTTTATTTCGAATAATGTTTTTTTTTAACATATGAATAATATTTAATCGCATCAATAGGTGTCACCAGTGGGCAGCAGTTGCTTCGAGCTGTGAGCAATCGCCCTGGCTTGATCACTGAAGAGAAAGTGCTTCGTCTACTACTACAGTATGCTCCAAATCACGCCGATACTCCTCGTAAGTATCTTACAGCGCCTGAACCAATGATTTGTGCGTAAACCTATCTCTTCTTGAAATAATGTAAATGCCACAAGTCGCAACTCTTCTTATGTTTTATACTTTGAAATGAATAAGTATTTTGATATCTTACAGGATTAGAACAACAGTTAAAGGCATTACAGAGACCACCTGAAGATACAAGTCAGAGCCCCGAGTCTCCTGATCAGAGCATTGAAGAAGTTATTTAGAACAGTGGCAATGTATTGAATTTTAAAATGTTCCGTCCATAGTAGAATTTAATTTTAGACTAAGCTATTAAATACAAGGTAAAAGACAAGAGATTTTTACTGTTATGATTATTTAAAATAATCAGGGTATGTGCCTCTATGTTAAACAGAAATAGGAAATCGGAAGGTTTTCTGCTTTCACGAGATCTAGAAGGTTTTCTTGTTTCAAATTTTTGCCTAACCGATTTCCGAGCAAATCAATTTCTGAACGTAGAATTGTCCGTCAGAAATCAGCTGACTGTCAAAATAATGACAGCTACATCCTCAGATAACCTAAAAACTGAATACCGACCGAACCGACATACTCGTAGTAAAATCATGTTATAATCTTTATTAAAAACAAAGATTTGAGATGGTCATGTTCATAAATAGTGTAAAAAAACTATTGTTGAAAAACCCAAACACATTTCAAAGGTATACCTAAAAAACTTATAATTTCCCTTCTCTCAACAAGTCGTGTCTACTCACGAAAATATATGCCTTATTCTAAATAAAAATACTTTTTTCAGGCTTCTAATAACACGCTTTAGTAGTTCGGATGGTACAAATAAAGTTACAGATGTGAGAAAAATTAGGAATTTTAGTATTGTGGCTCATGTCGACCACGGGAAAAGCACTCTTGCGGACAGGCTACTAGAAATAACTGGTGTTATTAAACCGGGCGCCGAACATGCACAAGTTTTGGATCAATTGCAGGTGAGTTTTGCTTAATGTTCGAGTTGCTATAGAACCTCTATAAAGTGTACTCTAACTACTTATTGTTGCAGGTGGAAAGAGAAAGAGGCATAACAGTGAAAGCTGTAACAGCATCATTGAATTACACTTACAACAATGAAACATACCTCCTCAATCTTATAGATACCCCTGGACATGTTGATTTCTCCAATGAGGTAATCTAGCCCTCAATGTGCGGCAAAACAAAACCTAGTAAAGCAGGAACTTAAAATACGGATGTAAATATTGTGTTATTTATACCCAGGTTGTCAGGAGCATAACAGCATGTCAAGGAGTAATAATGTTAGTAGATGCTAACGATGGAGTTCAAGCCCAAACGGTGGCTGTACATTCCTTAGCCAAGAAGAACAACTTAGTTATAATACCTACTCTGAACAAAGTTGATCTACCTCGTGCCAACCCTGATAGAGTGAAATCACAATTAAATTCTCTCTTTAAAATTGATCCCAGCACAGTAATGAGTATCTCAGCCAAAAAAGGTTGGGGTGTTGAGGAGTTATTACAAGCAGTTATAACTAGAATACCACCTCCTCCTGCAGATTCAGGAGGCCACTTTAGAGCCCACATTATTGATACCTGGCATGACAAGTATAGAGGTGTGCTGTGTTTGGCATACATACATTCAGGGAAGGTGCAAGTTGGTCAATCTGTGAGGTGGAAATCAGATTTAAAACAGAATATGGTGAAATATTTGGCTCTGTTGAGGCCGAGTGAAGAGCCTGTTGAAGAAGCGGTGGCTGGACAGGTTGTGATGATTGGTAATTAGTTTTTAGATCTAACATAAGACATGAACTATAGTTTGACCGCAACCGCTGTACCCCGCGCCTTGGGTACGCGAGTGGCGAGATGGGTGGCGTTTTCCCACTCCCACCTCCCCGCACATACCTAATTTCACAATCCCCACCTCCCCGCGCATACCTAAGGCGCGGTACAGCGGTTGCGGTCAGACTTATAACATACTTGATCTGACATATAGGTACATTTAATTTGAGTCACCCCTGCCTGGTAATCATAAGTTAGAAGAGTGTGTAGAATTGCATTGCATTGAAGCTATACTTGGGTATAAGCAGCATGGATGACTCTGAGGCGCTGCAGTATGATATCGATAGTGTGGTCAGTTGGAGTAAAAGCAACTACTTAGAGTTTAACAGCTCTAAGTGTAAAGCGATCTCATTTACTCGGTCACGTGCCCCTATCCAGTACAATTACCACATATCTGGTGTCTGCTTGGAGCGCGTCACACAAATTCGAGACTTGGGATTGACCTTAGATACAGAACTTACGTTTAATCAGCATATTGTTGACATCTGTAATAGAGCGTCTAAATCACTTGGTTTCGTCATGAGACAGACAGCTAGATTTCATGACAAAAACGCTATTATGGCTTTATACTATGCATTTGTACGGAGTAAGTTAGAATATAATGCGCTAGTCTGGGATCCGCATGAACAAAAATATAAATTGTTACTAGAACGCATCCAACGTAAATTCGCCCGCTATCTGTACAAGAAGCTGTATGGATATTATCCGTATTTATATCCGTCTCTGTTCGTCGCCGGAATGGTAGGCGTCAACACCCTAGAACTAAGACGCAAATGTGCATTGTTGATGCACTACTACCAAC
Source organism: Drymonia ruficornis (assembly GCA_947859195.1). Lineage (NCBI taxonomy): Eukaryota > Metazoa > Arthropoda > Insecta > Lepidoptera > Notodontidae > Drymonia > Drymonia ruficornis. The sequence goes on from OX401914.1 coordinate 7,568,479, forward strand.
TGCTCAACAACGGGATTGACAACCCGACCGCTCTGGCCCGCTGCTCGTTGTTCGCGCCGGACGGGATGCGGACGCGCGCGCGCCGCCTGCTCTCAGCGCCGCCTGCGCGAACGCAGACCGCTCGGTACGCTCCTACGACCCAGGCCTTAAATATGCTTAACGCCCTGATTGCTCAGCAACCAGACGTCGACATATTTTTTTCCAAACATAACTCAGTTATTAAGTCTTGTATTCGGTTCCTAAGTTAGCAGAATGTGTACAAATAAAGTGGCTCACTGCGCGCGTTGGTGTGAACTGTAAGTGCAGTGAGCAATTGTAAATAAATAAAATAAAAATAAAATAAATAAAATTAGAGAATTAGCATTGGTTGGACATGCACAGAGAAAAGTGTGTATCAAATGTGCCTATGTGGTTTTCTAATTTATTATATTCTATTCAGGTTGTGGTCCAAGAGGTGGTGGCAGTGTAGGGGACCAGTTACTTGCAAAAGATTTTGTTGAGGATGGAAGCGAATCATCAGTTCCCCCTGTCAAGCACATGGTGTATTCAGGCATCTTCCCGGCAGACCAGTCCCAACACCCACAACTCAGTGACGCCATAAAGAAGCTAGCTTTAAACGACTCTGCAGTCACAATTACCGCAGATTCAAGGTAATACCTATTGTCTTAAAATATTACTACAAAAGTAATTAAGCAATTATCACATACCTTGTCAGATTTTTGTGTGGAAACTGGCTGTAGCTGCAGAAAAATCTGTATGATTAACAAAAAATAGAGGTTGTGTATGGTTTTGGAAACTACATATGTTTAATTTATATTTTTCCAGCCCAGCTTTAGGCCAAGGGTGGCGTGTAGGATTCTTAGGACTACTACACTTGGAAGTATTTACGCAACGCTTATTCCAAGAGTACAAAGCTGACGCCATTCTGACTGCACCTTCAGTACCCTATAAGGTCAAGTAAGTGTGTTTTTCAAATTTATTAACTCAAAGCTGATAACTGACATGTGTCTAATTAACTTGTCTAAATTATTCGTGGTAATTTTTTTAAAC